>JAVJIX010000067.1:695000-810000 GCA_036785185.1 Paratrypauchen microcephalus | reverse complement strand
TATGTATAGCTGATTTGTACATATACATTTATTTTTATTTGTATAATTATGTCTCATTTCACACCGGTCTAGTGCTATCTTTTTTTTTTTTTGCTATTCCATCTATTTCTTGTTACCCTCTGTTATTATATTATATTATTATTATATATTATTGATGAGTGAGCTACTGTACCCAAATAATTTCACTTGTGGATCAATAAAGTTTGTCTAAGTCTAAAGTGCTGCTTTAAAAAATGTACTTAAAGAGGAAAAAGTCAAAGCATTTCATGCAGATTTTGATATCTAATAAAGCTTCACATATATTTTTTGCTGCATTTTGCTCAGTCGAAACTATTTCTGTTTTTATTTGCATTTTTGTGTTTGTTCAAACTATGAAGATGCTAAAAATAACCCTCAGCCTTTTCAGGAGACCTCAAACTATAATAAAAAATAATGTAATGCAGTAGAAAGTACAGTTTCCTGCTCTCAAATATAGTGACGTAAAAGTTTCTACTTTAAAATGTGTCTAAGTAAAGTACAGATACCTATATGTTTACATAAGTACAGTACTTTTTAATAGTTTAATAGACAAACTATTTGAGTAAATGACTGACAGGTGGATTAACCAATCAGAGAGACGCATGCAGTTTGAGGAAACAAAAACGCTGCTTGCATGTAAAAAAGGAGAAAATCTACATACAGGACTGAGAAACTGTGTGGATTTTTACACAATCGACAATCAAAGCACCAAACTATTATCTTAGGTAAAAGCAGTTATATATTTTGTTCTGAATGTTATAGTAAGAATTTTGGAAAGGACTGCAATTCTTCTTTTCGTCTGCATTTTTGAGACATGTCCTACAATTTAGCAGCTGTGGACTGTCTTAAGTTTGGACAGAGGTTTTTCACGCTCCATAGTCCAGTTCTAGTCCCTTCTGGATTCACACAGAATATCCTCCTGGCACCTGAAGAACAAAAGTGTATCTAAATTATTATTATTTAAATGTTCTATTTGGAGGTAAATGAACACCTCAGCATTTACATTTTGTTAATTTTATTTTTATTCATAATGTCGTAACATGTCCTCTGTAATGGACGTCGGGGACATTTTGGTGTTAAGGGGCCGTTTAGACGAGGACGATTGCGATTGAAAACGACAAAATATTCTATTGGAAGTGTCTTTCGTTTACACGGCGGCGGTGCCGTCGGGCTCTGAAACCGCAAAAATCTGAAGACTCCTTCCAGAGTGTGGAGTTCTGAAGACGGCCCGGGTCGCGTCTCCGTCTAAACGGCAAGAAGCGCAAAACATGTTCACGCCGCATACACCTGACTGGATGCGCCAAGCCGGTAAAAACAATAACAATACGTCGCAGGCGACAGAGGCGAGTTTGGACAAGACCGGGCAGAACCAGTCAGTGGTGGGACAATTTTGAGAATGGATTAGTTGATGACAGTGCTTGGGTGGAAAACTTCAGAATGATTAAACAAGCTCTTGTTGCATTAAGCGAAGAGCTCCGACCCGACATCGAGGGCGAAACAACCGTAATGAGAGCCCCTGTGGTGTCCTGAAAAAGGGAGCTCTGACATTATATTACCTGCATTATATTATTATTATATTATTAATATATATTACTGTATATTATATTATTAGCAGCCTGGCATGCATATTCAATCGAATTCGCCCACTTTTGCGTCTTCGTATAAACAAACATTTCCTGTTGAGAACGCTCGTCTAAACGGGGATAAAAAATTGAAGACAAGACGCCACTTTTGCGTCTTCTGTTTTTATCGTCGCCGTCTAAACTTAGCCTTAATCCACGTGAAGTTAACTAACCTAAGAAAAACGTTTTTTTTTTGATGACCAACATCCATGACAAGCTTCTACAGTCACCTCAAAAAGTTCTTAAGACTCCCTTTGAATTTCTTATTTATTTATTTTTATATATTATGTATCTTTTTAATTTATTTATTTATTTGAGCATTTATTTACATATTTATTTATTTTTATTGTTTATTTATTTATTTATTTATTTATTTATTTATTTATTTATTTATTTATTTATTTATTTATTTATTTATTTATTTACATTTTTAGATTTTTTTTTTTTTAGAATTTTTTTTTTTTTTTTTTAAGATTTTTTTAAAATAGTACCGCCACAAACTAGAGTCTCCAAACAATTAAAAGATGTCCACTATAAAGGACACAAATGAATGGGCCGGGTCTCAGGAGGATATAGGAGGAAATGGCTGGTGAGGCAACATCTGGAGGAGCGCCTGCCACCTGGTTGTCTCCATGGAGATGTTATTGCCTTGTCTGGAATGTTCCACAGTATTGTATTATACTTACTATCTACATTTTCACCCAAACATGTTTAGCTGCTAGAATAGTTCTAACTTGGTTCGGTGGTGCTACTTGCTTGCCTTCATGGAGATAGTCAAGTTTAAAGGGATATGCCACCCCCAGGTCAAATTTGGGCATCTCCCCACAGTCCAGAGACTAAAATAAGTGGTGGAAAGCGTTTTTCTGGTGACCCAGCCATTGTCCGAGTCTGTCAGCACTGACCGCCGCGGTATCTGCAGCTACTCCGCGTTAGACTGGAGTCTAACGTCGCCAGAGAAAGATTTCGGCCAAAAGGAATTAATTTGCTCAATGCGTTTCCCAATTACTTTCTGTGTAGTGCGCATTCATATCGAGTGCAAATAAATGTGCAAATCAACACGGAGAGCTTGACTTGGTCATTTTGGGTGGGAACTATTTTTCAGTGCGGAAAAAGACAGACGAAGCACACAGCACGCTGCATAACAGGGGAACTCCCTTCCTGGTGCGTAACAGGGATTCCCCTGTCAGCATGGTATGCATGCAGATACCGCGGCGGTCAGTGCTGACAGACCTGGACAATGGCTGGGTCACCAGAAAAACGCTTTCCACCACTTATTTTAGTCTCTGGACTGTGGGGAGATGCCCAAGTTTGACCTGGGGGTGGCATATCCCTTTAACGCCGTAGTGTGGAACTTCCAGACAAAGCAAGAAAATCTCCATGGAGACAAGCAAGTCACAGACCCTTTACCAGAAAAGTTGCACGGTTCACCTTTAAATGGAGAAGTAGAGAAGAAAAGCTTGGCCAGACGTCCACGTCAAAGCCTTGTCAGATCCCAGATGCTGGGAAAATCAGGTGCCGGGAAGAAACTGGTTTCTGGGCGACCTGGCATCTGCAATTAACAAACTCCATAACAAAACATGTGTATATACCATAAATAAAGCATGTCCAAGATGGAACAACGACTGAATCATGAATTTCCAAAGAAAATTAGCGTAGAAACCTCTCACACTGAGTAATACCACTGTAGAGCTGATCCGTACGGAGCTGTTTCCACATTACAAAGTCAGTTTAAATGAATGGCAGGGTCTAAACAGCACAAACATTAGCGATGGAAACATAAATCAACATGTAGCCTTAAACTCATGCAAATGCAGCCAATCACAGCAAAAGGTTGACTAATATTATTATGCAAATCAGCAGCAGGACTCACAGCCATTTCAATACGCTCGCTTCAGTGACGGGATATGAACACACAAGGACCACCGGGAAGTACAGCTACACGGATAAAAAAGAACCTGTCTTTGTTGATCCAATAACAGAATATAGATTAAAAGTGGCATTCAAAGTGCACTGTGTAACATTTTGGTTGGTTATTTCTTTGGATATGTTAGTGCTCTGCCTGAAATGTTCCACGGTATGACATTAAACAGCTCTGCCTTACATTTATTCAATTACAGATGGTTTTATAGCTCAAAAATACCTAGAAAAAGAGGCATTCTGTCCATGAAGACAGAAAGGTTTAAGGCCATACTGTGGAACATTCCAGACAAAGTAATAACATCTCCATAACAAAGCTTTTGATGGGACCTTTAAGATAGTGTATAACTGAGCAGACCAAGATTTAGGCCGGTGTATGTTTGGTAAATGTAAAATAAAATGATTCGGTGTACAGTACAGCAGTGGTTACCTACCCTGACGATTAATAAAAAGGTTGTGGGTTCAATTATGAGCCAACATAACTGACTGCAAATTAAAAATTAAGTTAAATTACAGTTTAAAGCCCCAGTGTGTAGGATTCGTGGCGCATAGGTGGATGGTGCTATTGCACTTTCTGTTTTAGCTACGGCAGACCTCGAGGGTCACCCGGGCGCTACTGTATAAATAAAACGCGGTCCCGTTTTGTTTTGTTTTTTTTCTCATGAAAACACACATTCCCGATCATGTACCATGACACTCTACACATCAAATGAAACCTTACAGTCTCCTCTTTTTGACTATGCAATTCATTTCCCTGCACAACAATCACTCCCCGAGCACATGGGGCTTTTATACGGAAAAGCACAAAACAAGGTTAGCTTACCTTAGAATGCTTTGCACAGGTCAAACTCTGTATTTCACCATAAACTTGCTCTCAATTTGTCCGTAAGGATCCAGCGAATAAAATCCAGTAAAACAGTTTAGTCCAAAACACGTGTTAGATCCATTACGACGTCTGATCCGGCAGCATGCTTGTGTTGTTTACCCAAAACCACGAGCCTTGCCGAAGGCGAAGGCGGAGCCCAAATGTCCTTCTGCGGCTCTCGTATTCAAAATGGCTGCCTCTGCATGGGGAAGATCCCCCTTTTATGTGACTATATCTAAGTCCAAAAGAATACTTTGATTTCATGATGGAAGTGAAAAGGCTTGGAAAACAATGTATTTTTGAATGGGTATCTTCAATTTCAGTAATTAATGGGTAAAAATCTTACACACTGTCCCTTTAAAGGAGAATTAAACTTTTTTTTTTTTTTTTACAATCTGAGCCTTATTTCGGTAATAAAACAAGTTGTTTTACTCACCCATAGCACTTTGGTGTCATATGGAGCACTTCCAGAGATGTTTTAGATTTGCGATAGCCGTAGCGCGAGTTCTAGCCGTAGCTCGGGGCATATAATATATGCCCCGAGTGGTCTCCAAATAACACAAACTTTAGCACTTTTCAAATCATAGAATCTCAATGTCTTAGTCTACACTTTCATTTGAGTCAAAAGTGGCCTGTAATCTGAGATTTAGCCATAGTTTCGAGTAGATGAGGAGGCCAGTGCGCATGTGCAGAGTCACAGTTTATTTCACTCTCAGCTCTCGGGACCCAAACATGAAACTCAAAGCTGTAAATTATGGATAAATCTCCGATTACAGGCCACTTTTAACTCAAACGAAAGTGTAGACTAAGACATCGAGTTTCTATGATTTGAAAAGTGCTAAAGTTTGTGTTATTTGCTAAAGTTTGTGTTATACGGCTAGAACTCGTGCTACAACTATCGCAAATCTAAAACATCTCCGGAAGTGCTCCATATGACACCAAAGTGCTATGGGTGAGTTAAACGTTAATTCTCCTTTAACTGTGAATTGTTGACTTTCTGAGCATAATATGTGTCAGTGCCGGTGTTTTATGCGACCACCTCAACATTGTCTAAAAATATACCTCACTCTTTATTTCTAGAGCATTTTTCTCAGACACAGTCACAAAATGCTTCCCAGTAAAAAGGTCATAAAAATCATGCAGCAGAAGTACAGTCAATATATCAATAAGGTTAAAATGCTCGCTCAAAGGGGTAAGTGGGTCCTTTTTAAAGGCATCCGCAGAGTCCAGATGGCAAAGTTTAAGAGGGAGATCATTCAAGAAATGAAGGACCACATGCAGCTTTAAAAGTGCACTGCGTAACATTTCTAGTGGAGGGTCCACCACCTGCTTGTCTCCATGGAAATGTTGCTACTTTGTGTAGAATGTTATACAGTATAGATTAAACCTATCAGGAGGAAGACGAGCAGGAGCAATACGCAAAATTACAAGTCAGATCTATGGAGAGTCTCCCCTATACACAGAAGGAATGACTGTATTTTGGAGCAATAGAAACATCTGTAATAAATAAATGCTCAATGGAATGTTTTAAAGTCATATCATGGAACATTCCAGGCAAAGCAATACTATCTCAAGCAGGTAGCAGACCCTCCACTAGAAAAGTTATGCGGTGCACCTTTAATGCTGCGGTCTCCTTAAGTTTTTAAAGGTCCCATGGCATGAAATTTTCACTTTCTGAGGTTTTTGAACGTTAATGTGAGCTCCCCTACCCTGTTTAGCCCCCCCCCCCATGGTTAAAAGTTGCGAAATGTCTAAACTGAGCATTTGCGATCCTTTTCTGCGTTACAAAAAATCGGAGCTCAAACGGGCGATTTTGAACAAGGCACCTTATTGATGTCAGATCGAAAAAGGAAATGTAAATGCAGCTCCACCCCCGTCTGTCTGTACTCAGCGTCTCTGTAAATCACGCCCAGAGAGTTTGGACTGTGAATGCGCTAGG
Organism: Paratrypauchen microcephalus; assembly: GCA_036785185.1. Classification (NCBI taxonomy): domain Eukaryota; kingdom Metazoa; phylum Chordata; class Actinopteri; order Gobiiformes; family Gobiidae; genus Paratrypauchen; species Paratrypauchen microcephalus. Next base: position 803,639 of record JAVJIX010000067.1, on the reverse strand, counting down.
CAATGTGAAATGCGTTTTTTTATTTGCCTGGAGGCACGTCCGAGTGTTTCTAGGCTCAGAAGTCCTTTATCTGAGCTTCTGGACCTTTGAACAGCAGTGGTTTAATTTTATTTTATGTGGAAATGTGTTTATTTTTCAATGGAACGCTTCAAATCTCTCCCCCCGTGCAAAAACGTGGAAATGGATCAGCTGAGAACTCAGAGCGGAGAGCGGAGAGTTTGGCCACGCCCCCACCCTCTACTATAGGCCAGCTCTTTTCTCCTCATTTGCATTCAAGCAAAAAGTCCCATAATGACCTATTCAGAGAGAGAAAAATTACTCTTTCTCATCTTATCTCTGTTTCTCATGCACTGAGTGTTGATTTTGAAGAAGGATTCATTTACAGTATTAGGGAACCATTAAGGAGCCATATAAAAGCATCAAGAAGTAATCTTTAACTCTTTCACTGCCAGCCTGTTTTCAAAATCTAAGCCTGTAGAGTGCCAGCGATTCAGAGAATTTTCACTGATTTTACAAGACTCACAGAATACTGAGTTCTTTGACTATATAAACATGGCACACATCAAAATAAAGCCTAGACTCTCTTCTTTCACCTGGAAAAAAAAATTATGTTTCTAACCTTTTCGGTTCTCAAATAACTGATAGTAGAACATAGGGAAGTTTCAGCAAAAACACTGGTTTTTGAGCAAGAAATGGAGAAAACAAGCGTTGAGTTCAGAGAAGGATTTCGAGCAGATCAGTGACTTTGACATCAATATTTATTGATTTAGTGACACCTCAAACATCTAAAATAACAGAGAAAGAGATTTTTGATGACAAAGTACATTTTTTATTTACAAATATAAGAATATAAGGCTCTGTGAATAGTGCCAAGAGATGTTTACAGGATATAATAATATCTTTTCATATAAAATAGAACTTTGTTGAGGCTTTGTCTGAGGCCCAGAGTACAGACCCATAATAAAAACTAATACACACACACACACACCTACACACACACACACACACACACACACACACACATATATATATATATGTACATACACACAAGCCCATGCATAAACCTTTACACACACACACAGCTACACACGCACGCGCGCACACGCACACGCGCACGCACGCACGCACGCACACACACAGACACACACACACACACACACACACACAACTTCATTCATTACAATTACCATACAGCACCATTACTGCTCCAAGTCAGTAAACTTCTTCTTTGGAGCTGTCGTAGTTCTGAGGAGACTCCCTGATCCGCGCAGCGCACACAGGACACGCCCCCCCTCCTCGAGCACAGCAGATCTCTGCTCAGACCTCGCTGCTTGATCCGGCTTGTCTCTGCGATCCTCTGATCCAGGATCCTGGGTCCCAAGAGCGATCTGATCGCTCCATAGGCGCTGATCAACAGTTATCTGCTTTTCCGGGTTCGCTGGCCTCGCCATCTTACACACATCTATACACACACTGCACTCCTCCTTTCTTCCCCGGCTCTGATCGGCAAATAATGATACAAGATCGCCATCTACAGGTTGAGAGATGTGAATTACACCTCAAAAGTTGCTCCAGGCTGTAACCTAGCAACCCCCGCTGAAAAACGTGTTGAACGTCTATAGACGTTCTGGCAATCAACGGTTGGGTTCGCCCGAACGTCTATAGACGTCTCCGGCAGCCAATGAGTTAATGTCATACTGTGGAACATTACAGTCAGAGCAATGACATATCCATAGAAAAAAAAAAAGCATGTGACGGACCCCTAACCAAAAAGTTACACAGTGCACCTTTAAGTCATTTAAATTTAGATATTGTTTTTAGCAGTGTGCACCCAGGAGCCCGTCCACGTAAGTCTAGAAAGATCAAAACAAGAATTTAAAAGTTTTTAGAGTTTTAAAGTGAATTTTAATGTCTGTTTGTGCGGATCAGGGGCCCCGTGGCTGAGTTTTGAGCATACTCCAGGTGGAACAGCTCTCTGGTGTTGCAGGTGAAGAGACTGTTGCTCTGTTGATCTAAGGCTGGGAAATGCTCTAGCCAATAAATTAGTAAGATAAAAAAAATGTTACTTCAATTCACAGTTTTTCTAAATAGCTCCGGCATAAAAACGGGCAAAAAACAAAACAAAACACCGGACATAATGACAATCCCAAATGATTTAATGTGCAACTTAACCACTGCTAAACCAACTCTTTTAATAACATTGTCTATTGTTCTTAGTCGTTTTGGCAACTTCAGTACAAACATTTGCAGCTTTCTTGTCAAAAATGCCTAAATCTGAGTCTGTGCTTGCCTGGTTTACACCAGACCATATCACAAGTGAGATATGGTCTGGGAGCCACCTTCGAAATATCTCGTAGTGGAGGTGTGGTTTACGATCGCCAACGGCCGTTTATTGGACGTTACGAATGTCTATCATTTGGCGTATACGTAGCCCATAGCCAATCATGTCAGTTGTCAGTTCAAACTACAAGTTTCCGTTTGTCACGTAGTACGCGTCGCCGTCTTTCCACCCCTCCCCGCTCTCCGATTGGCTCCCAAAATCAGGAGAGCTCGCTTGCCATAGTCGCCAGGCTGTCTTTCAGATCGGAACGAATGAAAGCAGCCTGGGATTTCCCAGGTTAAGTCTGTGCTGTTTTCAGTAGCCTCTGGCTGCAGGGGTGGAGTTAGAAGTGTGGATACCTGTTCGACCAATCGCATCGTTCCTTATACCACCAGACCCCGCCCCTTTTGGATACAAGCAAAAAGCAAAATTGTGTTGTTACCTCCTCAAAAACATACCTGGAGTTGTTTTTTTGTTTCATTCACACATGTTTGAGTAACTCTATTATTAGTCTGTCTACATGTCCAAAACCCAAAATGCTCTGTTCCACCTTGTGATGTCATGAAGTTTTCAAGCTATGAGCTACTTTTTACATTTAGTTCAGTAGAGATGGGCAATTCTATGGCTGAAATGATCAAGATGAAATCATAATGAAGGTGTATGGAGTTTAAAAACACAGTGGAGCCTAAATATGCATAATAAAACATGTGTGAATGAAACAACATAGATCAAAAAGAGCATAATATGGGACCTTTAACTTTTCTTGCTCTTGCTTTCACCTGTGTTTCTTGATGTAGCCGTTCTTAAATCCCCATCTGTCCAGACTATTCGCTCATCTTTACAGGCCTCTATGTCTAGCCCGTATACCTTTACATCATGCACATCTGTTTAAACACTCGTCGTGCCAGATGCCCTCCCGCTCTGTTGGCTGTTAACAGTTTGCCTAACACCTCTGCAGACATTAGAGCCATGTTTCTGCTCACAGCTCATTAGGACCAAAGAGGAGTGTCCACACTTCATTTACCCAGACTCTCTGTGTAACACTCTTCCACTTCTTATCTTTATGAACGACATTCCTTTGTTCATTTTCATTTAGATCCAGCACAGCCGTAATCTAGCTCTTGCAGTGGTTAAGAAAGACTTACATTTACTTATTACCTGAAGTCATTTTTATAATTTTATTTAATTACTTGACTTTTTAAATAGTATTGACCTTATTCCTGTAAATCCCCCCCCAATTTTGCAGCTATATGTTATTAAAGATCCCATGACATGGTACTTCTTGATGCTTTTATATGGCTCCTTAGTGGTTCCCTAATACTGTAAATGAATCCTTTTTCAAAATCAACACTCAGTGCATGAGACATGACTCTGACTGTCTTCATGAGGCTAAATATGTCTCTGAAACGCTTTATTCTGGGCGTTGTTGCTTGAATGCAAATGAGGAGGATAGAGACAGGCCAGTGCAGTGGGTGGGGGTGTGGCCAAATGCGTCGCTGGTTCCTCGTTTAGCGGTGGCCCCATTTCCGTGTGTGTAAGCGCGGAGGAAGATATGAGACGAGTTGCATTAAAAAACAAATTTCGACAGAAAATAAAATTAAACCACTGCTGTTTCAGAGGTTCGGAGGCTCGGAAAAAGGACATCCGAGCCTGGAAACACTCTCACGTGTCTCCAGGCAAATAAAAAAACGCAGCTCGCATTGCGTAGCTCGTTTGCGGTTCAAACTCTCTGGGCGTGATTTCCAGAGACGGTGGGTAGACATCCAGATGGGGGGTGGAGGAAACCTTTCCACGAATATGACGTCAGAAAATTTCCTTATTCAGAATCCCCCATTTGGGCTGTCGCTATCGCAAATGCTCAGTTTACACATTTCGCAACTTTTAGCCATGGGGGGGGGGCTAAACAGGGTAGGGGAGCTCACATTAACGTTCAAAAACCTCAGAAAGTGAAAATTTGATGCCATGGGACCTTTAAACAACACTACATTTATTCAGTTACAGGTGGTTTTATAGCTCCGAAATACCTACAAAAAACCCAAATTCTGAATGGGACCTCCACAGATCTGACCCATAACTTTGTCTGGTTTGGTCTCCATGAAGATAAAAAGGTTTAATGCCATACTGTGAAACATTCCAGAGAAAGCAATAACATCTCAATGGAGAAAAACATTTGACACACCCTCCACCAGGAAAGGCACACAATGCGCCAATAATATATAAATCAATTGTGTTTTTAAATCCTATTGACCTTTTTCCGCCTGCACACCTTTGCCTCTAAATGCTACTAAACTACCCTTTCTTTGTGTTGGCACTTCTGTAACTTTTCTGGTGGAGGGTCTGTCAAATGCTTTTCCAGATTTTTTTATTTTTTGTTTTATGTTGTTGCTCCTTGTGGCACTTTTTTATTTTAAACTCTGTAACTCTTTAGTTGGGGATCCATCCTTCACCTGTTTGTTTCTACAGATGTGTCATTGCATTCCCTGGAATGAATGCAGAAAGGTTTAAAGGGATAGTGCGTTTTTAAAAAAATGTTAATCTGTATGGGTTTCCTTCTAAAGGTTACGTGTGTTGACACCGGTTTACCTCTGACAGTCTCAGCTGATCCCGGTTCGGCTCGCTTTCTGGAGCCCACGTAAGTAGGTCCGGTAACTTCCCTGGAACATGAAATAAAGCTTGTTTTTCTTCTCAAAACAAAACATTTGTTAGAAAGGTGATATATTTGCGTCTGAAACAGTTGTCCACGAAACATCCAGCAGCGTATTTCTATCAGCCTGTTCACCGTCAGCGGATGTCTACGCCGAAGTTTACAAGTGAACAGGCTGATAGAGTTAACATGGGCGTAGTGATACGAGTGGAGAGAGACAATACGCGAATGCGAAATACGCTGCTGGATGTTTCGTGGACAACTGTTTCAGATGCAAATATATCACCTTTCTAACAAATGTTTTGTTTTGAGAAGAAAAACAAGCTTTATTTCATGTTCCAGGGAAGTTACCGGACCTACTTACGTGGGCTCCAGAAAGCGAGCCGAACCGGGATCAGCTGAGACTGTCAGAGGTAAGCCGGTGTCAACACACGGAACTTTTAGAAGGAAACCCAGACAGATTAACATAAAAAAACCAAAACGCACTATCCCTTTAATGCCATACTGTGAAACATTCCAGACAAAGCAATAACACACATGGTGAAAAGCATTTGACGGACCCCTACTCTAAAGGCTAAACCCTAACCTCTCCGTCTATTCCACTGTAGACCTGTGATCAGCTGGTGGCCCACATTCAAACAGGAACGCTGGTGAAATTATGCACGAGTGCCGGTGGCCAACAGACCCAGAATCGCAAATGTCCCCGTGGAGAGAGTGGAAGAGGAGGAGGGGGGCGTCCTCGGAGACCGCAGCCCGACGAGGAGCGCCCGAGCTGGGGATGAGAGCGGCTGCACGAGAGAGGGGGGTATGGAGCCGTCCTGGTCTCTTCTCACTTAAGCTCTTATTGACACACCTGCTGCCACCGGGGCGCAGGCTAAACTCCAGCTCCTCTGCTCTGTTCCTCCACAAACACATCTGCTCCCCCTCTCCGGAGAACAGGAAGACCACAGAATACAGAGAGGATCCAAAAATACTGACTTTGCCCTGGTTCACTTCAATCATCGCAGCTCCTCGCAGTGACGGCAAAAGGGGTCAACGTCAAACACAATGAGATTAAATGAGATTAGAAATGATAAAATTATACAAAACATAAACACAGACTTTGAGGATTTTTTTTTTTCAAAGTTGGAGCATCAAAAGAGGTTGATAAATAAAATATAATAATAGATTGCGTGGTGTTAAACGAAACACGCAAGGTCCACTTCACTCAACACAACAAAGGGGCCAATGTCAAACACGGAGATGAAATTAGATTAGAGATGATAAAATTATACAAAAATACACACAGAATCTGATTTTTTGGAGCATCAAAAGAGGTTGATAAATAAAATATAATGCAAGATTGTACAAGGTTCACGTCACTCACGGCAAAAGAACGAAAAGTGAAATGGAATTTATAAGATTATAGAAAAACTAAAGGGAGTATTTTTTATTTATTTAATTATTTATTTATTTATTTTTACCTTTGGAGCATCAAAAAAGAAATACAAGTAAAAAAAAAAAGAAAAAGAAAAGAGTAAATAATATGATAATAAGGTTGTGCATTGTTTAATACTGATGTTGACTTTATCTGTCCGGGGGCAGACTAATGGAAAATGGCTGCCAGTCTATACCAACAGCATACTGAAATAAAATAAAATAATACTTATATACATCTTACTGTGTTATTCTAAGTATTTATAAACATGTACAGTATGTCAATTAACTCATTGAGTGCCGGTGACGAGTTTTCTCGTCATGTTGAAACCAAACGTTGAGTGCCGTGACGAATATATTCGTCAAGGACGTTTTTCAGCGGGGATCGCTAGAATACGACCTGGAGCAACTTTGAAGGTGTAATTCACACCTCCCAACCTATAGGTAGCGATCTTGTATCATTATCTGCCGATCAGAGACACGAAAGAGAGGAAGAGTGTAGTATGTGTACTGTGTATTGTGCGAGAGGAGCAAGATAGCGAGGCTAGGGAACACGGAAAAGCAGAGGACTGTTGATCAGCCCCTATGGAGCAGTCTGATCGCTCTTGGGACCCAGGATCCCGGATCAGAGGATCACAGAGACACACTGGATCAGGCCGCAAGGTCGGGGCCGAGATCTGCTGTGCCCGAGGCAGGGGATGTGGCGTGATCGCGCTGCGCGGAGCAGGGACTCTGATCAGAACTACGACAGCGCCAAAGAAGAAGTTTACTGACTTGGAGCAGTAGATCCTGGTCTCCAAAGAGGCATGAGATGAGAAGAATTAAGTTTACATGATGCTGCTGTGTGGTAATTGTAGAATGAAGCTATATGTGTGTGTGTGCGTGCGTGTGTGGGTATAGCTGTGTGTGTGTAAAGGTTTATGCATGGGCTTGTGTGTATGTACATATACATGTGTGTGTGTGTGTGTGTGTATTAGTTTTTATTATGGGTCTGTACTCTGAGCCTCAAGTTTGAAGTTCTATTTTATATGAAAAGATATTATTTAGGGCTGTCAAACGATTAATTTTCTTGATCGCAACTAATCTCAGAAATTTCATAGTTAATCGCGATTAATCGTGATTTATTTTGCATGTTTAAAATTGATATCTTGCAGTAAGACCGTTCGAATCTAAAGTTAAACTCACAATGCAAAGTATTTCTCACCATTTTTTTTATTTCAAAAAAGTGCTGAGAAAGGAAAAAGTAACAATGAACCAGTAATAGTGCTTACTTTGAGAAATTGTAAATAAATGATTGAAGCCTGCTCGAGCTGCCTACGGATGCGTAGAAGGAACAAAATACGAGCAAACTCAAAATAGCGCGTTTAACCGACAATGAGTTTAATTAATACAACCAAATGAGCTGCATATGGATGGTAGAATTGCGGAAAATGCTGGCAAACTCTGATCGCGATTAAAAAAATTGTTCGCGATCAATCGCGATTCGCGATTAATCGCGATTAACGCGTTAATATTCCCAGCCCTAATATTATTATATCCTGTAAACATTTCTTGCCACTATTGATTTGAAGGAATTTTCAATTCACAGAGCCTTATATTCTTATATTTGTAAATAAAAAATGTACTTTGTCATCAAAAATCTCTTTCTCTGTTGTTTTAGATGTTTGAGGTGTCACTAAATCAATAAATATTGACGTCAAATTCACTGATCTGCTCGAAATGACTTTGTACAAAACGCTCGTTTTCTCCACTTTGTGGTAAAAAAACTGTTTTTGCTGAAACTTCCCTATGTTCTACTATCAATTACTTGAGAACTGAAAAGGTTAGAAACATATTTTTTTTTCTAGGTGAAAGAAGAGAGTTTACACTTTATTTTGATGTGTGCCATGTTTATATAGTCAAAGAACTCAGTATTCTGTGGGTCTTGGAAAATCAGTGAAAATACACTAAAACCTCCGGCACTCTGGGGGATAGAATTCTGAAAACAGGCCGGCAGTGAATGAGTTAAAGAATGAAGTAAAAGCAGTTCAGTGTATTTATATAGTGGACATTTCATTATTCACTTCACTTCTATTGTAGCCACAGCTGCCCTGGGGTAGTCTGACACAGGTGAGGCTGTTAATCTGCACCACTGGCCCCTTCAGCCACTACCAACACTCACACATTCACACTAGGCGGTGTGTGGAAGTGTCTTGCCAAAGGACACAATGACAGGTTATAATAGAGCCACTGCAGCTTCACTGTGGGACCTGGTATTCCTATCGGTCTCACTTTATTGATCCACAAGGGGAATTATTTGGATAATTTCCTTTGTGGATCAATAAAGTCCCATCCAAGTATTAACCAGTAGGGCTATAAGAAAAAATAGATTATGTGATATACAGTATTGCGATACTTAATAATAATAATAATAAATAGCATTTGTACAGCGCCTTTCACGACACTCAAAGCACTTTACAGTTCATTGTTCATTCACTCCACAGCTGCCCTGGGGCAGACTGACAGAAGCGAGGCTGCCAATCTGTGCCAATTGCCCCTCCGACCACCACCAACACTCACGCACACACACACACTAGGCAATGTGGGTGAAGTGTCTTGCCTCAGGACACAACAGTTTTTGTGACTGGCGCCCCACTGTGGCACCTGGAATTCCCAGTGTCTCCCATCCAAGTACTAACCAGGCCCTGCCTTGCTTAGCTTCTGAGATCTGACGGGATCAGGCTTTGACAGGCAGGTATGGCCACGAACTTCATTGTGAGATTCTCGTATCAGTTCAAAATGTGTCTGAATCTGAAGGTAATTATAGATGAATCACAAAATATTGTCCTTTGTGTTAATATTTGTGGCCATACCTGCTTGTCAAAGCCTGATCCCGTCAGATCTCAGGAGCTAAGCAAGGCAGGGCCTGGTTAGTACTTGGATGGGAGACACTGGGGATTCCAGGTGCCACAGGAGGGCGCCAGTCACAAAAAAACAAAAAAACAAAAACTGTTGTTGTGTCCTTAGGCAAGACACTTCACCCACATTGTCTAGTATGAAAGTGGAGTGTGTGTGAGTGTTGGAGGTGGTCGGAGGGGCCAATGGTGCAGATTGGCAGCTTCGCTTCTGTCAGTCTGCCCCAGGACAGCTGTGGCTACAGAAAATAGCATACCACCACCAAGTGTGGAGTGAATGAACAATGAACTGTAAAGCGCTTTGGGTGTCATGAAAGGCGCTATATAAATGCTATGAATTATTATAATGAATTATTATTATTATTATTTGGATGATATACAGAATCATGATACTGTAGATATATTGCGATACGTATCATATTGCCAGATTCATGGCAATGCACACCGCTATTAATCAGACACAGTTTTGCTAAGCTTCTGAGATTTGGCAAGAGAAGTTTTTTTTTTATTTTTTATACGAGAACTTTAATAGTCCGACTCTGGGGGGTTTTGTACCAGTAAATAATGATTCAAATAAGAATTTTTGCAACAAACAAGGCCATATGTCGGCAGTTTATTAAGTGTAGTGCAGTGGTGGGCCCTTTGTAGCAGACAGCCCCATTAGATGACCAACATGAGCCGGAGCATTGTTCTGTGCGCCCCGGGACACGCCTAATAGAATCAGGACTGGACCAGCTTCAAGATGGATGGCACCTCTTTTCTAAAAGAAAAAAAAAAGCCGACTCCTGGGGAGTGTCTGTGGACCACCTGCTCCTGACCCTGCCCCCCGGACACTGACTCCTGCCCCTGTCCCGAGAGAAGTCCACTCCCTCCCCTCCTTCCCCGTTCACCCTCTTCTTAGACTAATGGGACCCTGGCACTGGTCATTTGTATTCCTGTGCCCCCCACGACACCACACCACAGCTGTCTAAAAGGCCAGACTGACCCCCTGCTTGGTACACGATGTCTGTGGCAACTTTGAACCCAATTAAATAATAGAAAATATGACAATTAAAACTCTAAATAAATGGTGAAATGTGTGTGAAATTGTAGTGTTGTAACGGTACAAGAACAGGAGCAGTAGAACGCAAAATCAGATGATCAAAATGTATTTAAAATGAAAGGTGTATTGTGTAACTTTTCTCGTGGAGGATCCATCGCCTACTTGTTTCTATGGATATATCATTGCTCTGCCTGGAATGTTCCACAGTATGACAGTATGACATTCTGACTGTGAGCGGGGTCACCTCTCCACAGATCTGACCTGTAACCTGGTCTGGTTTGGTTTTCATGAGGACAAAAAGGTTTAATACCATATTGTGAAGAAAGCATTAACATCTCCATGGAGAAAAACATTAGACGGACCCTCCACCAGAAAAGTTACACAGTGCATCTTTAAACTTAAGGTAAAATAATATCATAAAATTAAATTAAATACAGTCTGGAATATGGTAATTACTGGATTAGTCAAGAAATTTGATTTTTAATTAAAGTGTATTCAGACAAACAATGTCACATGCAAATGCGACCTGATTTAGTCCTATTGTTGTATAATGGTGATTAGCCATGCTTTTATGCCAGATGCCCTTCCTGTGTAAGCATGGATCTCTTAAAAAATAAAAATAAAAACAAAGCCTGGCGTTATTGGTTTTCTAGTTTGTCCATTTAGCTTGTGCGCTTTTTCAAAAGGACTGCACATTCAGGCGATCTCCGGTGGAAAAAACAAAAAACTGAACACCATTTACCAAATTCTCTCCTGGTCTGGTCTTCAAAAATTATGGTTTGATTTTTATTTTCTTACTTTTTTAGGATAAACCAACCCTCAGTTAAGTGTGATCCATGTTTTCATTGGTCCGTATATTTTCCTTTCAATCATAATAATATAACTGTGGGTAGATTCCAGCTGTACAATGATTCCTTGAGCAAAACACTTCTCCCACCGCACTTAAAGGTGCACTACGCAACTGTTCTGGTCTGTCGCCTGTTACACAGTATAGCATTAAACTTTAGCATTTATCATTTATATGTGTTTTAGTTGAAAAAATACCTTGAAAACATTTGTTCTTACTGTTACTGGGGTCGTCTCTACACCAGTGCTTCTCAATTATTTTCTGTGACACCCCCCTAGGAAGAAGAAAAAATTTCACACACACCCCCTGCGTGTGACTATAAATAGTATAATTTGTCTAGAAAATTGTTATTAGTACACCTCTGTATAACACTGTATCCTTTTATTAACATTAAAAACAAAAAAGAAAGAAACTTCCAACAAAGACTGCACTGTCTTTTTGCACTGACGACTCAAATATTAATGTGTTTTTAATGCAGATTTGAACATATTTGTTTACGTTTTACAGAAACAAAACTTAAAACCACCTCTTTTGCATAAACTAAAAGCGCTGAAAAAAAAAAAACAACGCTCTCCTTGTGCTGCTGATGCGTCAGCTTCTGTCGGGACTCAGTGGAATATACGTGTTTTTTCTGTGACAGAGAATGTTCTGCTGATGGTGAGTCTGTTCTGTGTGTATGTCGCATATTTAAGGTTGCCGACCCCTGCCCCAGAGCGACAATGAGAGCGCCACTGCCTACTACTGTTGTTGACCTGTAAGTTGGCCTGGTGACTTCTCCACGGAGCTGCACAAGTTTATTGTAGAACATTCCAGTCCAAAACAATAACATCTCCATAGATGATCAGAAGGGAAACACAGATTGAACTGAAACACCCAATCTGTGGAATCTGTCTGGCACTGGATAACATCGCGAGGAGGATTGTGAGTCGCACAGTCCTACTTGGTGGCATGAAACCAGGGTTCTGACAAATTGTCTGTTCGCCTGGGTTCTAAAAATGTATTGATTATGTTAAATTTTCTGGTGTAATTAATTCTCCTGAAAATGTGATTCAACTGGACTTTGCTTTGTTTTGATTCTGCTTCTGCACAAACACGTCCAAGGTCACAGCTGCTGCCTTATCTCACACAGCACTCTACAAAACAAAACAAGACATTCCATTCGGCTCACACTGACATGTTTATGTAAAACACTCTGCCCTGTCTATTATAGTAGTGTCTGCCTCTGCTTCAGTTTCCAATCAATTATCGATTTTTCTGGACTGCTCCCCCTCCCACCCATCCGTTTTTCACCAACGAAAAAAAAAACCGCAGTGTGTTTTACCTGTCCAATTGTTGTTGTCGTAATATGTTTGTGAATATTGTCTGCATCTTTTTTCCACTCTGTTAACCAAGTTGGTGCCGCGAATGGCCGCCCTGGTGCTTCGGAGTGTCTGTCCGCTCCAAGTTCCTAATGTTGTGAACCTGTTCACTCATATGGCAATAAAAACCTTCCTGATTCCTGATTCCTGATACAAACAGGTGATGGCCCCTCTCCCAGTAAAGGTACACAGTGCAGCTTTAATAAAGTGATTGGATACTCCATAGTATGGCATTAAACTAATTTATCTCCGCGGAAACAAGCAGGTGATGGCTCCAGGGCAAGTTACAGATCTGTGGAGAGGCGACCCTGTTCACCGTAATAATGCGTGTTTTTAAAGATACTTTTTAGCAATGATGAAAACACATTGAAATGAATTAATGCAAAGCAAATACATTTAATGCTACACTGTAATATTACACGTAAAGCAATAACATCTCCAGATAAGCAGGTGGCAGAAAAGTTACATAGTGTCCCTAATTTTTTTCTAGACAAAAAAAAAAGAAAAAGAAAAAAGAAAACACTATATATTTATAATTTAGGCCACTTTACTTCTTGAAAGAGATATTTAGGCTGACTTCTTCTCTTTAATAGGAAACACTTGTGATGTCATGTGGTTCTGACTGTGAGAAAGAGCGGACGTGTTTCTCTTTCCTCCTTATCTATTGCTCCGTTGTCTGCGTGCCTCTCTTGTTTTTCCTCATTTTCTCGCTTTTTGGAGCAGATTTTCCAAATTCCTAAAATATGGATGTGATCAGCTGGACCCTCAGCACGATTGATACTCCTGCTCCGGGAGAAGCGGTGTGTCCGGATGGTACTTTTTCTGCTGGATATGCGAGGGACTCGTATCGTGCGTGGCAAGTCATATGTTTGGCACCAATGTACCTGGAGGATGTGGAGGATATTTATGTATTCGGATTTCTGATAGCTTGACATCTGTTAATTGGCCTGGGATTGTCCATGATCTATCGCAAAATTTGTAAGCTGGCAGCAAGTAAAGAGTCCCCCAAGCTGTCTGCAGCAATTTCGAGCCACTGTGAAGCCGTGGGAGTTCTCGTGAAAGGATTACATCAGAAAGTGGGACAGATTGAGGACCTTTTGGAAGGATTTCAACCAAAGGAAACATCTTGACGTTTGGATATCATCACAGGCATGCTTACAGAACTGTGTAAAGCCAACGCAGCGCAGTCTGTGCGCCAAGAGGAACTAATGAGATCTCTCATAAATCTTCATGGCGATATGAAGATGGGGGTCTGGCAAAACCCAAGCTCAATCTAAATTGTTCACCTGGGTCTCTAAGAATGTATTTCATCATGCTAAATTAATCCCTTTGCAAATTATGTCTCCCTGTGAAAATCTGTCTCCAACAGTTATCTGTGTTTTGACTTCGCCTCCCTGCAAGAACACTCCAAGGCCACAGATGTGGTTTTGTTATCATGAACTCTACATAAACAGTGGCGCACACCATTTTGGACTATTCACAACACTGACATGATTGTAAAATGTTCCCTGTCTTTTAGAAAGGTCTGATCTCTGCTCTCGGTTCAATCAATTTCATTGATTTCCAATCTGATCCCCCCACACCCCTTCCTTATGTTGCCAAAAAAAAGATCACCGTACGTTATATCTCCAATTGTTTTTCTGTCATTACATGTTGTTAAATTGTCACTGAGTGTATTGCATCTTTTCTACTCTGCATCTCCCAGTCGGCGGCGCGCGCATGCGCAGCGGCCCCTCCCCTACCCCACTCTATCACTGTCCTGCCTGGTTAGTGGGGAAATGAAATTTCGAATTCACTCTATGTACATGTACATGATTGTTTTCGACAATAAAGCAAACTATGACTATGACTATGACTATGGTAATACAGGAAGTGCTCCACTCTTTTTAAAGACCATACAGCTTTTCTAGAATCATTTGGATAATTTCAGCCCTGGAATTGGCAATCTTTACTAAACATAAGATAAAAAGTAGCTGTTAACTACCATTTCCTGACATCACAAGGAGGGACAGAGCATTTTGAGCTTTGGAGATGTAGACAGAGTAATAAACCAGGATAACTCAAACATGTTTGAATGGAACAAACAACTCCAGGTATGTTTTTGATTAGATAACAGCATTATAGCAGGGCTTAGAGCTAACAGGAGTAAATGTTGCATAATATAGGACCTTTAAAATATATATATAGTTCTGTTTCTTACTCTTACTAAGAAAACTGGCAGACCTATGTGACCTCTACCATCACTTGAACATGTGTCTTGAATATAGAAAATATTTAAAAGTAAAAATGTTTTCCACAAATGCAGTCCACGCTTAGAGATTAAGTAGGTTCTGTATTTTACCAACTCTTTCCAGTCCAATATACATCCAGACGTGTGGAGATCAGTCCATCTGAGCAGATTAACACTATCACAGGGAGCACATGTTTACTCCTGAGGCTGCTCTCATCATGTGACCCAACATACAAGTCAAGTACTAGTACTGTGTATGAGCCTCAGTACTGCAGTTAATATTACAGCTGCACATGTTCCACAGTGGGAATGCACAAGGTGGATGGCACAGTAAGACTATGTTTATACGGCGACGATCAAAACAGAAGACGCAAAAGTGGCGTTTCGTCTTCAATTTTTTATCTGCGTTTAAACAAGCGTTCTCAACAGGAAATGTTTGTTTATACGAAGATGCAAAAGTGGGCAAATTCGATTGAATATGCATGCCAGGCCGCTAGGTGGCACTGTGATAGAGCGGCGGCATGTCGGCGAGCATGCGCAAAATTGTCATTTTCTGTTTCTTGTGCGAATATTGTTTACCCATCTCTGTTCACCTATGGTATCCGTATACATTTTATACAATTGTTGAAATGACTCAGCTTGCGCAGCTTGAACATGGTATCAAGGTAGTCTGACATGTTTGTTCTTGTTTTTACCGGCTTGGCGCATCCAGTGTGACGTCAGGTGTATGTGACGTGAACATGTTTCACGCTTCTTGCCGTTTAGATGGAGACACGACCCGGGCCGTCTTCAGAACTCCACACTCTTGAAAGAGTCTTCAGATTTTTGCGGGTTCAGAGCCCGCCGCCGTGTAAACGAAAGACACTTCCGATATAATATTTTGTCGTTTTCAATCGCAATCGTCCTCGTCTAAATGGCCTGTAAGACTAGAAATCTTTGCCTGTGTCTAAATTACTAAAAGTTAAACGTGCACCATAAGCTGTATATATAAATGGACATTGCTAACACGCTAGCAGCCACGTTCCAAATAGGAAGTGTTGACTTTATGTTGAAAATTGTCACCTCTCTCTATGTAACCCTGCAGTGAGCCTTATCAGTTTCGTCTTAAAATTTTCATATGAACCGTCTTGATATGGATATAATTCGTCCTTATAAGTGCTGGCCTCTGTGAGCTTCATTTGCCTGGAGCCGACCACTCTGGGTGACGTCACAGTGCCTTAGTCCACTTCTTGACATGCACAATGTAACTTGTAATGTTGGACATCTGCTTGTCTCTATAGAAATGTAATTGTGTTGTCTGGAATGTCCCATTGATACTCATCTCCATGGCGACAACCAGGTGGCAGACATTCCATCACAAAAGTTACATAATGCACCTTAATGAAAGGCATGTTTACAGTCACAGAATGAGGGCAGCAGGAGTGGCCATGGTTTTAATAGAAGTTTGAAGTAGGGGCAGAAGCAACATTGGTCACTGCAGTAACTAAGCGACTATTTGCTTAAAATAGAGTACAATTGAATGGTACAATCTTGATTTGGGAGCCAGAGCTATTGTGAATTGTAATAAGAATTAAACCAGACCTAAACCAGCCGAGATCTGATTTCCTTTCATTGTCTCAGTGCCGTCTCCCTCGTCATTAAGACTCTATGTTGTGACCGGTCCTGCCCCCGGTTCAGCCTATCAAATATTCATGTTATTTTCACGTACAGCTGCAGATTGCATTAGCAGTGACCAAGCGGACGGCTCCTGAGCACAATTCACTTTACATTTTAATTAAATGGAAACAGCTCATCTGAAAATGGTGCCGCGCGTCTGTTTGTGCCACTCGGAGATGTGCCGAGGTCTGATCAAAACTGAGCGAAACACAATGAAGATAGACACATACTTGGCTCTGCTTCAGCCTAGGCTCCTTCGTCTCCTGTTGGGCATTGCTCTTTGGGTTACTATAGGACTTAGAATATGTTGTTGTATTGCTACTAAACAATACACGGTCTATCAGCGTTCACCTCAATAGATTCAATAGACTTATTCAAGATTCATGGATTTTCACTTCTGTACAATAACAAATGACAAGACAGCGCACAATATAATACAACACAATACCATACAATACATACAATACATGGAGACGCAGTATACACAGATCTACATGAGGAGATGTTAGTAGTAGGAGGAGATGTGAGTTAGTAGAAGTTATGGCAGTATGATGGAGAAGGTAGGGAAAGGTGGAAGGGAAGATTTTAAAAAAGTGAAAAACATGCATTCATACACCAACGTACATGAACTCTAGAGGCAAGATGGGTGAGGTGTCTTACCCAAGGACACAATGAAAGTATGGCTGCCCCACTGCGGTATTCCCAATGGTCTTCCATCCAGGCCCAAGATCGGATGAGAGTGTGATATTTAGTCGGGGCTGGCAGTTATAGCCCCAACCGAACTGAATCTGCAACCACAGACCATATGTGTCCAACTGCAGGAAAACCAATACCAAGTTGTCTCGGAGGCGTTTTGAGTTATTCACAGATTCTGAAAGTACAGGTTCTAAGCTTTCCAATGATGTCTTTCATGTGAAAATCTGACCATATTTAAAAAAGAAACATGGAGTGGGTTCTTCATGATCTCAACTAGCACATTCTGCAAAAAAATGAAAATCACAAATTTTGAAAAAAAAAAAAAAACCCCCACAAAAACTGCATTTTCTGAGAATCTGTAATGCCGACATGAGGGCTCAGCTTCCGTGGTGGGACACATATTTGGAAATGCAAGCGAGAAACCAAAGATCCAATCAGGAGCAAGGCTATTGAAGGTAATATTCATATCTTAATTTGGAGACAGAATAGCAAAATATCATGTAGGAATGTTCCACTGTACTGCTTTTACCTTTGGCGGCACGGTGGCTGAGTGGGTAGCGCTTAAGAAGGTTCCGGGTTCGATCCCCGGGTCGCCCAGGCATTTCTGTGTGGAGTTTGCATGTTCTCCCCGTGTCTGGGTGGGTTTCCTCCGGGCACTCTGGTTTCCTCCACCAACCCAAAACATGCACCATAGGTAAAATCCTCCAGCTTAGGTCCTGACCAAGCCTAAGCAAGAAGATCATGGAGATGGTCCCCGGGCGCAGTAATGTGCTGCCCACTGCTCCTAATAACAGGATGGGTTAAATGCAGAACTGGAATTTCCCCACAGTGGGACTAATAAAGACATACCTTTCTTTCTTTCTTTCTTTTCTTACAGTATGGCTTAAAACAGAACGAAATAAAACTGTATTCTTGTGAGTGGGGTCACCTCTCCACAGATCTTTGTTTGTCTCTATGGAGATCGATATGATTATTAAGGCAAATATTTCAACAAATTCATCTTTTTTGTGGTTCATATGCTTCTCGCAAAATGAAAACGCAGGTCTCACTTCACTTTCTTCCACTCTGACCCAATCTGGACAATGTCAAAACCAGAAACTTGAAAACTATTCTCATAACTTATAAAACTGCTAAAAGTTTTGCATAAACAACAATATAATCCTGCATATACAGACCTCAAGTCACTCATTAGGGAAAGCATGTGGAGCCTCCCAAAGGATTGCGCTAAACATTCAGCTAATTTCTGCTCAAACTGAATAAATAAAAATAAACTTTTCAAAAAGCTCCACTTGATCCCCTCACGGACCTTGAACCTGGAATCGCGCTCGCAACCAATCTATAAGAAAACAGGAAACTCCAACTACACACAGCTGTTTCCCATGAGCCCCTTCTGCAATGGCGTTTCTTAATTAACTTTTTTTTTTCCAAAGATGTTTTATTATTGAATGCTGTTGACAAATCCAGAAATCGCATGTGCAGCTGTTTATTTCTTCTTCTCTTAATTAAATGTTGACAATAACAAAGGACTGAGAGTAGAGCGACAAAGGCTAAAAGGACAGCAGAAACCTTAGTCTGGTCTGCAATGTTCCAACTCCGAGGACACAACAAAACCCATACCGAGTCCATGTTTGTCCCAATGGTGCGAGACGAAGTACTCAAAAAGTTTAATTAATTTCAACTCATGACTAATAATGAAAAGCTCACACAAAAGTACAAAAAAAAGCATGAAGTTAGTGAGTATGATTCCCATGACGAGCAAAGGGTTGTGTCCTTGGGCAATGTATGTAGACTATATTTATATAAATGGACATACAGTAGCTAACCTGTTAGTTTTAAATAGGAAGTGAGCATGGACGTGCTTCCGGCTCCAACGATTCTAGCTCCTACTGACTTTACATTGAAATCTCGTCGCCTTTCTCTGTAACTGCTGCAGTGAGCCTCGTCATTTGGTCTTAAAATGTTCATATTAACCCTCTCTACATGATCCTGGTGTTTTTATTTCACTGTTTTGTGTAAATAAATTAGTATTCCTAATATGGGACTCATCTCCAAATTCAATTCTACTGGGTTCTGTGAACTTCATTTGACTGAAACTGAACGCTATGGGTGACGTCACACTCTCTTAGTCCACTACTTTACACAGTCTGTTTTCTACTTTTATTTCCTCAACAAAACTATAATGAAAAGCGGCAAACTCTTCTGGTGGGGGTCCGTCAGCTGCTTGTTTCCATGGAGATGTTAATGCTTTGCCTGGAATGTTCCACAGTATAACATTAACTTATCTATTTTCCTTGTACAGGGGGTCCTCGGGTTACGACGGTCTTGACTTACGACGTTTCGTGGTTACGAACGCGCCCCCATTAAACAAAAAATAATAATATTACGCGTCATTCCGTCTTACGCGGTTTAGCGTGGTAAGCAACGTAAACAAACGCGAACGGCGCGCGGCGGAAGAATACGCTTTGTTGTAGTTGTAGGGAGAAGAAGACGGCCTCGTGTGCGTGCCCAATGTGGGCGGAAGTACCTGATGTGGGCTCTGATCTGCTCCTATGAAAGTGACAGTGATAACCAAGCAGCGTAGTGGTCTAATTATTGAGATGGAAAGGTTATTGGTGCTTTGGTTGGAAGATTAAAGTCAAAATCCGACTTACGACGAAATTCGGGTTACGACGCGTCTTAAGAACAGATCAACGTCGTAACCCGAGGACCCCCTGTATTCAGTTGAAGATAGTCCCTCCAGCGTGTCCTGGGTCTTCCCCGGGGTCTCCTCACGGTGGGACATGCACGGAACACCTCCCGAGGGAGGCGTCCAGGAGGCATCCGGAACAGATGCCCGAGCGACCTCAGCTGCTCCTCTCGACATGGAGGAGCAGCGGCTCTACTCCAAGCCCCTCCCATGTGACTAAGCTCCTCCAAGGGAGCGCCCAGCCACTCTGTGGAGGAAACTCATTTTGGCCATTACCTAGAGCTCATGACCATAGGTCTCTGTACACTGTCCCTTCAAATAAAGACAAAACTAAACCAGAGTAGGGTCGCCTTTCCACAGATTACACCTGTAGCTTGACCTGGTTGCGTGACCTGCGCGACCCTTATCTCCATTAACATAGACAGGTTTAATACCCCACTAAGCAATAACAGCTGACTGACCTACCCCAGAAAAGTTACACAGTACACCTTTAAGTATTTAAGAACATACTCTTCATACTACTATTTTCTACCCCTCCACAACAAATCAGCCTATATCATGTTGTGCATGGATCTGAGTGAAGATTTTAAGTCACATGCCCTTCCCTTTTCCATTTACCCAAACATACTTTCTCTGGAAGCCACAGACCCCTGAGTTAGTCCCATACTTCTATGACTAGCTGCACTCACTTTGCACTTACAATATAAAACTTATCAAAGGGCCCATATTACGGTATTGTCTGATCCATGTTATAATGTTGTTTCCTCATCACAAACATAAAAAATAGCTGTGAACTTGAAAACTGTCACTTCCTGACATCACAACGTGAAGCAGAGCATTTTGAGCTTGGGATATGTAACCAGACTAATAATAAATGGTTGCTGAAATATGTGTGACTGAAACAAGCCACAACTCCACTTCTGTCTTTGATGACGTAACATTATAACATGGCTTAAAGGTCCCATGGCATGAAATTTTCACTTTCTGAGGTTTTTGAACGTTAATGTGAGCTCCCCTACCCTGTTTAGCCCCCCCCCCATGGTTAAAAGTTGTGAAATGTCTAAACTGAGCATTTGCGATGTGTCTGTGTTACAAAGAATCAGAGCTCAAACGGGCGATTTTGAACAAGGCACCTTATTGACGTCAGATCGAAAAAAGAAATGCAAATGCAGTTCCACCCCCGTCTGTCTGTACTCAGCGTCTCTGTAAATCACACCCAGAGAGTTTGGACTGCGAATGCGCTAGGCAATGCGAAATGCGTTTTTTTATTTGCCTGGAGGCACGTCCGAGTGTTTCTAGGCTCGGAAGTCCTTTATCTGAGCCTCTGGACCTTTGAACAGCAGTGGTTTAATTTTATTTTCTGTGGAAATGTGTTTATTTTTCAATGGAACGCTTCAAATCTCTCCCCCCGTGCAAAAACACGGAAATGGATCAGCTGAGAGCTGAGCGCGAAGAGCGGAGAGTTTGGCCACGCACCCACCCTCTACTATAGGCCAGCTCTTTTCTCCTCATTTGCATTCAAGCAACAACGCCCATTATGGAGTGTTCAGAGAGAGAAAAAATTACTCTTTCTCATCTTATCTCTGTTTCTCATGCACTGAGTGTTGATTTTGAAGAAGGATTCATTTACAGTATTAGGGAACCATTAAGGAGCCATATAAAAGCATCAAGAAGTACCATGTCATGGGATCTTTAAGCTCACAAGTCCATTTTGTGTAATACAGGACGTTTAAAATAACGTCTCCTCAAATCAAAAATACATTTATGCGCAATTTGTAATTAAGTTAAGTTTTTAGCTACATTCCCCCACATTTTGGCCTGGTCTCCCCAGACTCCAAGCCTCCATCTTTTCTTTAGTCTCAAGTGCCACCAATCCCATTACAGTAATTAAGTTACAGTGGCCCTCAGAGCACTCTCCTTCAGACTGTGATGGGCACGGAGACCAAAGGCGGAGCTACACTTAGAAAAGAAAATGGGTAAATGCATGACAAATACCATCACAGGACTTATTTAAAGGCGCATTGTGCAGCTTTTCTGGAATCATTTGATGGACACTCCACCAGAAAAGTTACACAATGCACCTTTAAGTCTTTGCTACTGTATTTCTTATTCCTATTCATAGGTCTTAGCTTTCCATTTGTACAATTTTAAGTATTTTTCACTGTTCAAAAATATACATTTTGGATTAGTTCATTGCTATGGCAACTGTGCTAATTTTTCATGACTTTGGGAATCATGAATATTCAAATATTCTACCTTCTACCTTAAAGGTCCCATGGCATGAAATTTTCACTTTCTGAGGTTTTTGAACGTTAATGTGAGCTCCCCTACCCTGTTTAGCCCCCCCCCATGGCTAAAAGTTGCGAAATGTCTAAACTGAGCATTTGCGATCTTTTTCTGCGTTACAAAAAAACAGTGTTGAAACGGGCGAGTTTGGACAAGGCACCTTTTTGACGTCAGATCGGCAAATGCAGCTCCAGCCCCTCCCTCTGTCTCCGCTCAGCGTCCCTGTATATCCCGCCCATAGAGTTTGGACTGTGAATGCGCTACAATGCGAAATGCGTTTTTTTATTTGCCTGGAGGCACGTCCGAGTGTTTCTAGGCTCGCAAGTCCCTTACCCGACCCTCTGGACCTCTGAAATACCAGTGGTTTAATTTTATTTTCTGTGTAAATATGCTTTTTTTCATTGCAAAGTCTCTCATCTGTCTTCCTGTGTTAAACACGGAAGAGAGGAGATCGCTGCGCCGAGCGGGGGAGCGGGGGAAGGAGCGGGGGAAACCCGCTTCTCATTTGCACTGAAGCAGCAACACTCAGAATAAAGCATTTTAGACACATATCTAGCCTCATGAAGACTGTCAGAGTCATATCTCATGCACTGAGTGTTGATTTTGAAGAAGGATTCATTTACAGTATTAGGGAACCATTAAGGAGCCATATAAAAGCATCAAGAAGTACCATGTCATGGGACCTTTAAAAACATTGCTATAACTTACTTACTTAATTAATTACCAAAGACATAAACATTACATTACATTACAATACATCTGAGCCTTATTTCGGTAATAAAACAAGTTGTTTTACTCACCCATAGCACTTTGGTGCCCCGTGCGGGCTCCAAATAACACAAACTTTAGCACTTTTCAAATCATAAAAGCTCGATGTCTTTAGCCTACGATTTCATTTGGTCAAAAGTGGCCTGTAATCCGAGATTTAGCCATAGTTTCGAGTAGATGAGGAGGCCAGTGCGCATGTGCGGAGTCACAGTTTATTTCACTCTCAGCTCCCGGGACCCAAACATGGAACGCAAAGCTGTAAATTATGGATAAATCTCGGATTACAGGCCACTTTTGACTCAAAACGAAATCGTAGACTAAAGACATCGAGCTTCTATGATTTGAAAAGTGCTAAAGTTTGTGTTATTTGTGTTAGCCTAACGCTAATCTAAAACATCTCTGGAAATGCTCCATATGACACCAAAGTGCTATGGGTGAGTAAAACAACTTGTTTTATTACCGAAATAAGGCTCAAACTGTAAAAAACGTTACTTTTCCTTTAAGTCTTTGCTACTGGATTTCTTATTCCTATTCATAGGTCTTAGCTTTCCATTTGTACAATTTTAAGTATTTTTCACTGTTCAAAAAGATACATTTTGGATTAGTTCATTGCTATGGCAACTGTGCTAATTTTTCATGACTTTGGGAATCATGAATATTCAAATATTCTACCTTCTACCTTAAAAACATTGCTATAACTTACTTACTTAATTACCAAAGACATAAACATTAAAGTTAAAGGTGCACTGTGTAACTTTTCTGATAGAGGTCCACCACCTGCTTGTCTCCATGGGCATCCGATTGTTTTGCCTGGAATATTCCACAGTACGGTATTAAACTTTTCTGTTTTGCATTTAGGCAGTATGATGAAAAAGTAAATATAAAGAAAAAGTTGTAACATTCACTTTGACATACAGGAAGATCGGGCTTTTAAAGTGCACATTAATCAAAGAGAGTTTATAACCAGGATAAATGTACTCCTTATTTGAGCTGCCCATAATGCCATGTAAATGCCAAGATGACTAAGAAGCTAAATGCCACAGTAAATGAAAGGGGGACCTGCTGTAACACTCATGGAGGTAAAGGTGTTCATACAAAAAGAACACAAGTAAAAAGGTTCCTATGAAAAAAAAAAAGTCTCTCTTTATAACTGCACATTTATTAGCCTTAATACAGTGTCAGCAAAGGGTTCTGATTGTCGTCATGGAGATGTGATCGCTTTGTCTTGAATGTTCCACAACAGAGATTAAACCGAAAAAATCTATCTCAAGGCAGAAAACTATTACAGGTCAGATCTATGGAGAGGCAACCATATTCACAGAGATAATTATTGTATTTTTGAGCAATAGAAACATCCATAATGAAGAAATGATAGATGTTTTTAAAGGAGAAGGAGCCTTATTTTGGTAATAAAACAAGTTGTTTTACTCACCCATAGCACTTTGGTGTCATATGGAGCACTTCCAGAGATGTTTTAGATTAGCGATATCCGTAACGCGAGTTCTCGGGGCATATATATATATGCATGTATATGCCCCGAGTGGTCTCCAAATAACACAAACTTTAGCACTTTTCAAATCATAGAAGCTCAATGTCTTAGTCTACACTTTCGTTTGAGTCAAAAGTGGCCTGTAATCCGAGATTTATCCATAATTTACAGCTTTGCGTTTCATGTTTGGGTCCCGGGAGCTGAGAGTGAAATAAGCTGTGACTCCGCACATGCGCACTGGCGTCCTCATCTACTCAAAACTATGGATAAATCTCAGATTACAGGCCACTTTTAACTCAAACGAAAGTGTAGACTAAGACATCGAGCTTCTATGATTTGAAAAGTGCTAAAGTTTGTGTTATTTGGAGACCACAAACATCGCTCGGGGCATATATTAGCGCTACGGCTATCGCAAATCTAAAACATCTCTGGAAGTGCTCCATATGACACCAAAGTGCTATGGCCCATAGCACTTTGGTGTCATATGGAGCACTTCCAGAGATGTTTTAGATTTCCATCTCCGTAATGTGAGTTCTCGGGGCACATGTTTGTGGTCTCCAAATAACACAAACTTTAGCACTTTTCAAATCATAGAAGCTCAATGTCTTAGTCTACACTTCGTCTGAGTCAAAACTGGCCTGTAATCTGAGATTTAGCCATAGTTTCGAGTAGATGAGGAGGTCAGTGCGCATATATTATATGCCCCGAGAACTCGTGCTACGGCTATTGCTAATCTAAAACATCTCTGGAAGTGCTCCATATGACACCAAAGTGCTATGGGTGAGTAAAACAACTTGTTTTATTACCGAAATAAGGCTCAGATTGTAAAAAACGTTAATTCTCCTTTAATGTCATACCATGGAGCATTCCAGGCAAACTAATAACATCTCCATGGAGACAAGTAAGCAGGTGATGGACCCTTCACCAGAAAAGTTGCGCAGTGCATCACTGAATCATCTTCGGGGCATCAAATTTGTTATCGAGTATGAAGCCTTTTGTTTAGTATCAAAATGGATTTTGAACTTTTTGTATTATTTGCTGACTTCTTCTTCTTCTTCTTCTGATTCCAAACAGACACTTCACCACACACACCTCTGCCTCCGCCTCTGCCCCATCCTCCCTCTTCTGAATACATAATGATTTCAGATGATTTACGCACCTCCCTGCTCTGGCAGATGACCACTCTCATATATTAAAGCACTAGAGTCCAAGTGGTCAACCTAAACAAGTCGTAAAGATGGCGAATCTGTGGCGGACTTGGTGGATTGTCTGTGGATATGAAGAGCGGTGCTCGGGACCCGGTCTCAGTGTCCTGTAATAATCCAGATATATTTGCAGCAAAAGTGCATTAAGTTGTAGGTCGCGGTGGGGCTAAGTGAGCGCGTGTGACAGTGACGGAGATGAGAGCTGCCGTGGCATCTGACCAACGGCTCCATATAGAGATGACATCACCCCCACAAGAAGAGGTAGGGAGGGGAAGACGGGAGAGGAGGGAAAGGGGGCGGGGCCTCTGGGGGAAACTATGAGCGCAGAATATCAATGGAGGAGGAGGAAGAGGAGGAGGAGGCTGGGATGTAGGTCTTCAGCCAAACCTATAACTTCTCTTTGGGTGTATATAACTGCGCTGACGGGCTTTTGTCATGGAGCTTTGACACCTGTCCTTTCTCCACCCATCGCACATGTTACCCCCACCTTAAATACTACCCCCGCCCCCAATGCACAATGTTGTTGACTGGGCGAACCTCCCACCAGGCTGCCTTCTTCTTTGTTTGTTTTCAGGTGTTAAAATAAAGACTAAATGGTTTTCTTTGATATGTTTGGTACTTAAGCCTGTCATAATAATTACTGTTTATACTAATCGTTCAATACATGAAAGCTGGAACAATATATTTTGGGGGTCAGTATTTATTATGTGTACAATTTCTTTGCTACAATGGGGAGATATTTGCCATTTTATGTAATGAGGCAGATTGGAGCTGTAGAGGGTGGAGTAAATAACTTCTGTGGCTGATTATTGGGTCATTCTGCTGTTTATTTGTTGCAGCTCAGGCTTTTTAATGACACTGTATATTGAAAAAAATAAGTTTACTGGAATTATCCCGCTTAGTTTCAGTATTATCATTCATCTCAACATTTCTCTGAGACAGTATACCTTGCTTTGAAATGTCATTGTGTTGTGTTATTGTTATTGTGACAGACTTATTTGGTACATGTTTTCTATCCAGATTGTCCTCTTGAAGAACACTTTTTCATGTCTGCTCTATAGTTTTAATCTACCACACCCGTGTATCATTATGTTATAATTTACACATTTTAAATCACAATATAAAACAAAACAAGTACGCAGACCTCCGTGTTAGAAAACTGCAGTGCCCAGTGGGAGCAGATGTCACAGTTAAAGGTCCCACGGCATGAAATTTTCACTTTCTGAGGTTTTTGAACGTTAATGTGAGCTCCACTACCCTGTTTAGGCCCCCCCATGTTTAAAAGTTGCGAAATGTCTAAACTGAGCATTTGCGATCCTTTTCTGTGTTACAAAAAATCGGAGCTCAAACGGGCAATTTTGAACAAGGCACCTTATTGACGTCAGATCGAAAAAAGAAATGCAAATGCAGTTCCACCCCCGTCTGTCTGAACTCAGCGTCTCTGTAAATCACGCCCAGAGAGTTTGGACTGCGAATGCGCTAGGCAATGCGAAATGCGTTTTTTTATTTGCCTGGAGGCACGTCCGAGTGTTTCTAGGCTCGGAAGTCCTTTATCTGAGCCTCTGGACCTTTGAACAGCAGTGGTTTAATTTTATTTTCTGTGGAAATATGTTTATTTTTCAATGGAACGCTTCAGATCTCTCCCCCCGTGCAAAAACACGGAAATGGATCAGATAGTGCTCAGAGGGAGAGCGGAGAGTTTGGCCACGCCCCCACCCTCTACTATAGGCCATCTCTTTTCTCCTCATTTGCATTCAAGCAACAACGCCCATAATGGCCTGTTCAGAGAGAGAAAAATTACTCTTTCTCATCTTATCTCTGTTTCTCATGCACTGAGTGTTGATTTTGAAGAAGGATTCATTAGTATTAGGGAACCATTAAGGAGCCATACATTCCAACATTCCACAGGCCACAACTGACAATCTGATAAACTCTATGCGAAGAAGATGTGTTGCACTGCATGAGGCAAATGGTGGTCACACCAGATACTGACTGGTTCTGAGCCCCCTGCCCCCCAATAAAGCAAAAAAAAAATGCACATTTCGGGGTGGCCTTTTATTGTGGGCAGTCTGGGGCACACCTGTGCACTGGTCATGATGTCGGATCGGCATCTTGATGTGGCGCACCTGTGAGGTGGGGTGGATTGTCTCGGCGGGGCAGAGGTGCTCGCTGTCACACATTTGGACAGATCTGTGAACAATGTTTGAGAGAAATGGTAGTGTTGTGTATCTGTAATATATCTGTGTATCTATATATATATATATATATATATATATATATATATATATATATATATAGATATATATATAATTTCATTTCATTTTCATTTATTTATTTATTTCATTCGTTAAAACAAAACAAAAATAACAGATGCAACACAATTGCATCTATACAATTATAACCTAAATATGAATGAAAAGGGAACAGAAAGAAGCATAAGCTTATGATATCTGCCCCTTATCAACTCAATATTATATTACAACAAAATATATATAACAATAATAACAGTTATAAAAATATCTTTCTTTTATAAAGAAGCATTTTATGGAGCTAAATTATTCCCTGATTGTGGGAAAGATGGACTGGAGTGGGTAGTGTTGTGTTTTAGTTTTTCCTCGAGTGATGCAGAAAAGCTACTGTCTGTGTTCATGTATGTTAGCTTGTGCTAGCTTGTGTTAGCACCATGTCTTTTACAATATACATCATGTTTTTGGTAAAACATACATCAGCGTGTGTGATTGCCTTCCATCGTGGGTCGTGCTTATCATACTGCAAACAGTTCGAAAATGTTTTAGAGACTGGACGGTGGTTATTTTCATTCCGTTCGGACCTGCACTTGTCCCACTCCGCTGCCTCTGCTTTAGGCGCTAGGATACATTTGTCGTGCTGCAGCTTTTGAACAGACCTTACAGCGAGCACTCGTTTGTTCTAAGTCCGACACAACAAAACCGAACCAGTTCCATATAACAGATGTAAACACCTTTGTTTGGTACAAGCTCCGGCTTTAGCTCACACGCTAGCCGCGCTAGCCCGTACAATGTTTGGGTACACCCCGCTAACTTACCCGTGTAAAACGTGGCCGCGCATTAGTTCCGCTCGCATGTAAAAAATAATTTAAAAATAGATTTTCATAAAAACACATCGTCCTGAACTGTAAAGTCGAATTAATCGATTTAATCATCTAAAATGTACATTACCGGGTCCAGGGCCAAGACTAATGACAGTTTGCACATAAAAATATTCTTCTGTAGAGAAATGTTTGCTTGAGTTGACTTATGAAATATTGTCCTCCTTCCCATTTCCTGACAGTCTTTTCACTACAAAATGTCATCAGAATCACTAACGCATGCACCATTCTTAATTAAATATTAGGGTTCCTAGCATTCCCCATGGAGATAGATAAGTTTTGTGCCATACTGTGGAACATTATAGCCAAAGGAACAACATTTCCATGGAAACAAGTAGGACGAGTTTGTCCTCCAGGCCAAATAGGAGTCCGCTTTATGGAGATGCAAGCCCACACAATTCAGTTTTCTGGCTAAAAAGTTGCATAATGTGGCTTTAATATTATCATGTGGTTTCATACTTTGTCTTGATAGACCAAGATCATTTGACTGTCCTGAAAAGGTTCAACTTTGGCTCATTTCTGTATTTTTTTGTTCAGTACCAATATCTGCTAAAATGAGTTTCAATACTAGTTTGAAGATTTTTTTTTTGACAACCCTACTTAGTTCTAATAAAAATAGTGAATTCAAGACATCAACATGGGCTTTGCCAAAGAGATGCAGCTGTACCCAGTGGACATTAAGAATTCAACACCAGTTTTCTTGTCGTAAGAAGCTCAAGGTTTCATATCAGCGAGGGGAAAGTGGAGAATTAGACAAATAAAATACAACCCCAAAATAATTTAGCATGCCTGTTGTGAAGTGGTCGGACGTCACTTTGCGGCTTTGAGCAAAACACTTCACCAACCAACCACTGCTAAATGAGACTGAATATTGCAAAAAGAGTATCTCAGAGAATGAAGTGCCCAAAGGTAACTGACGTAGAGGTACCAAAGAGGGTCCAACATGCTTGTCTCCATGGAGATATTATTGCTTCGCTTGTTCCATGGTGTGACAGTAAACACATGTATGTAGCATTTATCCATTATGGGCTGTTCTATTGCTCAAAAATACAATAATTCTCTCTGTGAATAGGCTCCACAGATTTGACTGTAATGTATTCAAGTTTTCTAGACAAAGCTATACACTTTACCAACTAACCACCACTAAGTGAGAATGAATAAAAGATTATCTACCATTTAAATCCACTGCAGTAGGCTAGTATATGGTCCTATTCAGTGTTGGGCAAGTTACTCAAAAACTGTAATGCACTACTTATTACGTGTTACTGTCATTTTAAAGTAATGCCTTACATTACAATATTACTCTAAATAAAAAGTAAGGCATTACACTACTTTTGCATTACTTTAGTTTCTCTCGCCAAAATGACTGGAAATAAGGATTTGGCAAACTACAGTGCAAATCTCTCATGTGTCATGACTTTCACCTGCCGTCCAGGAGGTTTTGGGAGCTCTGGTCGGGTCAACCTCAGTTTCGGCTGCTTTGTTGGGGTTGTATCGTTCCCTGTCCCATCCCCTCCTTTCCTGACTAATTCCATGGTGCTATGGCACCTCTGCAAGTGCTTCGTCAAATTGCTTGTACTGCATTTCGACGTGGAAAGAGGTTTGGGATTCACACACATTGTGCATTTAACTAAAATGTTCTTGGAGTCCTTATTTTGAACGAAGTGAAAGTAGTGGGCGTATGCCCATCTTGAAAAGGAGCTAGCACTATCCGATTCTTCTGGTTCTGTCATCCTTTGTCAGTCTGCCAGTTCGAGACGAAGTAAAAGGAAATGGAATGGTCTGCGCGGACTTTTATATCGCTAGCTGATCTCGCGGAACTTTGTATGAAATGTAATGTTCTGCGCGGACTTATCAGATTCAGTAGCTGATCTCGCGGTGATCCGCGAACTTTGTATGAAGAAAACGCAAAACCCACAAAAACAAAGCAGGTTAAAAATGCATTGTAATGTGCGTTACTGGCATTGTAACGAGTAATATATTACCGATTTTCTTCCCTGTAATGCGTTACATTACTACGTTACACCAACAAGTAATGCATTACAGTAATTAATTACTTTTGTAACGAGTTACTCCCAACACTGGTCCTATATCCTCCTGAGACCCAGCCCATTGTGTCCTTTATAGTGGACATTGAGTTAACCAGTCGATCTTTTAATTGTTTTGAGACTCTAGTTTGTGGCTGCGCTATGATTAAAAAAAAAAAAAAAAAATCTAAAAATACACCCTAAAAATTAAAATAAATAAATAATAGATAAATTATACATAAATAAATATGTAAATAAATTCTCAATTAAATAAATAAAAAATAATAATACATAATATATACAGTGGTACCTCACCTTACGAATGACCCAACAAACGAAAATTTCAAGTTACGAAACACCTTCACGTTAAATTTTGGTCTCTAGATACGAAAGAAAATTCAAGTTACGAAACGCGAAATCTCAAAAATTCAAATAATGCGCGCTCAGCCACACACATTATACGCTTTTCTCAGACTGGATTTAAACTTTTCTCACATTTGTCTCTCGTTTAAACACTCAAACTTTCATAGATTTTCAACAAAATTATTAACAGTGAAGTGTGGGGGGGAAGGGGGAGGGCGGTGTGTGTGTGCGCGGACACGTGTGTGATAGCGCAGCATGACCCGGCGTGGGGCGCGAGCACGAGACCCGTGCTCAAACCGTGCCTCCTCTAGACCAGGTCTAAACCAGGATTAAACCAGGATTAAACCACAGCGGCTCTTGCCTGCGTTCGTTCATGAGCTCGGACTGCGTGCGGGGAGGCACCTCCCCTCTAAGGTGAGGTACCACTGTATGTAAAAAAATAAATAAATAAAAATTAATTAAAAGGGAAATTAAAAGGGAGTCTAAGAACTTTTTGAGGCGACTGTAGAAGCTTGTCAGAGATGTTGGTCATCAAAAAAAAATAGTTTTTGTTAACTTGACATGGATTTAACACTATTACAGTCCATTACAGAGGACATGTTACAACATTATGAATAAAAATAAAATGGACAAAATGTTGGGGCGGCAGTAGCTCAGTTGGTAGAGCATATGCCTCTTGATGCCAGAGGTTGGCGGTTCGAATCCCGCTCTTGACGGGTTGACCACATGTGATCCCACTTGTGCTTGGGCAAGACACTTAACCCATTAATACATCAAGGCCCGTTGTGACGTGAGCCGTCCTCCTGTGGACCCACCACCTGCGGAAGGTTTCATGGGGGCTGGTGCATTGTGTTCTGGGCAGCAGATCTGCTTGGACTGCTGCTCCCACAACCCAGAAAATAGAAAAGCAGAAGAAAATGAATGAACAAAACGTAAATGCTAAGGTGTTAATTTAAATAAAATGATAATAATAATTTTGATACAGTTTTTTTCTTCAGGTCCCAGGAGGATATTACGCAAAATGGATTCTTGTGAGCTTTAAGCCATGTTATAATGTTGTTTCCTCCTCAAAAACATACCTGGACTTGTGTTTTGTTTCATTCATTCACACATGTTAATGAGTCCTAAATAATCCTTTATTATTAGTTTATCTACATCTCCAAAGATCCAAAGCTCCATGGTGTAGTTTGCAATTAACAGCGATATTTTACGTTTTGTTCAGTAGAGACTGGCAATTCCAGGTTTGAAATTTGAATTTGAACATTCTAGCAAAGGTGTGTGGAGTTTACAAAAAGAGTGGAGCACTTCTTGTATTACCACATGACATCGCAAGAGCGTTTTCTGTTTGAGAGAAGAACTAAATATGCCTAAATATGCAGGGTTTGTGTGTTAAACAAGTAAGAATGGAACAAAACACAACCCCGGGTGTGTTTGTGATGAGGAAACAACACCAAAAATCATAATATGCATGCAAAAAAAGCATAATATAGGCCCTTAAAGCTAAAGAAATACAAATACTGCAGGTTACAGAGGGGTGTAGTGAGTGTTACAGCGCAGTTTAATCCTGCGCGGAAGAGATAAAAGCTTAAAGACTTGTTGGCGTGTATCCAGTAGCGGGACAGGTCACATGGTCTGGTGATTTTTGGAGAGTGGGGAAGGGAGGGGTCTCTACAAAGTTGAGAGGGAGGAAATAGAGCAGTGTTCTTTAATGCTATTGGTTTTTCATTGATTACATAGGTCATTTCAAAGTCAATCCCTCCCCCTTGTCCTCCTCTTCCTCCTCCTCACTGGTCCACCCCTCAGTTCCTACACTCTTACCTCTCCAGGCTCTGTCCAAAGGCAGTTAAAGCTTTGGAAGAAATGAAAAGTGTTATAGAGAATGTGCGAGAGGGGGAGGGGGCTTGCCTAACCAGCCAGTCCCTTCTACATTCTTCCATTGTTGATTCGGTAAAAATGTGTACTATTTCCCAGTCCTTTTTTTAAGCAACCATGTTTGTTTTTGATGCAAACAGAGCATGCGTCTCTCTGATTGGTTTATCCGCCTGTCAATCACGTCCTCTGAAATCAGGGAGACAGGACACGGCTCCAGATCTGTTCATCTTTGTAAAGTTTTGTCAAAGCGTGTGGTTCTGGGTAAGGAAATCGAGTCACACTTAAAGCAACACTAACTTTTTTGCCAAAAGTAAAAATAAAGTAAAATAAAACACTTATTTCAAATGCTAGTTGTCTTTATTGCGCTGAAAAACTGGCCAGACAGAACCTCCTCCTGTCTCCCTGATTTCAGAGGGAGTGATTGACAGGCGGATTAACCAATCAGCGGTACCTCACCTTACAAAAGACCAAACAAACGAAAATTCCAAGTTACGAAACGCCTTCACGTTAGATACGTGAAGGCGTATCTAGATACGAAAGAAAATTCAAGTTACGAAACACGAAATCTCAAAAATTCAAATAATGCGCGCTCAGCCACACACATTATACGCTTTTCTCAGACTGGATTTAAACTCTTCTCACATTTGTCTCTCGTTTAAACACTCAAACTTTCATAGATTTTCAACAAAATGTATTAATAGTGAAGCGTGGGGGGAAGGGGGAGGGCGGTGTGTGTGCGCACGGACACGTGTGTGATAGCGCAGCATGACCCGGCGCGGGGCGCGAGCACGAGACCCGTGCTCAAACCGTGCCTCCTCTAGACCAGGTCTAAGCCAGATTTAAACCAGGATTAAACCAGGATTAAACCAGGATTAAACCACCACCATCTTCGTTCATGCGCTCGGACTGCGTGCCGTCCCGAGGGAAGGCACATCCCCTCCCCTCCTCGCTGCTCGCCTCAGCCGTGACTCGTGAGGTACACCGGTGCTGCTGCTAATAGCAGAGCTAGCACGAAACCAGGAAATAGACCTGCACGCGGCGCTTCAATCCTGGTGTCCAGTCCTGGTTTAGTCCAGGTCTAGACCTGGTCCAGTCCTGGTTTAGTCCAGGTTTAGTCCTGGTCCAGTCCAGGTTTAGACCTTGGTCTAGACCTGGTATAGTCCACGTTTAGTCCTGGGTCTACAGTCTCTTAGCCAATCAGGAAGCAGAACACAGTGTTACACTATTAAAAAAAGTTACACTATAAAAAAAAAAACTTGGATCGGGGCCTTGGAACGAATCAGGCTTTTTCCATTGAAATAGCTACTCAACTTACGAAAAATTCACGTTACGAAACCACTTCTGGAACAAATTAATTTTGTAAGGTGAGGTACCACTGTATTACTTATTTCAGGTAAAAAAAAAGTATATGTTTTGATCTGAATGATATGAGAATTTTTAAGAGGAGATGTCTTCTGCATTTGAGAGAAAAATCAGTACAAATTAGTAGCTGTGGTCTGCTCAAATTTGGACCCTTTTGAATTTGAACAGAATGCAGAAATGACTGGCTGGTCAAGCAACAGAAAAACATGTCTCCTTACTGTGAGGAGGCTTGCATCTCCACAAACCCTACTCTCTTTTTTGGTCTGGAACACAACCTCTTAGTGCTTTTTTTCCATAGGGATGTTGTTACTAATATCCCCAATAATATGGCATAAAATCTTTGCTTGGTTTTAATTTTGTATTTCCATGGAAACATGCAGGAGATGTGCCAGGTCCAGAAAGTTACACACTGTTTCTTTAAAGGACAATTAACATTTTTTACAATCTGAGCCTTATTTCGGTAATAAAACAAGTTGTTTTACTCACCCATAGCACTTTGGTGTCATATGGAGCACTTCCAGAGATGTTTTAGATTAGCGATAGCCGTAGCGCAAGTTCTCTGGGCATATAATATATGCCCTGTGCGGTCTTCAAATAACACAAACTTTAGCACTTTTCAAATCATAGAAGCTTGATGTCTTAGTTTACGCTTTCGTTTGAGTCAAAAGTGGCCTGTAATCCGAGATTTATCCATAATTTACAGCTTTGCGTTTCATGTTTGGGTCCCGGAAGCTGAGAGTGAAATAAACTCTGCACTGGCGTCCTCATCTACTCGAAATTGTGGATAAATCTCGGATTACAGGCCACTTTTGACTCAAACGAAAGCGTAAACTAAGACATCGAGCTTCTATGATTTGAAAAGTGCTAAAGTTCATGTTATTTGGAGACCGCTCGGGGCATATATTACATGCCCCGAGAACTCGCGTTACGGCTATCGCTAATCTAAAACATCTCCGGAAGTGCTCCATATGACACCAAAGTGCTATGGGTGACTAAAACAACTTGTTTTCTTACCGAAATAAGGCTCAGATTGTAAAAAAAACATTAATTCTCCTTTAAGTTTTCATAGTTGGAATCCAAGTTCAAGTCTGAGTCACTTAGGACATGTACTTACACTTAGACCATGCTGCCTCCCTGCCTTTTAACAAACCAATGTAAAAATAAAGGCTGTGTCCGAATGTTCACCCCAGCCCCTAACCCCTCATTTGTCCATGGAACTGCCTGCTGGAGGACCTCAAGGCTGCACAGAACGTTCATGTTTTTAACAGTAGGTTCAAGGCTCCCCTGTTTAGCTTGGCCTTTGATTGAAATTTTATACTTTTACCTGTTTCTATTATTCATATTTTATTTTAGGCATTTTAATAGCTTGAACTTATATTCATCTATCATTTTGAGGATTTCCAGTGTTTCCTCTGTAGGAGCCCTCTGCACCGGGAGCGGTGGTGAGCTGCAGCTGCCGGGGTCTGTCCCGTGGGCTCCTGGTGAGGGGATGGTGCTTGGGCCTCATCTCTCCCCTGGGCCCTGTGGCGGTTCCTGTGGCGGTTCCTGTGGCGGTTCCTGTCGTGGTTCCTGTGGCGGTTCCTGTGGCGGTTCCTGTGGCGGTTCCTGTGGCGGTTCCTGTCGTGGTTCCTGTCGTGGTTCCTGTGGCGGTTCCTGTGGCGGTTCCTGTGGCGATTCCTGTCGTGGTTCCTGTCGTGGTTCCTGTCGTGGTTCCTGTGGCGGTTCCTGTCGTGGTTCCTGTCGTGGTTCCTGTCGTGGTTCCTGTGGCGGTTCCTGTCGTGGTTCCTGTCGTGGTTCCTGTCGTGGTTCCTGTCGTGGTTCCTGTGGCGGTTCCTGTGGCGGTTCCTGTCGTGGTTCCTGTCGTGGTTCCTGTGGCGGTTCCTGTGGCGGTTCCTGTCGTGGTTCCTGTCGTGGTTTCTGTCGTGGTTCCTGTGGCGGTTCCTGTCGTGGTTCCTGTCGTGGTTCCTGTCGTGGTTCCTGTGGCGGTTCCTGTGGTGGTTCCTGTCGTGGTTCCTGTCGTGGTTCCTGTCGTGGTTCCTGTCGTGGTTCCTGTCGTGGTTCCTGTCGTGGTTCCTGTCGTGGTTCCTGTGGCGGTTCCTGTGGCGGTTCCTGGTGGCAGTGGATGGCTCTCTGCTCTTGGTGTAGACGGCTCCTCTGATGTTTCGCCTCACTTTTTGCTTTGTGTTTTTTTTTTGTGCATTTTTGCATGTTAATATGTGTGTGTGTGTGTGTTTGGTTTGTTTGGTTGTGTGGTGTCGGGCAGCTGTGGGGGGCTGGTTGGGTGGGTGGAAGGAAATGTGGGTTGTTTTGAATCACTGTGAAGCACTTTGTGTTACATTTTTTTGTATAAATAAAATTTGACTGATTGATACATCAGACTACGTCACTCTACTGCACATGTCTCCTGCAGAAAGAGCCGCTATCCTGTCTTCTATCATGTCGTGTCTTGTAGGATTTCAGCAGATTTTAAGCTCTCCGGGAAGGCGGGGCTGGTCACTGAAGTCTGAGACATTTCTTCTTGTCATCTACACACTCACCTGCAGTTAAAGGAGAATTAACATTTTTTACAATCTGAGCCTTATTTTGGTAATAAAACAAGTTGTTTTACTCACCCATAGCACTTTGGTGTCATATGGAGCACTTCCAGAGATGTTTTAGATTAGCGATCTCTGTAATGTGAGTTCTCGGGGCACATGTTTGCGGTCTCCAAATAACACAAACTTTAGCACTTTTCAAATCATAGAAGCTCAATGTCTTAGTCTACACTTTCGTTTGAGTCAAAAGTGGCCTGTAATCCGAGATTTATCCATAGTTTCGAGTAGATGAGGAGGCCAGTGCGCATGTGCAGAGTCAGTTTATTTCGCTCTCAGCTCCCGGGACCCAAACATGAAACGCAAAGCTGTAAATTATGGATAAATCTCGGATTACAGGCCACTTTTGACTCAAACGAAAGTGTAGACTAAGACATTGAGCTTCTATGATTTGAAAAGTGCTAAAGTTTATGTTATTTGGAGACCACTCGGGGCATATATTATGTGCTCAGGGCATTATTATATGCCCCGAGAACTCGCGTTACGGATATCGCAAGTCTAAAACATCTCTGGAAGTGCTCCATATGACACCAAAGTGCTATGGGTGAGTAAAACAACTTGTTTTATTACCGAAATAAGGCTCAGATTGTAAAAAAAAGTTAATTGACCATATAGGTCATTAAGAAGTACCTCACTCGCTAATGTTCATGTAGCATCATAACTTCTTTTATTACACAGTGATAAACTGTTTTAGCGCGCTAGCTAGTTTTGCAAATGTTACCCACACAGACAGTGGCGTTTTCTGCACTGCGCGTGTTGGTACACAAATAATCCGTCTATATAGTGCACTCGTTCACAGAGCAGGTTCGGTCACACAGCTCTCTACATTTGGGGTACATGACTTTGGCATCTGGTTGAAAAAATATAAATAAAGCACTTCTATCTGCTTCATTCAGTCATGTTTTGTCCAGATAAACGCCTGTCTCTGTCCGCTGCTCTTTTCTCGACTCTCCTAATGCCTCGTGCTCTATACAGTGACCACCGATGCCCACTACTTTTCAAGGTAAGATAAGATAAGATTAGCCTTTATTGTCCTCTGCATTTACCCCATCCTGTTGTTAGGAGCAGTGGGCAGCACATTACTGCGCCCGGGGACCATCTCCATGATCTTCTTGCTTCGGCTTGGTCAGGACCTCAGCTGGAGAATCCTCCCACAGGTGGCTCACCTCACAACGGGCCTTGATGTATCTTCTGCCATGGGGGCTACCAGTGTCCGCAGACACCTGGGGCGAGGTGGGGTTAAGTGTCTTGCCCAAGGACACAACGGCAGCGCTCATCTGTGGGAGCTGGGATCACACGCGGTCTGGACACACGGTCACCACTAAAAATGAGCCAACCCCTAAAATAGCGCCCTAAGTAGAGAATACCATGGCCGTTCTGACACAGCCAAACAAACCAAACCTAATTCATTTCCCCCAGGAGGTCAAAGGTCAAAAGCCTAACTGTGACTAAACAGCAGAAGGAGCTGTGCGCTGTCTTTCCGTGCTCTTGTAAAACTGTGCGACCCTTACATGTGTACACGCTCCTGGGGGATTGCTAATGACATGAGCTGGGAGAACTAATTGCGTCTGTAGTATTGCCTTGTCCAATCAATCAATTACCACAGACGGGGCTCCAGGGGGCAGCACCAAAGTGTACGGCTCTTCCCATTGTGCTTCTATGATGGATCCTCTGCATTCATATCACATAAGCCCAGCGCAAAGGAAACCAAGTGGGAATTTATCACTGTCATGGCGCAGTTATGAGGGATCATGATAAAGGCGCATTAGAACTATATGTTACTGTCATTATGGGCGTGTCTGACCCAGGGCCCAAATAATATGTCTTTTTCACATTCTCATATTGTGCGATTTTGTTACTGGTACTCAGGGTCTTTTGGCCCTCTATAACTTATAAGTCTTTATTTTATTTTAGTCATTGTATTCATTTAATTTGTTTTATCAGGAAGTTCCATTAAAAGTCTTTAAAGGAGAATTAAGTTTTTGTTTTTTTTTACAATCTGAGGCAAATTTCGGCAATAAAACAAGTTGTTTTACTCACCCATAGCACTTTGGTGTCATATGGAGCACTTCCAGAGATGTTTTAGATTAGCTATATCCGTAACGTGAGTTCTTGGGGCACATGTTTGCGGTCTCCAAATAACACAAACTTTAGCACTTTTCAAATCATAGAAGCTCAATGTCTTAGTCTACGCTTTCGTTTGGGTCAAAAGTGGCCTGAAATCCGAGATTTATCCATAATTTACAGTTTTGCGTTTCATGTTTGGGTCCCGAGAGCTGAGAGTGAAATAAACTGTGACTCCGCACATGCGCACTGGCCTCCTCATCTACTCGAAACTATGGATAAATCTCGGATTACAGGCCACTTTTGACTCAAACGAAAGTGTAGACTAAGACATCGAGCTTCTATGATTTGAAAAGTGCTAAAGTTTGTGTTATTTGGAGACCGCAAACATGTGCCCCGAGAACTCACATTACGGAGATCACAAATCTAAAACATCTCCGGAAGTGCTCCATATGACACCAAATGGGTCATGCTATGGGTGACTAAAACAACTTGTTTTATTACCGAAATAAGGCTCAGACTGCGTGAAGAGTCCCTCAGTCGTCCAGGTAGAATCCATGATAAAAGGAGAAATTCAATTTGTCAACTGGACAAAGTTTGTTTGGTCGAAAACGTTTCGCCGCTCATCCGAGAGGCTTCGTCAGCTCGTCAGCTCAGCTCCGAGAGGCTTCATCAGCTCTGATGAAGCCTCTCGGATGAGCGGCGAAACGTTTTCGACCAAACAAACTTTGTCCAGTTGACAAATTGAATTTCTCCTTTTACCAAGGCTCAGATTGTAAAAAAAACGTTAATTCTCCTTTAACTTTTCTGTTGAGGGTCCATCACCTTCTCGTTTCTATGGATATATGTATTATATATTCATATGTATTATATTGCTCTGCTTGGAATGTTCCACTGTATGGCATTAAAGGTGCACTGTGTAACTTTTCTATTGGAAGGTCCTTCACCTGCTTTTCTCCAGGGAGATATTGCCTGAAAAGTTCCACAGTATGGCATCACACTTATTTATCTCTTCAGTGACAGTAGTTGATACCACAGGGCTAAGTTACATGTCATATCAGTGGAGAGGCGAGCCCGCTCACAGTAAGAAGCCAAGTTTTTACATTAAAGGGATAGTGCATTTTTTAAATGTTAATCTGTATGGGTTTCCTTCTAAAAGTTACGTGTGTTGACACCGGTTTACCTCTGACAGTCTCAGCTGATCCCGGTTCGGCTCGCTTTCTGGAGCCCACATAAGTAGGTCCGGTAACTTCCCTGGAACATGAAATAAAGCTTGTTTTTCTTCTCAAAACAAAACATTTGTTAGAAAGGTGATATATTTGCATCAGAAACAGTTGTCCACGAAACATCCGGCAGCGTATTTCGCATTTGCGTATTGTCTCTCTCCACTCGTATCACTACGCCCATGTTAACTATATCAGCCTGTTCACTTGTAAACTTCGGCGTAGACATCCGCTGAAGGTGAACAGGCTGGAGAGTGGAGAGTGGAGAGTGTGGCTCCGGAGCCGCAGGTTGCCGACCCCTGGTCTAAACAAAGGCCATGGCCACGTCTCATTTCTCTTTCCTTGCTTCCTTCTCCTTGATTCCTCTGCTCAATTCTGCAGGAGAAATGGGTGAGGAAGTCCTGCCCACAGAGGAGACACAGGGAGGAGAGAGGAGACCTGAAGCTCCCCTCATGTTTACTTCTTCATTCCGTAGTTTTGTTTGGGACACCGCTTTGGGACACATTTGATTGATGACTGAAAAATGGAGGATCAAGGAGAGGAATGGAGGAGGAAAGAGAAGACGCAGCCCAGGTGAGGGGAGAGGGAACAGGTTTCACTTCTGCCATTTACTTATTAAAAAAAATATGAATGGCAGCTTTAAGCAAGATTTTCCCTGTAATTTAATCTTTTTATTACAACTTTTACATAGTGCTTGATTACTTTATTTGAGCCCTCACTCCCCTCTGCTCATCCCTCTGTTTCCCTGGAGTCTATAGGTTTTCTCTTCATTATGGAACATGATAAAAGAGCGTGAAATGAAAACTTAATTGGTTTTTAATGTGTGGGCAAAGCTCTCACCACACGCTGACCAAATCTCCACAGAGCACCTATTCATTAATGCTTTGTCAAAAAGAAGTCAGGATTTGAAGGTCCTAAATCCTGCAAAATTGACTCTTGTGAGCTTTTAATCATCATGGTATGGTGTTACTTCCTCAAAAACACACCTGGAGTTGTGTTTTGTTTCATTCGCACATGTTTGAGTAGCCCTGTACTGTTAGTCTGTCTACATCCCCAAAGTTCAAAATGCTCTTTGTGATGTCATGAAGCAGTAGTTTTTAAGTTATCAGCTCCCTTCTACCTTTAGTTCAGTAGAGATTGGGTTTTTTAAATCCTGGAATCGCCCAAATGTGTCCCACCACTAGGGTGACCATTCATCCGGATTTCGTCCGGACAGTCCGGTTTTAGAGCTGTCTGTCCGGCCGTCTGTCACGTGTCCTCCTTTTTTACGTTTTGTCCTCCTTTTGTTGCATAAATCGTCATAAATCCCCACCCATTATTTACACTTGCTACTCTGCGATGTTCGCCGTTTCCCAATTCAGAAAGTGCATGGTTCGGAGTGTGGTCTCAGTCTGCAGTTGAGGCGGTGCATACTCGCTCAGCCCTGAGTGCAGTCCGTGGACCGCATGGCCGTCTGCGAAATGGAACAAGTCCCGCCTCAGCTCAATGAGCCGGGTGGTCTGCTCCTTGTTCCCTAAAGACAAAATATTATTCTTTTGCGACTAGTAATACTTGGAATTCCTGTGCGCGACAATAAAAAAAATGACCCCGCGGCTGAATAAAAAGCGGAGATTCGCTAAAAGCTCTTTCATCCCTGATTTACAGTGCGCTGCATAGGTTTTCTTGTGCGCTGAGAATGTGCGGGCAGTGCACATTCTCAGCACACATTCTTTGTTTTCCCCGAGGGAAAAAAACAAAAACAAACAAGGTGTCCTCACTTTAGGGCCTTTGTCCTTCTTTTTGGACACAAGTGTCCACAAGTTTCCTGTTTCATGCCGGTGGTCACCCTACCCACCACGGAAGCTGAGCCCGCATGTCGGCATTACAGATTCTCAGGAAATGCGTTTTTTGTGGGGTTTTTTTTTTCAAAATTTGTGATTTTCGTTTTTCTTTTTTTTTTTTTTGCATAATGTGCTAGTTGAGATCATGAAGAAGCCTCTCCATGTTTCAGATAACAGCATTAGTGACGTTAAAAACATATTATTTTCAAAAATGCTAGTTTTTGGCGTGTATAAATCAACATAATTCCGCAAGATCGTGCGCTCGCCAATCCTGTGGCGAGAAGCGCAGAAGGGGCTTCCCCTGTTCGCCGATCAGCTGTGAAGAGCTCGTGCATATGTAAGCAGCACTGCCAGTCAATATGGACGTGAAAATGGACTTTTCACTTCTAGGGTATAGCGGTAGAGAAATACTTCATTTTGATTCAATTTGACCCGTTTCGGTACTTTTGTAACTTTTTTGACTCGGCGCTAATATAGCCATGAGGGTTTGAATGGAAGTTCTTAATGGGACGCGCAGCATTTGAACCTTAAATGTTTTCTTTTTGTAACTTTTTTGAATTAATTAGGCTGCAATGCCAATACTAATTGATTTATTTAATAGAACTTTGAAAGTGCACTTTAGTATGTTTTTGGAATTAAAGCTAGCTTGTTGAAATTATTGAATTGTTTCTAGTGAATGTGCATGGAGTTTAAAAACACAGTGGAGCACTTCCTGTATTACCACAGAAGAAGTGGAACAGAGTGTTTTCTGCTTGAG
This sequence comes from Paratrypauchen microcephalus, assembly GCA_036785185.1. Classification (NCBI taxonomy): domain Eukaryota; kingdom Metazoa; phylum Chordata; class Actinopteri; order Gobiiformes; family Gobiidae; genus Paratrypauchen; species Paratrypauchen microcephalus. The sequence goes on along the minus strand of JAVJIX010000067.1, from coordinate 760,896 downwards.
AGAAGAAGCCTAAATATGCAGGATTTGTGTCTTAAAGGAAAAGTAAAGTTTTTTTACAATTTGAGCCTTATTTCGGTAATAAAACAAGTTGTTTTACTCACCCATAGCACTTTGGTGTCATATGGAGCATTTCCGGAGATGTTTTAGATTAGCGTTAGGCTAACGGCGTTAGCCTAGCGCGACTTATAGCCATAGCTCGGGGCATTCCCCGAGCATGTAATATGCCCTGTGCGGGCTCCAAATAACACAAACTTGAGCACTTTTCAAAACATAGAAGCTCAATGTCTTAGTCTACGATTTCGTTTGAGTCAAAAGTGGCCTGTAATCCGAGATTTAGCCATAGTTTCGAGTAGATGAGGACGCCAGTGCGCATGCGCGGAGTGTGCTCCCAGCTCCCGGGACCCAAACATGGAACGCATAGCTGTAAACTACTGTACATCCTCGGGGAATGCCCCGAGCTATGGCTATAAGTCGCGCTAGGCTAACGGCGTTAGCCTAACGCTAATCTAAAACATCTCCGGAAATGCTCCATATGACACCAAAGTGATATGGGTGAGTAAAACAACTTGTTTTATTACCGAAATAAGGCTCAAACTGTAAAAAACGTTACTTTTCCTTTAAATATGTGTGAATGAAACAAAACACAACTCCAGGTGTGTTTGTGATGAGGAAACAACATTAGAACATAGATCCTTAAAGTGTAAAGGCGAAATTATGTAAAGTTTTTGGACAAAAACACTCATAAATATATAAAAAGGATCACTTTCTAGAATTAAAAGTCACAATATCAGATGGAGGGCAGGGGCCTTTATAACTCTAAAGGGAGATTAAGTGTTTTTGAATGACATATCCAAAATTAGAATTCTTAAATGTTGAACCGTATCTTTTTTTTTTAGGTGTTAGCTCCATGAACTTGTCATATTAGCCTTGGTTTTAACTCCTTTCAACTGACAACAATCAAGTCTTGGGGGATGAATTATACCATCGCTTTCTGAAACGGAATGGAGTGAAAATGAAGCTGACATAATATATTTTTGGTAATTAACTGATTAACAGATCTAAATGCTAATGGTTTTACGACATTATAACAAAAAATAAACAATCATTTGAGTTTCCAAGGTACACCTATTCATTATTTTGCTTCTCTGTTAAAGGTGCATTGTGTAACTTTTCTGGTGGAGTGTTCCTTACCTTCTTGTTTCTCTGCCTGGAATGTTCCACAGTATGACAAGAAAGAACTCTAACTTATTCAATAACAGGTGGTTTTATAACTCAAAAATACCCTGAAAAACAGGCATTCTGACTGTGAGCGGGGTCGCCTCTCCACAGACCTGTCCTGTAACTTGGTCTGGTTTGGTCTCCATGAAGATAGAAAGGTTTAATACCAACATTCCCGCCAAAGCAATAACATCTCCATGGAGAAAAGCATTTGATGGACCCGCCACCAGAAAAGTTACACAATGCACCTTTAAGAAGAAAAAAAAAAGCTGTTTTCTAACCTCAAAATTGTATTTGAGCGTCACAAGAAGTATAATGTCGTTGTGTCCTTGGGCAAGACACTTAACCCCACCTCGCCCCCAGTGTCTGTAGACATTGGTAGCCCCCATGGCAGAAGATACATCAAGGCCTGTTGTGACGTGAGCCGTCCTCCTGTGGACCCACCACCCGCGGAAGGATTCATGGGGGCTGGTGCATTGTGTTCTGGGCAGCAGATCTGCTTGGACTGCTGCCCCCGTGACCCAGAAAATGGAAAAGTGGAAGAAAATGAATGAAAGAAGTATAATGTGTGATGAAATGTGTAATATATGTGCAGATGAAGTGAAAAACTGTAGCAGGCTCACACACAATCACATGAAGTTCCACTTCACTTTTATCTCCAGAATTTTAGAAATGTGTTCACACAGTTTTAAAGAGCCTATAGGTATTGCACAATGTTCTGATGTTATGTGAACATAAACATACTGTATGTAAAAAGTCAATACAGTCAGTTCTGTACAGTGATATCTGTCTGGTGTTATTATTCCCCAAGTCCTCTTGAGCCCAGGGCGAGAGAGGTTTGTTAGCTATAATAAACACATGCTGGAGCAGGGGGCTGGAGGACCCTTAAGCAGCTCCTTATCACTGTTACAGTGTGTGCGTGTGTGTGGACAGGCATTTAGCACACTGCAGGGACTCAAATCTGTACATTGCCACATTATGGAGACAGAAAATAAATCCCCATGAATCATGATGTATACTCTTTATTATTAGGCAACAGACGACATGGTTTAAAGTTCAGATATTGGTTAAAATGGGTTAAGGTTAGAATTAGTAACTATGATTATGGTTAGGATCAGTCTCCAGGAAGTGTGCGTGTGTGTGTGTATGTGTGTGTGTTTCTGTGTCAGGCTGTGTGTGTGTCTGTGTGTGTGTGTCCGTGTGTGTGTGTGCGTGAGCGTGTGCGTGTGTGTGTGCATGTGTGTGTATGTGTGTGTGTGCATGTCTGTGTGTTTCTGTGTCAGGCTGTGTGTGTGTCCGTGTGTGTGTGTGTCCATGTGTGTGTGTCCGTGTGTGTGTGTCCGTGTGTGTATGTGTGTGTGTGTGTGTGTGTGTGTGTGCGTGAGTGTGTGTATGTGTGTGTGTGTGTGTGCGTGAGTGTGTGTATGTGTGTGTGTGTATGTGTGTGTGTGTGTGTGCGTGAGTGTGTGTATGTGTGTGTGTGTATGTGTGTGTGTGTGTGTGCGTGAGTGTGTGTATGTGTGTGTGTGTATGTGTGCATGTGTGTGTGCGTGAGTGTGTGTATGTGTGTGTGTGTGTGTGTGCATGTCTGTGTGTTTCTGTGTCAGGCTGTGTATGTGTGTGTGTACATGTGTGTGTCCGTGTGTGTGTACATGTGTGTGTGTACATGTGTGTGTGTACATGTGTGTGTACATGTGTGTGTACATGTGTGTGTCTGTGTGTGTGTACATGTGTGTGTACATGTGTATGTTTGTGCCTGCATGTGTTTTCCTGTCCTCTGTGTGCTCGGCTCGTGGCTGTGTGAGCCCTGAGCTTCTTAAAGAGCCCACTGGGACATGCAGAGAAAGCAGAGCAGCCTTTAAGCAGGCCAGACCCCTCCACAGTGCAGCCTGGGCACACGGGTGGACAGTGGGGGGCAGACAGAGGTGGGTGGGTGAAAAACAGTGGAATATGTGGAAAGTTAAAGGGCATATGAAGGACAGTACTTTTTCATAACTGTCATAACTGTTGTCATAATTATGTTCAAGATTTTACTAAAACTGTATTCCTTGTGCATAAATTGTCCCTGACCTTGATATGTGTTACTGATTAAGCTTTACATCAAGGAACCACTCACACACAGACAGCCTTCACCTGTAGGAGCTGGAATCACCATCCAATATCTCCACCAGTGATGTTTTTTTTTTTTTCCCACATTGAGAGTGGGATTCGAACCGCCAGCCAGTGGAGCAGTGGACAAACGCTCTACCAACTGAGCCACCGTCACCCTACGAGTTCTTCTACACACTGTCATCCTGAAACTGAAAGCAATCGGAAAAAGACATAACCTCACGGTGAATATTTTAATCTGCATGGTCAAAAAGGTCTCAGCGGAGAAAAATCAAACTTTTGTTACAGCCAACTGAGAGAAAAGTAAAAAATTTTAAGTATATTTCTAGTTAGTAATTGAACAAATAGACAGATCCCTTTAATGGCATACTGGGAACTTTTGACCAGTGTTGGGCAAGTTACTCGAAACTGTAATGCACTACTTATTACTTGTTACTGTCATTTTAAAGTAATGCCTTACATTACAATATTACTCTAAATAAAAAGTAAGGCATTACACTACTTTTGCATTACTTTAGTTACTCTCGCCAAAATGACTGGAAATAAGGATTTGGCAATCTACAGTGCAAATCTCTCATGTGTCATGACTTTCACCTGCCGTCCAGGAGGTTTTGGGAGCTCTGGTCGGGTCAACCTCAGTTTCGGCTGCTTTGTTGGGGTTGTATCGTTCCCTGTCCCATCCCCTCCTTTCCTGACTCATTTCGTGGTGCTATGGCACCTCTGCAAGTGCTTCGTCAAATTGCTTGTACTGCATTTCGACGTGGAAAGAGGTTTGGGATTCACACACAGTGTGCATTTAACTAAAATGTTCTTGGAGTCCTTATTTTGAACGAAGTGAAAGTAGTGGGCGTATGCCCATCTTGAAAAGGAGCTAGCACTATCCGATTCTTCTGGTTCTGTCATCCTTTGTCAGTCTGCCAGTTCGAGACGAAGTAAAAGGAAATGGAATGGTCTGCGCGGACTTTTATATCACTAGCTGATCTCGCGGAACTTTGTATGAAATGTAATGTTCTGCGCGGACTTATCAGATTTAGTAGCTGATCTCGCGGTGATCCGCGAACTTTGTATGAAGAAAACGCAAAACCCACAAAAACAAAGCAGGTTAAAAATGCATTGTAATGTGCGTTACTGGCATTGTAACGAGTAATATATTACCGATTTTCTTCCCTGTAATGCGTTACATTACTGCGTTACACCAAAAAGTAATGCATTACAGTAATTAATTACTTTTGTAACGAGTTACTCCCAACACTGCTTTTGACGCAAAGCGAAGGTCACTGACAGAATAAATGCCATACTGCGGAACATTCTATGCAAAGTAATGACATCTCCATGGTGACAAGCAGGTGACATTATCCGTTTGTATTACAAAAACTGCTTTCTTTTCCGTTGTTAATTAGCATGGTTACTTCTACATCTAACAATAAAACGACAAACAATTTTCTCTTAAATGAGGTTAGAATATTTAGTTTCTTTCTCAAAATAAAATCTAATTACAATTTGGTTAAATAATTATTGTGTTAAAAAATCATTGGACAGTGCGCACAGTGACATGATCTGTTATATTTTTATTGTTTTGAACTGTGTCGTCCTTCATGCTGCACGCGCTCATTGTTATTCCTTTCTAACATTTGAAAAACTAATTCAAAAACGCATACAACAATAACAGAACAATGTGTCTTCCATTGCATTCTTTTGATATGAATATTTTAAAGGTTGCACTAAATTACTGTGGCAAATAAAAGAAATCCACTGCGCCTCCTTTACCTCTTTTATTAAAATGGCATTTCACAGCTGCTTAAAAACGAATACAATAATCATTCACGCCATCGTTGTGAATAAACTTACTGCAGCGTGGTGCAGTAAGTTTATTCACAAAGATGTTTATTCGTGGCTGTACCTTTCAACCTGCAGACTCACGCAAAGAAAATCTGTAGTTTTAATCTAAAATGTGGAAAACATCTCTTTTCGTAAGTAATACTTTAGTGCTTGGTTGATTCTGAGAAAATCTGTGCTGTGCTTTTTACTTGTAAACCTTTTTTTTTTTTTTTTTAACAGAACTGACTTTGATTGATCGTCTCTTTGATTGGTTAATCTGTCCGTCAATCATCTCCTGTGAAAATGGGGAAACAGGATACGGCTCCAGATCCTTGCAAAGAACTTTTGTCAAAGAAGAAGTTTTGTCAAAGTGTGGTTCTGGCTGGTCATTTTCAGATCCCTACATGACCAGGCCCCACCACCGCTCAGGGAGTTTATAAAAAGAAAACGTGAGTCCAGCACCAGATCATCTGCCAGGGGGGATTGTGACGTACAGTACAGAAAAACAAAGTTTGCTCAGAATACTCTTTCAATTACAGGATGCAATAACTGGAACATAATACCTACAGTATATCAATCAGAATTAGTCCAACTCTTGCTTCTTTTAAAACACATCTTAAAGGTCCCATGGCATGAAATTTTCACTTTCTGAGGTTTTTGAACGTTAATGTGAGCTCCCCTACCCTGTTTAGCCCCCCCCATGGTTAAAAGTTGTGAAATGTCTAAACTGAGTATTTGCGATCCTTTTCTGCGTTACAAAAAATCAGAGCTCAAACGGGCACCTTATTGACATCAGATCGAAAAAAGAAATGCAAATGCAGTTCCACCCCCGTCTGTCTGTACTCAGCGTCTCTGTAAATCACGCCCAGAGAGTTTGGACTGCGAATGCGCTAGGCAATGCGAAATGCGTTTTTTTATTTGCCTGGAGGCACGTCCGAGTGTTTCTAGGCTCGGAAGTCCTTTATCTGAGCCTCTGGACCTTTGAACAGCAGTGGCTTAATTTTATTTTCTGTGGAAATGTGTTTATTTTTCAATGGAACGCTTCAAATCTCTCCCCCCGTGCAAAAACACGGAAATGGATCAGCTGAGAGCTAGAGCGGAGAGCGGAGAGTTTGGCCACGCCCCCACCCTCTACTATAGGCCAGCTCTTTTCTCCTCATTTGCATTCAAGCAACAACGCCCAGAATAAAGTGTTTGAGAGAGATATTTATGACTCTTTCTCATCTTATCTCTGTTTCTCATGCACTGAGTGTTGATTTTGAGGATTCATTTACAGTATTAGGGAACCATTAAGGAGCCATATAAAAACATCAAGAAGTACCATGTCATGGGACCTTTAAGACACATCTTAAAGGAGAATTAAGTTTTTTTACAATCTGAGCCTTATTTCGGTAATAAAACAAGTTGTTTTACTCACCCATATCACTTTGGTGTCATATGGAGCACTTCCAGAGATGTTTTAGATTAGCGATATCTGTAATGTGAGTTCTCGGGGCACATGTTTGCGGTCTCCAAATAACACAAACTTTAGCACTTTTCAAATCATAGAAGCTCGATGCATGTGCAGAGTCACAGTTTATTTCACTCTCAGCTCCCGGGACCCAAACATGAAACGCAAAGCTGTAAATTATGGATAAATCTCGGATTACAGGCCACTTTTGACTCAAATGAAAGTGTAGACTAAGACATTGAGCTTCTATGATTTGAAAAGTGCTAAAGTTTGTGTTATTTGGAGACCGCTCGGGGCATATATTATCGCGTTATGGATATAAACAACAAGTGCTCCATATGACACCAAAGTGCTATGGGTGAGTAAAAAAACTTGTTTTATTACCGAAATAAGGCTCAGATTGTAAAAAACCTTAATTCTCCTTTAAAATATGGCTGAAAAGGAATCAAAACTGTAATCATATAATACAATATCCATGACATACAAGAAGCACACACACACACACACACACACACACTTACATGAATACACTACAAAAATCCACATTGTAAATAGAATAGGCACCTTATTACGCACACTGAGAAGCACCTTTTAATCCGCACTTTAGGCAAAGCCCATCAATTGCATTTTTACTGTAATTTATTGAATTTTATGCGACTATTGTATAGATACGAAATAGTTTTTATGTTTGTGATCATAACACATGTACTAAATTGTCTAATGTCTGCAACTGCAACATATTTTCTATTGTATGTTATATCTTTATGTCTGGGACTGCGGATGGAAATTAGCACTGTGCTAAATCCGGCATATTTACGTCGGTTTGTGTGATCTTATACAAATTGTGCGTTCATTAATATGCATTGTCCCTTCCAAATAAACAAATAAATAAATAAAAAGAGTGGTACCTCACCTTACGAAATGAATTCATTCCAGAAGTGGTTTCATAACGTGAAAAATTCGTAAGTTGAGTAGCTATTTCAATGGAAAAAGCCTGATCCGTTCCAAGGTTGTTTTTTTTTATAGTGTAACATTTTTTTTATAGTGTAACGTTGTGTTCCTGACGGGCTAAGAGACTAGACCAGGACTAAAAGAATGTGGAATAAACCAGGTCTGGCCAGAACTAACCCTGGATTGGACCTGTTATTATTATAACATGGCAGTGCCGTTGGAGGAGCGCGGTGCTCGTTGCTCGTGTCTCCGCGCTCCTTGTGCTCCGTTCCGCGCTAGGGCTGAGAGGCCGAGAAAGACGCTCTTTCAGCGGGAATAAGAGCGGGGCGGTGCGGGGCGGGGTCTGCTTCTATGTGACTTCCAGGTCTAGACCAGAACTAAACCAGGTGTGGCCAGAACTAAACCAGGTCTAAACCTGAACTGGACCTGGACTAAACCAGAACTGGACCAGGATTAAATCACCCCGTGCTCGGCCCCGAGGAGGAGGCACGGCCCGGGCGCCGCGGTTCCATCCTGCAGCCCCGGAGTAGCGCGGCCTTGCGCCGTATGGACGTCGCTTTTTGATCCTTCGATGTCGGCTCTTCCTGTCATTGTGAAGCAGAATTCACCAAGCGTTGGATTGTTCTCTCACTAAGGGAACGTGAGCTGGGTTTAGACCATCGTGAGACAGGTGAGTTTTACCACACTGATGATGTGCTGTTGTGTCTCCCCTCGCACGTTCGGCGCTATATTGAGCCGTGTCTACCCCCACGCTTCACTATCAACACATTCCATTGAAAATCTATGAAAGTTCGAGTGTTCAAACGAGAGAGAAATGCGAGAAAAGCCCAACTCCAGTCTGAGAAAAGCATAGAATGTGTGTGGTGAGATTGAGATTTGTTGTTTTTAAAGTGCTTTATAAATAAAGTTGGATTGGATTGGAGATTTTGCGTTTCGTAACTTGAAATTTCATTCGTATCTAGAGACCAAAATTTGACGTGAAGGCGTTTCGTAACTTGAAATTTTCGTTTGTTGGGTCATTCGTAAGGTGAGGTACCACTGTAATAGATAACAGGGCCTGGACACTGGAAGTGGTAGAGGTGAGGCCAGTGAGAGTGAGGGGGACGATGAGAGAATGAAGAGAGTGAAGGAGATGATGAGGAGAGAGAAGAAAGGGACAAATGAGAGGATGAGGAGAGAGAAGGTGACGATGAGACGATGAGAAGCCAAGGGGGTGTTGGGAAGGAGATGGGGTGTGGTACAAACCAAAGTGGCGCGGGGGTTTAAATTAGGCCGACTGGGCTCTTATTGGACGAGGAGAAGGTGTGTATTTGGAGTGAAACAATTAAGGCTACATTTATACGGCGACGATCAAAACAGAAGACACAAAAGTGGCGTCTCGTCTTCAATTTTTTATCCGTGTTTAGACGAGCGTTCTCAACAGGAAATGTTTGTTTATAGGAAGACGCAAAAGTGGACGCAAAAGCCAGCGAAGGGAGGCGCTGTAAATAACTGGACTGAAAAAAACAAAACAAAAAAAACATCACAACAGCGACAAGTTACATTTCTAACCACGACTGTACCGGAAAAGAGAAAGGTAAAACTTCAAAATAAAATGTTCTAGTTGCGTTTTAAATGAGTTGTTAAAGGGATATGCCACCCCCAGGTCAAATTTGGGCATCTCCCCACAGTCCAGAGACTAAAATAAGTGGTGGAAAGCGTTTTCCTGCTCACCCAGCCATTGTCCGAGTCTGTCGCCACTGACCGCCGCGGTATCTGGTGCTCCTCCGCCTTAGACTGGAGTCTAACGTCGCCAGAGAAAGATTTCGGCCAAAAGGAATTAATTTGCTCGATGCGTTTCCCAATTACTTTGTGTGTAGTGCGCATTCATATCGAGTGCAAATAAATGTGCAAATCAACACGGAGAGCTTGCCTTGGTCATTTTGGGTGGGAACTATTTTCCAGTGCGTAAGAATACAGCCGTATCACGCAGTACGCTACCAGGGGAATCCCAGTTACGCACCGGGAAGGGAGTTCCCCTGTTGCACAACGTGGTGCGTGATACGACTGTATTCTTACGCACTGGAAAATAGTTCCCACCCAAAATGACCAAGGCAAGCTCTCCGTGTTGATTTGCACATTTATTTGCACTCGATATGAATGCGCACTACACACAAAGTAATTGGGAAACGCATCGAGCAAATTAATTCCTTTTGGCCGAAATCTTTCTCTGGCTACGTTAGACTCCAGTCTAAGGCGGAGGAGCACCAGTTACCGCGGCGGTCAGTGGCGACAGACTCGGACAATGGCTGGGTGAGCAGGAAAACGCTTTCCACCACTTATTTTAGTCTCTGGACTGTGGGGAGATGCCCAAATTTGACCTGGGGGTGGCATATCCCTTTAAAGGTCCCATGGCATGAAATTTTCAATTTCTGAGGTTTTTGAATGTCAATGTGAGCTCCCCTACCCTGTTTAGGCCCCCCCCCCCCATGGCTAAAAGTTGCGAAATGTCTAAACTGAGCATTTGCGATCCTTTTCTGCGTTACACAAAACCAGTGTTGAAACGGGCGAGTTTGGACAAGGCACCTTATTGACGTCAGATCGGCAAATGCAGCTCCAGCCCCTCCCTCTGTCTCCGCTCAGCGTCCCTGTATATCCCGCTCATAGAGTTTGGACTGTGAATGCGCTACAATGCGAAATGCGTTTTTTAATTTGCCTGGAGGCACGTCCGAGTGTTTCTAGGCTCGCAAGTCCCTTACCCGACCCTCTGGACCTCTGAAATACCAGTGGTTTAATTTTATTTTCTGTGTAAATATGCTTTTTTTCATTGCAAAGTCTCCCATCTGTCTTCCTGTGTTAAACACGGAAGCGAGCAGACAGCGGTGCAGAGCTGCGCTTCCAACGGGGGAAACCCCCCCTTAGCCAATCTCTCTGTCCTTCTCATTTGCACTGAAGCAGCAACACTCAGAATAAAGCATTTTAGATACATATCTAGCCTCATGAGCCTCATGGGTATGTCAGAGTCATATCTCATGCACTGAGTGTTGATTTTGAAGAAGGATTCATTTACAGTATTAGGGAACCATTAAGGAGCCATATAAAAGCATCAAGAAGTACCATGTCATGGGATCTTTAAAGGAAAATTAACGTTTTTTTTACAATCTGAGCCTTCTTTCGGCAATAAAACAAGTAGTTTTACTCACCCATAGCAGTTTGGTGTCAATTGGAGCAGTATCGCAGAACTTATGTTGAGCCGTTCTGTTCTACTAATGATCCCGTATCTGTTAGCGTGAGTGCTCGGGGCATTACTTTGCGGTGTCCAAATAACACAAACTTTAGCACTTTTCAAATCACAGAAGATCGCTGTGTCAGGGTAGACTTTTAGTGGATTCCAAAACGGCCTGAAACCCGATATCGCAACAGAAAAGTAAAGTTCAGAGCGGTGTTAGCTTCTTTCGGACTAGCGGTGTTTACAAAACAGCTGAGTTCACGCATGCGCACTGTCCTCTCTGATGACGTCATCAAATGAAACTATAGCTGCATATCGGGTTTCAGGCCGTTTTGGAATCCACTAAAAGTCTACCCTGACACAGCGATCTTCTGTGATTTGAAAAGTGCTAAAGTTTGTGTTATTTGGAGAGCGCAAAGTAATGCCCCGAGCACTCACGCTAACGGATACGGGATCATTGGTAGAACAGAACGGCTCAACATAAGTTCTGCGATACTGCTCCAATTGACACCAAACTGCTATGGGTGAGTAAAACTACTTGTTTTATTGCCAAAAGAAGGCTCAGATTGTAAAAAAAACGTTAATTTTCCTTTAACTTTTCCACTCTGGAGGGTGGTTTCAGATTTTTGCGTTTTTAGGCCCCAGAAACGCCGACACCGTGTAAACGAAAGGCACTTCCGATAAAATATTTTGTGGTTTTTACTCGTAAGCGTTCCCGTGTAAACAGGTCCTAAGGTTGAGGAGCAGGTAAACTCTGGAGAGGGTGTGAGGTAGACGAGAGAAGTTAGGTCTTCCAGGCTGAATTTACACGAGCTCCGTTGGTATTTCTTATTGCGGTGAAAAACTATTGCGGTGTGACCATGCAGCTAATGAAGCCTGCCATTTTATTTAAAATCAATGTTCCTCCATCAGCCCCACTGACCTCTGTAATGACGCATACAGTCCAGGTGCAAGGGTCAAACACTGAGATTTGATTCATATGATTTTTTCTGTTAATTGATTATAGGAGGTCCTTTATACCAGCGAACAGGTCATTTGTCTTTGCACTATAGTTTAAATATGGACACAATTACAGTATAGGTAGATTTTAGGTAGTAACTGTAATTAGAGAAGGTTTTCTTGAAAAAACAAACAAAACAAAACACAGGTTCTGACTGTTTTTGATTAATTCTGGTGCATGTTTGTGGTCAGTTTGGACTGGTTCAGATCCAGTACAGGTGTCTACTAAGTTTGGACAGGCTAACACTTTTGGTTTCAACTAACACCAGTTCCAAACTAATCCAGATTGGGTTTAGATCAGATCAGTTCAGACCAGTCCACATTGCTTCAGACGGATACTCACTGGGCTGGTCAAGATTTTTTCATCTGATCAGCTAAAACCACATGCTTTGACACAACTTTACAAAGACAAGTGGATCTGAAGTCGTATCCTATGGTGTGATTGACAGGCGCCTTAACCAATCAGAGACGTCTTAAAGGAAAATTAACGTTTTTTTTACAATCTGAGCCTTCTTTCGGCAATAAAACAAGTAGTTTTACTCACCCATAGCAGTTTGGTGTCAATTGGAGCAGTATCGCAGAACTTATGTTGAGCCGTTCTGTTCTACTAATGATCCCGTATCCGTTAGCGTGAGTGCTCGGGGCATTACTTTGCGGTGTCCAAATAACACAAACTTTAGCACTTTTCAAATCACAGAAGATCGCTGTGTCAGGGTAGACTTTTAGTAGATTCCAAAACGGCCTGAAACCCGATATGCAGCTATAGTTTCATTTGATGACGTCATCAGAGAGGACAGTGCACATGCGTGAACTCAGCTGTTTTGTAAATACCGCTAGTCCGAAAGAAGCTAACACCGTTCTGAACTTAGCGATATCGGGTTTCAGGCCGTTTTGGAATCTACTAAAAGTCTACCTTGACACAGCGATCTTCTGTGATTTGAAAAGTGCTAAAGTTTGTGTTATTTGGAGAGCGCAAAGTAATGCCCCGAGCACTCACGCTAACGGATACGGGATCATTAGTAGAACAGAACGGCTCAACATAAGTTCTGCGATACTGCTCCAATTGACACCAAATTGCTATGGGTGAGTAAAACTACTTGTTTTATTGCCGAAAGAAGGCTCAGATTGTAAAAAAACGTTACTTTTCCTTTAAGAGGAAAAAAGCGGGAAAAAATTAGCAAAGAATCATGAATCAAACTATTATTTAGAAGTGAAGTGAACTTTATTGATCTCACACTGGAGAAATTCTTCTCTGCATTTTAACCCATCCTATATATATATATACATATATTAGGAGCAGTGGGCAGCACACACATTAGGGCGCCCGGGGACCATCTCCATGATCTTCTTGCTTCGGTTTGGTCAGGACCTAAGCTGGAGTACCTATGGTGCATGTTTTGGGTTGGTAGGGGAAACCCACCCAGACACGGGGAGAACATGCAAACTCCACACAGAAAGGCTCGGGCGACCCGGGGATCGAACCCAGACCATGCATGCAAACTCCACACAGAACACACACGGAAAGGTCTGGGCGACCCGGGGATCGAACCCGGAACCTTCTTGCTGTGAAGCAAGAGCGCTAACCACTCTGCTACCGTGCCGCTTATTTATACTTGCTACACATTAGCTGTGGTTTGAACCGCTGGAAGTAAGTACAGAGGTTTTTTACGCTGTATGGTCTGATTCCAGAACCTTCTAGATTCAGACAAAATGGCTGGCCAATTAAAGCAAGACTTAAAGGTGCATTGTGCAACTTTTCTGGTCGAGGGTCTTAATGGAGATGTTTGTCTAGAATGTTCAGTCGTGATTAAACCTCAACTAGTGATTAAACCTCAACTAAATCTCAATGGAGACAGCTATAGGCTACATTACAAGTCATATCTGTGGTGATGCACCCCTATTCATAGAGAGAACTACAGTAATCCCTCGTTTATTGCGGGGGTTCGGTTCCAGAAATAACCCGCAATAAGAGAAATCCGCGAAGTAGGACAACTTTATATTTTACAATTATTCTACATGTTTTAAAGGGACAGTGTGTAAGATTTTTACCTGTTAATTACTGAAATTGAAGATACCCATTCAAAAATACATTGTTTTCCAAGCCTTTTCACTTCCATCATGAAATCAAAGTATTCTTTTGGACTTAGATATAGTCACATAAAAGGGGGATCTTCCCCATATAGAGGCAGCCATTTTGAATACGAGAGCCGCAGAAGGACATTTGGGCTCATCCTTCGCCTCGGCTCCTGCTAACAGCTGCACAGCCGCGCTGTATATGGCTCCCCCCTTCCCCCCTCCCCTTCCCCTTCTCTCCTTCGGTCCTCTGCTCCCATATGCAGCCAGGAGCGAAGGAGAGAAGGGGAAGGGGAGGGGGGGAGGGGGGAGCATGCTGCCGGATCACACATCGTAATGGATCTAACACGTATTTTGGACTAAATTGTTTTACTGGATTTTATTCGCTGGATCCTTATGGACAGATTGAGACCAAGTTTATGATGAAATACAGAGTTTGACCTGTGCAAAGCCTTCAAAGGTAAGCTAAGTAAGCTAAGTTTTGTGCTTTTCTGTATAAAAGCCCCATGTGCTCGGGGAGTGATTGTTTTGCAGGGAAATGAATTGCATAGTCAAAAAGAGGAGACTGTAAGGTTTCATTTGATGTGTAGATTGTCATGAATCATGATCGGGATTGTGTGTTTTCATGCGAAAAGAAAAAAAAAAAGTGAACGGGGGACCGCGGTTTATGTATACAGCGGTGCGCGGTTCGTGCGCGGGCACGCGTGATGTCGGCGCTACGTCGCGTCCGGGTGACCCTCGAGGTCTGCCATAGCCAAAAGAGGAAGTGGAATAGCTAGTAACCACCTATGCGCCACGAATCCTACACACTGTCCCTTTAAGGCTGTAAATGCCTCACCACACACATTATACACTTTTCTCAGACTGGAATTAAGCTTTTCTCACATTTATCTCTCGTTTAAACACTCAAACTTTCATAGATTTTCAACAAAATGTATTAATAGTGAAGCGTGGGGGGAGACACAGTTCCGGAAGCCCTGCCGGATGTGCGAGGGGAGCGGAGACATGAGTCACTGGATCCGCAGGAAGCACCACGCTCATCCAACGGCACTGCCACGTCCCGGGATGCGACGCGCACCAACCCTTTGGAGAAGTGCGCGACACGTGCACCCCTCATCGCGGTCAAATCCGTGACAGAGCAGCATGACCGGCGCGAGGCCGCGTGTACACCGGGGCTGTGAGCACGAGATAGAACCGCGGCGCCCAGACCGCGTCCTCTCAGCCCGAGCCACAAACCAGCCGCACGAAACCAGCAAAGAGCGGCACGTGGTGGTTTAATTCTGGTTTAGTTCTGGTCTAGTCCCGGTCTGGTCCTGGTCTGGTCCTGGTCTAGGTCCAGTCTGGCCCGCATCCCCCATCTATCAATCGGCAAAGGTCTACAGTCTCTTAGCCAATCAGGACGCAGAACACAGTATTACACTATAAAAAAAATGTTACATTATAAAAAAGATTGGAAAAAAAAATTGAAAAAAAAAAATAAATTAGCGATAGAGCGAGGGACCACTGTATAGTATTTTTGGGTATGTTTAAAGTTTAAAGGCAAAGCAATAACATCACCGTGGAGACAAGTAGGTGACGGACTCTCCACCAGAAAAGTGCGCAATGCACTTTTAATAAATGCAAGATAGAAACGTGACACTTTCTGCACAAAGGTAACATCTACATAGAAACAAGCAGCTACGTATTTACACCCCACAGGAAAAAAAGCTCCACATGGCACCTTTAAACACACAATTGACTTGTGTCTTTGTGCTGACCGCCCGTGCTGTGGCAGAGGCATGTTCCAAACCTCCACGGGGCATTGAACAGTCTGTAATGTCACAGGACAGACGAGGGACTGGCCCCAGGCAAGCTTTCTCCAACCAGCATGAAAGCAAACTGCTGAGTGTGTGGAACCTCGATGCAAGTGTCTGTGGAGAAATACACCAGCTCGAAGCTATGAAAGAGGAGCAATGATCAAAATGAGCAGTGTTCAGCAGCCCTTTCATTTATTTTATGGAATAACTGACATGAAAAAAGTATAAGGACTTCAAATTCAATGCTAGTAGCAAAAAAACAACATATTTTATTAGACAAAAGACAGCTCAGCACTATTTGCTTATAGTTTAAAGCAAAACAGCGCAGGTGGAATAATTGCATATTTAGGCAAACTGTTTGACTGTGAAACTACAAAGCATTTCATTCATCATCTTCACTTAGTTTCTATATAGATCAGAAGACTTTCCAGTAGCTTTATAGAGTACACACTGCATGCAAGTATATAGACATGTACTGTATGCTGATATACGCACAACAGTGTACAAAAAAGTCTCTCTCTCTATATTTTTTTAACTCTATTTTTTAACTCTACTTCACGCTGGGGGTGTTCTACATTTGTGGAATGTTCAGAAGTTACCATGACACAGTGCACACTTTAGCAATTAACTTCTTTTTTTTAAGATCTTCGGAAAACTCAAGAAAAAATACAAAATTTAAACAACACATTGTCAGGAGCCTGTGATCAATATGTTTAGGAATTTGATTTTCGTCCTAGTAGCTATTTATAAAAATTACTCTTAAAACACAGAAAATTTAATTAATAAAATACAGCTTAAAAAAAAAATACTAACAGTTAATATTTTAAAGCACTGAAAGTTCTGTTCTTCAGGTTCTTTCGTTTTTTCGTTGACTGTTTTGTGGCAAAGTGACGGTTGATATTATATTCTTTAAAACCGCTAGAGTCTCTTAGTCGCATATCAGGCATACAGCAGCTGATAAGTATTCGGTGAAAGAATATTTACTTGTCCACTCCTTATTAAACACTCGGCATTCTCTGTCCACTTTTCTTTTCTTAGCTCCGCTCATCTTTACAGGAGGGCTGAGGGGTTAAAGAGTAAAACACAAACGTGGAGCAAAACGCCGCACCTCAACAAAGGTCAAGGCATGTAGTGCGCCAGCTATTGGAAAACACCACAATTGCAGGGAAATTAAAACATTAAAACTAGGGATGTCAACAATTAATCGACTTACGATTAATTGTCGATTAAAATGCATTAATTGTAACTAATCGCTAGAGGAGAGGGCGCTACTCTGGAACGTGAACACAAGATGTGAACCCACTCGCGAGAAGGACCATAGCGTTACATCGCGCTGCACATGCTCCTCTGCTCCGGGCCGCGTAACAGACTCCACGTTAAAGCGCAGTGGAAGCAGCCCTCTGTCCGGCCCGTGTGCCCGTGTGTGTGCGACTGTGTGCGTGTGTGAGTGAAATGTTTTCCCAGATCAATTCATTTTTTTCTCATTTCATATCACAGAGCTTTTACAAAAAACTTCCTCAATTTATTTTCAATAAAGAATGCACATTTTTCTGCTTTTTACTAAGGAATAATGAATTGAGGAATATACAATATAATAATACTATGATATATTTTTGACTCAGTGTTATGTTACTATAGCTTATATTCTTAAAGACCCTATTGAAACACTAAAATTCAGGTGAAAAACGCTGCTTATCAATTAATCGTAAGTCGATCGATAAGGTCAATCAACTTTAGATTAATGAATTAATCAATAATTTGCATCCCTAATTAAAACATTTACAAGGTATATTAATATAATTTCTTCAAGTTCGGCGGGCCGGATTAAAAAGCTTAAAGGGACAGTGTGTAAGATTTTTACCCGTTAATTACTGAAATTGAAGATACCCATTCAAAAATACATTGTTTTCCAAGCCTTTTCACTTCAAGTGAAAAGGCTTCAAGTATTCTTTTGGACTTAGATATAGTCACATAAAAGGGGGATCTTCCCCATGCAGAGGCAGCCATTTTGAATACGAGAGCCGCAGAAGGACATTTGGGCTCCGCCTTCGCCTTCGGCAAGGCTCGTGGTTTTGGGTAAACAACACAAGCATGCTGCCGGATCAGACGTCGTAATGGATCTAACACGTGTTTTGGACTAAATTGTTTTACTGGATTTTATTCACTGGATCCTTACGGACAAATTGAGAGCAAGTTTATGGTGAAATACAGAGTTTGACCTGTGCAAAGCATTCTAAGGTAAGCTAACCTCGTTTTGTGCTTTTCCGTATAAAAGCCCCATGTGCTCGGGGAGTGTTTGTTGTGCAGGGAAATGAATTGCATAGTCAAAAAGAGGAGACTGTAAGGTTTCATTTGATGTGTAGAGTGTCATGGTACATGATCGGGAATGTGTGTTTTCATGAGAAAAAAAACAAAACAAAACGGGACCGCGTTTTATTTATACAGTAGCGGCGCGCGGCTTGTGCGCGGGTATGGCGCGTCCGGGTGACCCTCGAGGTCTGCCGTAGCTAAAACAGAAAATGCAATAGCACCATCCACCTATGCGCCACGAATCCTACAAACTGGGGCTTTAACGGGCCACATATGGCCCCCGGGCCGTAGTTTGCTCATGCCTGCTCTATGGTCTGGTGCAGTGGGTGAGCAGGATTTTCAATGATGGAGAGCAGTTTGTCCAGTGTCCTCCTGTCCCTCACTGTGACAAATGTCTCCACCTCACAGCCGATCACGTGACCAGCTTTACGGATCAATTTGTCAATCTGCCCAATGTCCCTTTTACCGGTGCTGCTCCCCCAGCAGACCACCACGAAGTACAAGGCGCTGGCCCCCAAGATCTCCAGTAACTCGCTGCACACATTGAAAGACCTGAGCTTTTTCAGGAAGTACAATCTGCTCATGCTCTTCTTGTAAACTGCATTACAGTTGTCCCTCCAGTCCAGCCTGTTGGTCACATGGACGCCGAGGTACTTGAGGCAGTCCACTATTTCCAAGTCATGACCCTGGATGGTAATGGACTCCACTGGTGTCCTCTTAATCACCAGTTCCTTGGTCTTGTCTAAGTTCAGGAGCAGATGGTTTGCCTGCGACCACTCCACAAAGTTTGTAAAATGTGTGGTGTGAAGAATCCCTCAGTCGTCCAGGTAGAATCCATGGTAAAAGGAGAAATTCAATTTGTCAACTGGACAAAGTTTATTTGGTCGAAGATGTTTCGCAGCTCATCCCAGCTAAGAAGTAGCTTGGAAATTCTCCTTTTGCCATGTGTGAATGAAACAAAACACAACTCCATGTATGTTTTTGATGAGACATTATAACATGACTAAAAGCTCACAAGAGTCCGTTTTTTGATGCTCCAGCGTGTCGTCACTGCAAAGTTTCAATAGGGATTCTAAAATTTTAAAACAAATCCCAAATGTGACGCACCACGGACTTCAAGCCCTCATGTCGGCATTACAGATCCTGAGAAAATGCGATTTTTGTTTATGCAATATGAAATTCATTTGAGCTGTATTACCTCCTGTGAAATACTCCTTAATGATCCCATGACATGGTACTTCTTGATGCTTTTATATGGTGCCTTAATGGTTCCCTAATACTGTAAATGAATCGTTCTCCAAAATCAAGTCTCAGTGCATGAGATAACCCCATGAACACAGTCAGAGTAAAAAAATATCTCTCTCAAACACTTTATTCTGGGCGTTGTTCCTTGAATGCAAATGAGGACAGAGACAGGCCAGTGCAGCAGGTGGGGGTGTGGCCATATACGCCGCTTTTTCCTGGATTAGCAGTGCGCTGGTGCGCTGGCACCACTGTCGCGTTTTATGCGCGAAGGAAGATAGCAGACGCTTCCAATGAAAAAACTAATTTTCACAGAAAATAAAATTAAACCACTGCTGTTTCAGAGGTTCGGAGGCTCGGATAAAGGACATCCGAGCTTGGAAACACTCTCACGTGCCTCCAGGCAAACTAAAAAACGCATCTCGCATTGCATAGCTCGTTCACGGTCCAAACTCTCTGGGCGTGAGTTCCAGAGAGTGTGGGTAGAAATACAGACGGACGGTGGAACTGCATTTGCATTCCCCCCCCCCCAGTGTGACGTCAGAAACTTCCCTTGTTCAGAATCGCCCGTTTGGGCTGTCTTTTTTTCAAACACAGAAAAGGATCGCAAATGCTCAGTTTACGCATTTCGCAAGTTTTAGCCATGGGGGGGGGGGGGGGGGGGCTAAACAGGGTAGGGGAGCTCACATTAACGTTCAAAAACCTCAGAAAGTGAAAATTTCATGCCATGGGACCTTTAAATACCTGTGCCTTGGTATTCTATTTTTTAATGATATTGGTTACTTTGATATGCTATTAGTACTTCCTGACTATAAGTAAATTTTGTAGTAAACTTTGACTTAACTTATTATCCTGTGTATTATTAAATTATTGAATGATTCTGACCTGCCTGGACATTAACACACCACAGTGATGTCATGATGGGGGAGGGCTTATCTTAATGTCATGCAAATGAGGCAAGGAGGGCTGAAGAGAGGAAAGTTCATGAGCTTTTTTCAGGGCTTTCGAAAATCTGCTGTGCGACAACTTCTTCAAATATGGTCAGATTTTCATGTGTAAGACATCATTGGAAAGCTTAGAATCTATACGTTCAGAATCTGTGAATAACTCAAAACGCCTACGGGAGCCTATGCGTCCTGAAATCCCGCGGTCGGTCACAAATAGTCCTGTATGTTTTGTCTACTCCACTTCTGTGTCCTTGCCACATATGGCGTCTTTAGAGTTGAATTACTTCATTGGAAATTATCATAATAATCATTTAATTGGGCCAGATGTGTTCTCCGTCAAAACAGTACAGAGAATTTGCTCATTTCATTATCACGACTGGACGGTTTGTTTTACTCAAATCAATTAAATGTTTTGGGAAGGGCCCCATTTGAGCTCAGGCCAAATTTGATGAAATCTCCAGGACTTACAAAAACACCTCGCTCTTTTACCCAGGCGACACGTTCAAATATGGGTCCCATGCGTTCCCCATAAGCCCAGGATTATGTGTCATTACAACATGAGAGAACGGCAAATAGCAGGTGTTGACATAGTCTTCAACTACTTTTCATTACACGCCCATTGCCTCCTGTTAGAATCATCACGGCATCTGCAGTCCAGCTTGCAACGATTGGAACCAGGCGTACATTTTACACCAGATGCCCTTCCTGTAACGGTTCCGGATAAGCAGAAGGTGAATATGCACTATCTTGAGAGTTAAGATAAGATGTTTCAGTCATGAAGGTTTGAGTAAAAGCTTTCATAATTTGTTTATTAGTTTGTCGCTTAAAGATCCCATGACATGGTACTTCTTGATGCTTTTATATGGCTCCTTAATGGTTCCCTAATACTGTAAATGAATCCTTCTTCAAAATCAACACTCTGAACGACACAGATCCGATTTTTTCAAATGCGATCCAGGCCACTTGGATATGTGGTCCTAAATCCGATACATATCCGATCTTTTGACATGCGACTTCAGTCTGCATTCACCCGACCTGAGTGTGTTTCCTCCAATGAGAGTGGTGCAAGAAGCGCTCACAAATATACACAAACGTTCTTCTCGTCATGCGAAAATGGTATCTAAACTCCGTATCAGTGAAGCGGCGAAGCACGTGGCAATCCCACCACTCCTGGCTGTGACTCCGCACTCACACGTTCATTTCTACGGACTTTGCTGCCACTGCCCCGCAAAACGCCGTGGCCAAAAACCTTGTCCTTCTCCTTCTCCTCCTTAAAACAAATAAGCTGTACATGTTTTGGCTCCGGTACGGCAGCAACTTTAGGCTACTTCCGTAAACATTGAGCGTGTTCGCTGCGTGTGACGTCATCATGTCCTCCAATGCGCATGCGGGACACTTTTGGGGAGTTTAGCGTTCACACTGAAGATCACATACAATTCGCATTTAACTGGAAATGTGAATGGCCTCTCAAAAAAAATCGGATTTCACAAAAAAATCGGAATTGAGCATTAAAGCCCCAGTGTGTAGGATTCGTGGCGCATAGGTGGATGGTGTTATTGCACTTTCTGTTTTAGCTACGGCAGACCTCGAAGGACTCGCGCACGACCACGCTGCGGTCCCGTTGTTTTTTTTTTTTCTTTTCTCATGAAAACACACATTTCCGATCATGTGCCATGACACTCTACACATCAAATGAAACCTTACAATCTCCTCTTTTTGACTATGCAATTCATTTCCCTGCAAAACAATCACTCCCCGAGCACATGGGGCTTTTATACGGAAAAGCACAAAACGAGGTTAGCTTACCTTAGAATGCTTTGCACAGGTCAAACTCTGTATTTCACCATAAACTTGCTCTCAATTTGTCCGTAAGGATCCAGCGAATAAAATCCAGTAAAACAATTTAGTCCAAAACATGTGTTAGATCCATTACGACGTCTGATCCGGCAGCATGCTTGTGTTGTTTACCCAAAACCACGAGCCTTGCCGAAGGCGAAGACGGAGCCCAAATGTCCTTCTGCGGCTCTCGTATTCAAAATGGCTGCCTCTGCATGGGGAAGATCCCCCTTTTATGTGACTATATCTAAGTCCAAAAGAATACTTTGATTTCATGATGGAAGTGAAAAGGCTTGGAAAACAATGTATTTTTGAATGGGTATCTTCAATTTCAGTAATTAACGGGTAAAAATCTTACACACTGTCCCTTTAAGCCCTGCAGTGTGAACGTAGCCAAGTGTATGAGAAACAGAGATAAGATGAGAAAGAGTAATTTTTCTCTCTCTGGAACACTCCATTATGGGCGTTGTTGCTTGAATGCAAATGAGGAGAAAAGAGCTGGCCTATAGTAGAGGGTGGGGGCGTGGCCAAACTCTCCGCTCTCGGCTCTGAGCGCTCAGCTGATCCATTTCCGTGTTTTTGCACGATCTCCGTAATGTGAGTTCTCGGGGCACATGTTTGCAGTCTCCAAATAACACAAACTTTAGCACTTTTCAAATCATAGAAGCTCAATGTCTTAGTCTACGCTTTCGTCTGAGTCAAAAGTGGCCTGTAATCCGAGATTTATCCATAATTTACAGCTTTGCGTTTCATGTTTGGGTCCCGAGAGCTGAGAGCGAAAATAAACTGTGACTCTGCACATGCGCACTGGCCTCCTCATCTACTCGAAACTATGGATAAATCTCGGATTACAGGCCACTTTTGACTCAGACGAAAGCGTAGACTAAGACATTGAGCTTCTATGATTTGAAAAGTGCTAAAGTTTGTGTTATTTGGAGACCACAAACATGTGCCGCGAGAACTCACATTACGGAGATCGCAAATCTAAAACATCTCTGGAAGTGCTCCATATGACACCAAAGTGCTATGGGTGAGTAAAACAACTTGTTTTATTACCGAAATAAGGCTCAGATTGTAAAAAACGTTAATTCTCCTTTAAAAACACAGTGGAACACTTCCTGTATTACCACATGACATCAAAAGGTGGAACAGAGTGTTTTCTGTTTGAGAACTCAGCCTAAATCTGCAGGGTTTGTGTCTTAAAAATATGTGAATGAAACAAAACACAACTCCAGGTGTGTTTGTGGTGAGGAAACAACATTAGAACATAGATCAGGAAATAGCTTAACATGGGCTGTTTAATATTCAGAAGCCAATGTGTGTGTTAACGTGTCCCCTGGCTGGGTCCTGGATTCCAGTTTAGTCCTAATGGAGACTTTGTTAGATCCTGTTCAAGTCCTGATCTAGTCCAACTTTAGGCCCAGTTTAGTCCATCATTTGATGTGGTGTATGAAGAAGTGTGAGCATACATTTGGAAATGGCAAAATATGAGGAAGTCCTCCTTACTCCTTAAAGGTCCCATGACATGGTACTTCTTGATGCTTTTATATGGCTCCTTAATGGTTCCCTCATACTGTAAATGAATCCTTCTTCAAAATCAACACTCAGTGCATGAGATATGACTCTGTCTTCATGAGGCTAAATATGTCTCTGAAACGCTTTATTCTGGGCGTTGTTGCTTGAATGCAAATGAATAAACAGGGTAGGGGAGCTCACATTAACGTTCAAAAACCTCAGAAAGTGAAAATTTCATGCCATGGGACCTTTAAAGGTAACATTTCTGATCGAGGGTCCACAATCCGTGTATCATTCGTTCTTTCGTTTTTCAATATAAAACCAAAAATAAGAAAACGAAAAAACAACCGTTTTTTTCATTATTTGTCTCCAAAACCAAAATGAAAAAACGGATAACGATTCGTTTTTTCAGTTTTCAATTTTGTGTTTAAATGAAACATGGAAAAACGGATAACAGCTGTTTCCTGTTTTGTCCAATTTTGATCTTTGCGCAAGCAGTGTTGCCAACTCCCCAGCATCGGAAGTAGCTATTGGCCCGCCCAGAAGTAGCTAAAAGTAGCTAGACGAGCGAGCGGTCCAATCCAAACGTGAGAACGGGGGGGGCTCCAGACAGCACATCCTAACCTTCCTTACCCCGTGACACTAACCTTTTATTGGTGTTGTTATTACATATACTTGTTTGTTTGTTTTTTATTTTTTTATTTGGTTTTTATTTTTTAGATATATTTTTTGGAGCTGTAGTCCAAGATCTATAGCTTGCTTTTTTTATTTTGTGGTTTTTTTGTGCTGTAGTTTAACTAAAGCTTTTTATTTATTTATTTTTTTGTGCTATAGTGGGCAAACTATAGCTTTTTATTTTTTTGTGTGCCAAAGAACTAGCTTTTTAAAACTTTTCTGTGCTGTACAACTAGCTTTTTCCCACTCCCGTCTGTACTTTTGTATATACACTTTTGGTTGTGGCATTGCGATTGAATACAAGAGGAGAAAAAAGAAATGCTCTAAAGAATGAGAGGGATGTGCACGTGACGACCGAAACTGAATGACAGAAACAGAGAGAGGAATGACCAGACTCCGAGGCGATCTGACGAGATGGGAGGGAGCAGAGGAGAGACTGGTGAGTGTGTGTGTGTGTGTGTGTGTGTGCCGTGTTTGTCTGCCTGTGAGTGAAGCGACAGTCCACGCTGTTCTCAACTCCGCCCCCGCCCCTCTCTGTCTCTTTCTCTGAACGGGGAAAGAGAGAAAACGGCGCAATTATTTTTTCCCCCTCCCGCGATCTTGGAGCCTCTGATCACCAAAAAAGTCGCTAGATTTGTCGCTAGTCGCTTTTGTCTAATTTTCTCGCTAGGGGGGTCCAAAAAGTAGCTAAAAATAGCGACAAAGTCGCTAAGTTGGCAACACTGTGAGTAAAGATTCACTTCCGGTTTACCCAACTTGCGCAAAAATCAAAATTGGACAAAACGGGAAACAGCTGTTATCCGTTTTTTCCATGTTTCATTTAAACACAAAATCGAAAACTGAAAAAACAAATCGTTATCCGTTTTTTCATTTTGGTTTTGGAGACAAATAATGAAAAAAACTGTTGTTTTTTCGTTTTCTTATTTTTGGTTTTATATTGAAAAACGAAAGAACGAATGATACACGGATTGTCCACAACCTGCTTGTCTGCTTGGCGGTGTGGATCTGTGGATAAGCAAACCTGCATATGATAAGAATTCACATTTTTAAGGTGAGATATAAAACACGTCTAATTCAACAAATTAAAGGTAGATATGTCTAATACTCTACTGTGGAACATTCCAGATTGTAGGCAAAGAAATAACATATCCTTGGAAACAAGCACGTAGCGGAACCTCCAGCTAGGAAGTTACATACTGCACTTTTAAGGGAGCATTCAGAATAGAATAGAATAGAAAGCCTTTATTGTCATTATACAGCAGGGCTCTCAAGTCTCACACATTGAGAGTGTGACACACGCAATTCGACGTGTTCACACGCTCACACGCCACACATGGCATTTCTCACGCAGATTTTTTTTTTTTTTTTTTGTGCATTTCGGGGGCATTGCGGGATGTCGCGCACAGGGCTCCAAGGAGCGCTCAGGGAGTTAGTGTGTTTGCTCAGACACATAAAAAATTAGGGGGAACATTGGCCATGTCCCAATTCCAAGTATTACTAGTCGCAATAGAATCATATTTTTGTCTGTAGGGAACAAGGAGCAGACCACCCGGCTCATTGAGCTGAGGCGGGACCTGTTCCATTTCGCAGACGCCCATGTGATCCCCGGACTGCACTCAGGGCTCAGCGAGTATGCACCGCCTCAACTGCAGACTGAGACCACACTCCGAACCGTGCATTCGCTGAATTGGGAAACGGCGAACATCGCAGAGTAGCAAGTGTAAATAATGGGTGGGGATTTATGACGATTTATGCAACAGTGGCCGGCGAGGGTCCGAAAGGAGGACAAAATGTAAAAAAGGAGGACACGTGACAGACGGCCGGACAGACAGCTCTAAAACCGGACTGTCCGGACGAAATCCGGACGAATTGTCACCTAACTGTCAGTGAACGACCCCCCCCGCTCTTCGGAAATTACAGTCTCACGCACGATCCTGCTCAAAACTTGAGAGCTCTGTTATACACAATACAATGAGATTTGAAGCCCCCCTTCAAAGTGCACTCAGCGCAAGTATAAAAGAATAAATAGCACTAAAAACTATAAAAGTACTCTGCTAAAAACAAGACACATATACACACATACAGCATACCGGGTAGAGGTAGTGATAGTCCAAAACTCAGTGCAAATTGGAGTTTAGTATGGTGACAGCTTTGGGAAAGAATACACAACAAAACTGAGACAAAACTGGCACAGTGAGACTAAAACTGGAACTAAAGCTAAACTGGTGTAGAACTAAACCAGGACTAGAACAAGTCTACATCAAGCTGGTTCAAAGCAGGAACAATCCAGGCCTAGTAAGAACAAAGCACGAACATATCTGATACTGACCATTTTCCCATTACTTTCTATGACAGGAGATGTCATAGAAAGTGTGTTGGTTATGTGTTGGTTATGACCTCTTGTAATGTGAAAGTCCCACACCACACCACATGCTCCTCCATTCTCAGTAACACCTAAAACCAACACCAAATGAAAAACCACAACAATCCCCTCTAGTTTCTAATCTGTTTAAAACCCACACCTCATCCAATCTACTTTCCTGCCCCATTCCTCTAGATCTTTTCCAATCTCCTCACAGGGCTCTCTACCTCCAAGCTTCGCCCATCGCCATAACAACCACAGTTACCCATCCAATCTCGCAGCAGCTCCGTCCCGTAGTCTCCGTCCCGGGCTATAACCTCATCCTCCCCTCCCCCCATCTCCACTCCTCTCTCCTCCTCCTCCTCCCCTCTCACTCAATCCATCTTTGCTGAAAAACATAAATACCGGTTTCCTATTACATCAGTCTGATGAAGGCAGCAGCTGAGGCAAGATTGCATTACTGCGGAGAACAATACTGGAGAGTGTTGGAGAGAAAGAGAGAAAGGGAGAGGAGGGGGAGGGCAGTGTCAATCAAAACGTTGCATTTTTATTTGCGGAAGTGAAAACCCCATGGGAGATAGTGAGGCTCATCCCAGGTCATAACACAGAGACACAAGAACAAGGTGAAGGACAGATAGAGGACAGTTATAACTACACTGGTAGGACTGGAGAAAGTTCTTGTCCAACAAAGTCTAGATTTTTTAAAAGTATTTGCAATAATTCATTTTTTTTCAACCTAAAACACAATATACTAATAATTATCCAGCTACTTAGAACTAACTGATCACAGTGCTGAATTAAATGTCCACTTTATACATTTTCTCTGGTGAGGGTCCACTACTTGCTTCTTTACACTGAGATCTAATTGTCTTACCTGGAATGTTTCACAGTATGGCATTAAATTGGTCTGTTTTGTATTTATTCAACACATTTTCATAATAATCAAATACATGGCACTTAAAGGTCCCATGGCATGAAATTTTCACTTTCTGAGGTTTTTGAACGTTAAAGATCCCATGACATGGTATTTCTTGATGCTTTTATATGGCTCCTTAATGGTTCCCTAATACTGTAAATGAATCCTTCTTCAAAATCAACACTCAGTGCATGAGAAACAGAGATAAGATGAGAAAGAGTCATAAATATCTCTCTCAAACACTTTATTATGAGCGTTGTTGCTTGAATGCAAATGAGGAGAAAAGATCTGGCCTATAGTAGAGGGTGGGGGCGTGGCCAAACTCTCCGCTCTCCACTGTCAGCTCTCAACTGATCCATTTCCGTGTTTTTGCACGGGGGGAGAGATTTGAAGCGTTCCATTGAAAAATAAACACATTTCCACAGAAAATAAAATTAAACCACTGCTGTTCAAAGGTCCAGAGGCTCAGATAAAGGACTTCCGAGCCTAGAAACACTCGGACGTGCCTCCAGGCAAATAAAAAAATGCATTTCGCATTGCCTAGCGCATTCACAGTCCAAACTCTCTGGGCGTGATTTACAGAGACGCTGAGTACAGACAGACGGGGGTGGAACTGCATTTGCATTTCTTTTTTCGATCTGACGTCAATAAGGTGCCTTGTTCAAAATCGCCCGTTTGAGCTCTGATTTTTTCTAACGTGGAAAAGGATCGCAAATGCTCAGTTTAGACATTTCGCAACTTTTAACCATGGGGGGGGGGGGGGGTAAACAGGGGAGGGGGGGTCCCATTAACGTTCAAAAACCTCAGAAAGTGAAAATTTCATGCCATGGGACCTTTAATGTGAGCTCCCCTACCCTGTTTAGGCCGCTCCCCCCCATGGCTAAAAGTTGCGAAATGTCTAAACTGAGCAAATGCGTTTGAAAAAAAGACAGCCCAAACACGAGATTCTGAACAAGGGAACTTTCTGACGTCAATCATGCGGAAAATGCAAATGAATTTCCACCCCCGTCTGGATGTCTACCCACCGTCTCTGGAAATCACGCCCAGAGAGTTTGGACCGCGAACGAGCTACGCAATGCGAGATGCGCTTTTTTATTTGCCTGGAGACATGTGAGAGTGTTTCTAGGCTCGGATGTCCTTTATCTAAGCCTCCGAACCTCTGAAACAGCAGTGGTTTAATTTTATTTTCTGTGGAAATGTGTTTTTTTTCATGGAATGCGTCTCGTATGTTCCTCCGCACTTAAAACGCAGAACTGGAGCCAGCACACCGCTAATTCAGGAAACAGCGCCGTATTTGGCCACAACCCACCTGCTGCACTGGCCTGTCTCTGTCCTCCTCATTTGAATTCAAGCAACAACGCCCAGAATAAAACGTTCAGAGACATAGTTATGAATAGAACTGTCTTCATGAGGCTCTCTCATGCACTGGGTCTTGATTTTTGAAGAAGGATTCATTTACAGTATTAGGGAACCATTAAGGCGCCATATAAAAGCATCAAGAAGTACCATGTCATGGGATCTTTAAAGGTCCCATGACATGAAATGTTCACTTTCTGAGGTTTTTGAGGTTAATGTGAGTTCCCCTACCCTGTTTAGCCCCCCCATGGTTAAAAGTTGCGAAATGTCTAAACTGAGCATTTGCGATCCTTTTCTGCGTTACAAAAAATCGGAGCTCAAACGGGCGATTTTGAACAAGGCACCTTATTGACGTCAGATCGAAAAAAGAAATGCAAATGCAGTTCCACCCCCGTCTGTCTGAACTCAGCGTCTCTGTAAATCACGCCCAGAGAGTTTGGAATGCGAATGCACTAGGCAATGCGAAATGCGTTTTTTTATTTGCCCGGAGGCACGTCCGAGTGTTTCTAGGCTCGGAAGTCCTTTATCTGAGCCTCTGGACCTTTGAACAGCAGTGGTTTAATTTTATTTTATGTGGAAATGTGTTTATTTTTCAATGGAACGCTTCAAATCTCTCCCCCCGTGCAAAAACACGGAAATGGATCAGCTGAGAGCCCAGAGCCGAGAGCGGAGAGTTTGGCCACGCCCCCACCCTCTACTATAGGCCAGCTCTTTTCTCCTCATTTGCATTCAAGCAACAACGCTCAGAATAAAGTGTTTGAGAGAGATATTTATGACTCTTTCTCATCTTATCTCTGTTTCTCATGCACTGAGTGTTGATTTTGAAGAAGGATTCATTTACAGTATTAGGGAACCATTAAGGAGCCATATAAAAGCATCAAGAAGTACCATGTCATGGGACCTTTAAAGGACACTGACAGTGCTGCTTAAATTACACCATTTGAGCTTTATTATGCTCCATATTGTGTGTTTTACCTATTTGTATTATATACATGTTTACTGTACTTTTGCTATGTGTATAAGTGATGTTTTAGTTATTGTGTTTATTGTCATGTTTATTAGATGTTTTATGTTCACTGTGGGCCTAAGGGGCGCTGCAATTTCAAATCCTGTGTGTGCGACCTGTATATGGTTTTTGATAATAAAGGTGACTTTGAAACTTTGAAACCTCAAAACATTAAAAACTCCTTTGGACGGATCTGACTTCTGACTTGATGAAATCGTCATCTTCTGCTTGTCTTCATGGAGAATATTGAGAATATAAGTGCTTATGGTGGGTTGAACTACTCATAACACGATTAAGATCATTATATTTAAGATTTTACAGAAAATTTTACCTTTCTCCCCTAGTTTGGCAATGTTTTAGGTGTCAAATTTTACTTCCCGGTTATAAATCACAGAAATTTCACAGAAATTATTATTTGACAAATACATTGAAAAGAAAACACATTTAGTTTGTTGAAATCGTCAGAAAAATGTGTTTATTGCATTTAAATTGTGTCTTAACGTTTGGATAGAATTCTCCCAGTGTGTAATTTTCAACATATTTTCCATAGTTTTCTTCAGAAATGCTTCTTGTTTGATGTAAAACTATCATTATAAATTTTTACAACAGGTATTACCCCACCAAATTAAATAGAAATTAGAAAATCATCAAAACTTGACATATGCGCTTTACTGCAGACCTCTTATGCAAAATACATTTTTTAGAGCTTTTAATCTTGTTGTAGTTAGTGTGTGTGTGTGTGTGTGTGTGTGTGTGTGTGTGTGTGTGTGTGTGTGTGTGTGTGTGTGTGTGTGTGTGTGTGTGTGTGTGTGTGTGTAGTGTTCCCGGTCAAAATTGACCGGTCTGTTTTAACTGCTCTTAAATTAACACATTTTTTTTTTTTTCACCACCAATTGTTTTATTAAACATTCTTTAGTTGAGAACAATGTTTCAAAGTAGTGTCTAAGAGCAATTTATAGAAGTAAACATTAAATAACATCAGTGAAAGTACAATTGGGCACTGAAAATGAACTACAAAATGAACATATAATACAAAAAATAAATGGAAAACCAAACACCAAACTCTGTGTGTGTGTGTGTGTGTGTGTGTGTGTGCGTGTGTGTGTGTGTGTGTGTGTGTGTGTATTCATGCACATGAGTGGCATGTGACACTCAGGTCAGAGTGGGCCTTACAAACATAAGCATGACATTAGCAGCATGTCAGGCTCGTTTTGATGTCTCTAGGGGCACAGAGGCCACAACGCTTCCTTTTCTGCCCATGTCCTTGTTGGGGGAGAGCAGCCAGGGCAGCGGCTGGAGTTTGCATGCTCCTAACCAGACTGGCGGAGGCTGGTGTGCGGGGAATGTGCTGGCGTCGCTGTATAAGAGGAGTCACCAAAGCGAGGAAAAGTCTCCTCTTGAAACTTTTCTCCTGATTCCAGGTTGGGTCGATTGCTGTCCACACCACATACGCGTTGAAAGCTAACACATCCAGGATGTTGTGGAACAGTGCCACAGGCCAGCGAGCCGTCATCCGCTTACAGGTGTATGTGCCAGTAAGCTGCAATAAAGGAACAATAAATAATAAGAGATTAGGAACAATATTCAATCTGTCGTACACAAAATGCTATGGTTCACCTAGATAAAAAATAAAATAAAATGCATGATAAGGTAATGTAAAGACATTACCTTATCAAGGTAAGTCAACGCCTCCCTTGTTCTTGTTGTAGTCCTGGATCATCAGGGGCTTCCTGTCCTCTGTGGTGCTGACAGCGGCGTCTTTGTGTACTGTGCTCATCAGGATGTTAGTGTGTGTGTGTGTGTGTGTGTGTGTGTCTATTGACTGTATGTATGTAATGTAAAAAAGTACTGCTAAAAATCATACCATTACTCAATGTGCTAGTGTCATTTTTGGATTTTGAATGTTGCAAAAAATCAAAACTTGCAAACTTTGGGAAATTAAGAAACAAAAATTGTGGTACTTTTACGTAGTCCAACTCCCGTTTTCACTGACGCTGGTATACTGCTCTGTACTCACTTCATTCTCCAGTTAAATCTATGATCTGCGTAGGATTCAGCAGCATTGTACCAAAATGACTATGCACACTAACTAGTATGAAACTTTATAGCATAATGTCTTTTTTTGGAAGGAAGGAACAGAAAGGCATTGAACTTATATAAAAGAAAGCAAGATGCAAACCAAACCTACAGTATGAAATTTCGTCTACAGGACTTTGGAGTTGACAGAACCAGCTGTTTAACATTTACACAGAGAAAAAAATTGTATTATTGTTTGTTGTTTTTCAGTTTTCATTTTTTTCAGTTGGAGACTTGTTTTTCAGTCTCCAACTCTTTGAGCCTGCAGCTGGGTCATCACCGCAGTATTGCACCCCAAGAATGTGATTACTGTGAGTGTGTCTATGAGTATGAGAGATTCTAGTGTATTAAGAACACTACTGTATCTCCCACACTTGCATTTATTAAACTAACACGGGTAAACACACCCTCAGACTGCTGCATTTCATAGGAGACTTGGGCGCTCTGTGTGTGTGTGTGTGTGTGTGCGTGCGTGTGTGTGTGTGCATGTATGTATAATCCTGTATATCTGTGTATGTACATGTGTGTTTATGTGTGTATATGTATGTGTGTATGTGCGTGTATGTTTAAGCCTGTGTATGTGTGTGTAAATGTGTGCTTGTGTGTATGTACATGTGTCCTTGTGTGTATGTGTGCATGTGTGTGGGACATGTGTATGTGTGTGTGTGTGAGCGCGTGCATGTATGTGGTACATGTGTGTATGTGTGTGCATGTGCGTGGGACATGTGTATGTGCATGTCTGTGTATGTGTGTGCGCATGCATGTATGTGGTAAATGTGTGTATGTGCGTGGGACATGTGTGCATGCATGTATGTGGTACATGTGTGTATGTGCGTGCATGTGCGTTGAACATGTGTGCGTGCATGTATGTGGTACATGTGTGTGTATGTGCGTGCATGTGTGTGGGACATGTGTGCGTGCATGTATGTGGTACATGTGTGTGTATGTGGTACATGTGTGTATGTGCGTGCATGTGCGTTGAACATGTGTGCGTGCATGTATGTGGTACATGTGTGTGTATGTGCGTGCATGTGTGTGGGACATGTGTGCGTGCATGTATGTGGTACATGTGTGTGTATGTGGTACATGTGTGTATGTGCGTTGAACATGTGTGCGTGCATGTATGTGGTACATGTGTGTGTATGTGGTACATGTGTGTATGTGCGTGCATGTGCGTTGAACATGTGTGCGTGCATGTATGTGGTACATGTGTGTGTATGTGCGTGCATGTGTGTGGGACATGTGTGCGTGCATGTATGTGGTACATGGAGTTAATGTGATTAACTGAAATTCAGGAGCAGGACCACGCCTCAACCACCTTCTCCTCCTCACCAGCGAATCACAGTTCACCATAACCACACCTCTAATTTCCCAGAGCCATTTATAGCCAACAACAACAACCCGTCACATTCAAACACCAACCTGCCTCACGTCTCCTCGTTCCTTCCAGTCCGCAATTCCTTACGACGCGACGGATTTCTATTCAGGAATCCGCAGCCGGAGGATCTTCCATCGCATATCCGCGGCGTCCAGCCACGGGCCGCGCCGCCCAGCGAACACTCCAGGCGCGCGCTCACGCAGCGGACCTCCACCTCTAAGGAGCACCCACCGTCAATATCTCTGCGCTGGCGGCATATACGGGATATCCACATTGTCCCTCTCGTCTCCTCCTCCTCGTATAGGCGAGCGCGCAGCCTGGCGCAGCCCGGTGTACTGTCAGAGTGAGACGGCTCTCGGCGCGCAGACCGGCTTTGGCAACCACGGCTTTCGGCACAGCGCGGCCCGGCCTCCAGCAGCCACAGCGTTCGGTACCGCCCAGCACCCGCCGTTCCCCTTCAGGCTGACACATCAAGACGGGACCTTCAACAGTTTAGATCAAGAATGTAACCCCGGCGCCCTGGAACGAGACGAACGAGCTTCCGGGTTCCCATCAAGTTTCCCGCGTGCAGCTGCAGACGTCGCCACTCCCTCCTCTCCTCCACTACAGCCTCATAGCTCCCCCTGCTGGGGGCTAAGTAGTATCACCACCAGTGGCCAGTAAACGTATTCTGTCTACTGTGCAGTTTCACTTGAATTCTCTTGTATCATCTCAGCCTGCTTTCAAGCAGGCCATCTCCCCCTGTGCCTGCACCCTTCGTGTCTCATTCTTGTCCCCATCTCGCAGGCTGCACAATTCCCCATGCACATGCATCTTCTCCCCATCTCTCATTTCTCTCTTTTCAGTCATCATGAGCTAGATGGCTCTCGTGCCCTACCCACATTAGGTAGGGCCTCTAATCCATTTCCCGTCTTCTGCTCTGCTCAGTTCCGCCCTCACCTGAGCTACACCATCTCGGCTCACCACCTCTTTCCCGATCGAGGATCCTACCATCGACGTCAGCTCATGACTTCACCATTCTATCCTATACGCATCCTCAGCGATGCTCTCGCCATCTAATCCTCATCTTCTCCTGCTCATGCTACATCATTGCATTCTTTCATCATTCTCAGCTCTACTATTACGGTCTCCAAATTCGACCGCTCTCATCTGTCCAGCATTCAACCCGTACCTGCCCTGTGAACATCCCCAATATGCACCTCCACCCTCAGGTCCTTAGCTTTTCCACAGGTTCCAAGCCGACTGACGACTGGCCGATTGTCACAACGTTTCACCGGCTCTCATGACAGCATGATGACCGCCAGCTCACCCAGCTCTCACGACCGCATGACAGCTCGTCTGGGTCTCATGACGGCTTGCCTGGCTCCCACGACAGCACGACAGCTCGCCTGGCTCTCACGACGGCTCGACAACTCGCCTGGCTCTCACGACGGCTCGACAACTCGCCTGGCTCTCACGACGGCTCGACAACTCGCCTGGCTCTCACGACGGCTCGACAACTCGCCTGGCTCTCATGATGGCACGACAGCTCGCCTGGCTCTCTTGACGGCTCTCACGACGGCTCGCCTGGCTCTCACTACGGCTCTCACGACTGCTCACTTGGCTCTCAGGACGGCTCTCACGACAGCTCACGACTGCTCGCTTGGCCTCATGACAAGCTCTCACGACGGCTCGCTCGGCTCTCACGTTGAGTCTTCCGACCCACAACGGGTCTTCTCCTCCACCTCTGTCCTGACCCACAACAGGTCTTCAGGCGTGTGTTCTGTGTGGAGTTTGCGTGCATGGTCTGGGTCCGATCCCCGGGTCGCATGGGCCTTTCTGTGTGGAGTTTGCATGTTCTCCCCGTGTCTGCGTGGGTTTCCTCCGGGCACTCCGGTTTCCATCAACCCAAAACATGCACCATAGGTAAATCCTCCAGCTTAGGTCCTGACCAAGCCGAAGCAAGAAGATCATGGAGATGGTCCCTGGGCGCAGTAATGTGCTGCCCACTGCTCCTAATAACAGGATGGGTTAATTGCAGAACTGGAATTTCCCCACAGTGGGACTAATAAAGGCATAGCTTCCTTTCCTCCCATCAGGTCTCCCTCCCTCCCTCCCATCCCACAACGGGTCTTTCTCTGCCTCTCTCCTGACCCATGACGGGTCTCCCTCTCTCCTGACCCATGACGGGTCTCCCTTCCTCCCAACCCACGACGGGTCTTTCTCTGCCTCTCTCCCGACCCACGACAGGTCTTCTTCTCTCCACCTCTCTCCTGACCCACAACAGGTCTTCCTCCCGTCAGGTCGACGGCATGACAATACGCCTGGGTCTCACGACGACTCACCCGGCTCTCACGACCGCATGACAGCTCGCCTGGCTCTCACGACGGCTCGCCCAGCTCACGTCGGGTCTCCGACCCACAACGGGTCTCTCTCTCGACCCACGATGGGTCTCTCGACCCACGACGGGTCTTTCTCCACCTCTCTCTCTCTCATGACCCACGACGGGTCTCCCTCCCTCCCAACCCATGACGGGTCTCCCTCTCTCCTGACCCACAACGGGTCTCACTCCTTTCCGACCCACAACGGGTCCTTCTCTGCCTCGCTCTCCTGACCCATGACGGGTCTCCCTCCCTCCCGACCCACGACGGGTCGACTCACGATAGGAGATCTTCCTCCCGTCAGGTCTCGCTCCCGACAGGCCCCCCCCCCCCCCCCCGACCCCCCGACCCTTATCCCTCCAACCCTCATCCCTCCAACCCTCATCCCTCCGACCCTCATCCCCCCGACCCTCATCCCCCCGACCCTCATCACTCCGACCCCCCCCATCCCTCCGACCCTCATCCCTCACCTATCCAACCCTCAACATTCGAGCGTGGCTTTCTTCACCTACAGGTTCCTATGCTTGCCATCCGAACCCATGCTGAAGGACGCACATCAGCATTATCATGGTCACGTCCGTCAACCATCTGCGCTGGCGCGAGTGACCCCACTCCAGCAAAGGTCCAACTCCTCAGTCAGGGGAGAAGACCCTCCACGTCACGGTTTCTCTACATCACTCCTGACTCATTCGCCATACGGCACCTTCACGACGCAGCTCCAGTTTCTCCAGTGTTCAATCCGAATCTGCGGCAGTAGTCGGATTCTGCATTGCTTCCAGAGCCCTCAAATCGCACAATTAGCCTTCAGCTTCATCGGAACTTCGTCCTACTTTTCCACCATTTTTTGGGGGGTCTGATTAATCCAGGCATTCCCATTCCATCGCATATCCGCGGCGTCCAGCCACGGGCCGCGCCGCCCAGCGAACACTCCAGACGCGCGCTCACGCAGCGGACCTCCACCTCTAAGGAGCACCCATCGTCAATATCTCTGCGCTGGCAGCATATACGGGATATCCACATTGTCCCTCTCGTCTCCTCCTCCTCGTATAGGCGAGCGCGCAGCCTGGCGCAGCCCGGTGTACTGTCAGAGTGAGACGGCTCTCGGCGCGCAGACCGGCTTTGGCAACCACGGCTTTCGGCACAGCGCGGCCCGGCCTCCAGCAGCCACAGCGTACGGTACCGCCCAGCACCCGCCGTTCCCCTTCAGGCTGACACATCAAGACGGGACCTTCAACAGTTTAGATCAAGAATGTAACCCCGGCGCCCTGGAACGAGACGAACGAGCTTCCGGGTTCCCATCAAGTTTCCCGCGTGCAGCTGCAGACGTCGCCACTCCCTCCTCTCCTCCACTACAGCCTCATAGCTCCCCCTGCTGGGGGCTAAGTAGTATCACCACCAGTGGCCAGTAAACGTATTCTGTCTACTGTGCAGTTTCACTTGAATTCTCTTGTATCATCTCAGCCTGCTTTCAAGCAGGCCATCTCCCCCTGTGCCTGCACCCTTCGTGTCTCATTCTTGTCCCCATCTCGCAGGCTGCACAATTCCCCATGCACATGCATCTTCTCCCCATCTCTCATTTCTCTCTTTTCAGTCATCATGAGCTAGATGGCTCTCGTGCCCTACCCACATTAGGTAGGGCCTCTAATCCATTTCCCGTCTTCTGCTCTATCCCTCCCCCCCCCCCTACCCCCCCCCCCTTTCCCCAACACCCAAATGTTTTATCTGTCGTTGCAGCCTACACAAGTAACCACGCCCACTCACACTATTTTCGTTCACACTCCGAAACGTCGTACGAATGTTTTTGTTCGCTTAACTCCTCTCTGCACTGGCACACTCATCTCGTATTCAACCTCTCCTACTGACTCGCATCCTACCATTCTAACAATCATGCAACTCAGTCAACACCATTCCATCACATGCTAGCTAAGCAGTCTCTACATCCTTTCTCTGCTATTCCAATTTTCAGCACCCATCGACTCATGTCACTCATCTCAATTTCAGCACGTGCTGCTCACGCCACTCCAGGAATGCTCTGCGTCTCCACCGTCCAGGCTTGCCATCCATCCATCCATCCATCATTCTCAGCTTTTCCATTTCCGGGTCACGGGGACAGCGAATCTGCTGCCCAGAACACTATGCACCGGCCCCCATGAATCCTCCCGCGGGAGTAGGTCCAGGCTTACCTCTCAGGGATAAATCTCATATACAAGCTGATTTCTGGTGGAGACTGTCAGTCTTCACCAGAAATCAGCTTGTATATCTTCATGTTCTCCCCGTGTCTGCGTGGGTTTCCTCCGGGCACTCCGGTTTCCATCAACCCAAAACATGCCCATAGGTAAATCCTCCAGCTCCTGACCAAGCCGAAGCAAGAAGATCATGGACAGTAATGTGCTGCCCACTGCTCCTAATAACAGGATGGGTTAATTGCAGAACTGGAATTTCCCCACAGTGGAACTAATAAAGGCATAGCTTCCTTTCCTCCCATCAGGTCTCCCTCCCTCCCTCCCATCCCACAACGGGTCTTTCTCTGCCTCTCTCCTGACCCATGACGGGTCTCCCTCTCTCCTGACCCATGACGGGTCTCCCTTCCTCCCAACCCACGACGGGTCTTTCTCTGCCTCTCTCCCGACCCACGACAGGTCTTCCTCCCGTCAGGTCAACGGCATGACAATACGCCTGGGTCTCACGACGACTCACCCGGCTCTCACGACCGCATGACAGCTCGCCTGGCTCTCACGACGGCTCGCCCAGCTCACGTCGGGTCTCCGACCCACAACGGGTCTCTCTCTCGACCCACGATGGGTCTCTCGACCCACGACGGGTCTTTCTCCACCTCTCTCTCTCTCATGACCCACGACGGGTCTCCCTCCCTCCCAACCCATGACGGGTCTCCCTCTCTCCTGACCCACAACGGGTCTCACTCCTTTCCGACCCACAACGGGTCTTTCTCTGCCTCGCTCTCCTGACCCATGACGGGTCTCCCTCCCGACCCACGACGGGTCGACTCACGATAGGAGATCTTCCTCCCGTCAGGTCTCGCTCCCGACCTTCTCTACCGTTGCACTCTCACTCTGCGCTCCGGCAACCTCTCGCCTTTCACGGACCTCTTCTGGCATAACCCATCCATTCTCCATTCATTTATTTCGCATTGGCGCCACTATGTCCACGGCCAGGGCAGATGTACCCGACCGGAAAAATTCGAACCCTTGGTTGTCGGGTCTCCAGCACCTACCTCGTGTACGATCGTCACGACCTCAACGATCTCCTCCAGACCCATTCCACTTTATGCTCTTTCAAAAACTTTTGGGGGTCCCGCTCCGCTGGGCCAATCGAAGATTGAGACGGAGCCCCCACCCACTGTCTCAACCCAGCCATCACCACCTATTCACCGAGACATCCACTATCATTCAATAATAAACATCTTCACTGCATTATGTTGATGGCATGGTCCTAGCTAGTGAAATGGAGTTAATGTGATTAACTGAAATTCAGGAGCAGGACCACGCCTCAACCACCTTCTCCTCCTCACCAGCGAATCACAGTTCACCATAACCACACCTCTAATTTCCCGGAGCCATTTATAGCCACTCATCCCTTCATTCCAGTTCATCTCGGTTATCTCGACCCCTCCCTCCCACCCCTATCTCGTTTGTCTTTCAGCCACAAGACATCTCCTAAAGGGGGGGGGGTCCCGTTCCGCTGGGCCAATCGAAGATTGAGACGGAGCCCCCACCCACTGTCTCAACCCAGCCATCACCACCTATTCACCGAGACATCCACTATCATTCAATAATAAACATCTTCACTGCATTATGTTGATGGCGTGGTCCTAGCTAGTGAAATGTGTGTGTATGTGGTACATGTGTGTGTATGTGCGTGCATGTGCGTGCATGTGCGTGGGACATGTGTGCGTGCATGTATGTGGTACATGTGTGTGTATGTGGTACATGTGTGTGTATGTGCGTGCATGTGCGTGGGACATGTGTGCGTGCATGTATGTGGTACATGTGTGTGTGTATGTGGTACATGTGTGTGTATGTGCGTGCATGTGCGTGGGACATGTGTGCGTGCATGTATGTGGTACATGTGTGTGTATGTGGTACATGTGTGTGTATGTGCATGCATGTGCGTGGGACATGTGTGCGTGCATGTATGTGGTACATGTGTGTGTATGTGTGTGCATGTGCGTTGGACATGTGTGCATGCATGTATGTGGTACATGTGTGTGTATGTGCGTGCATGTGCGTGGGACATGTGTGCGTGCATGTATGTGGTACATGTGTGTGTATGTGGTACATGTGTGTATGTACGTGCATGTGCGTGGGACATGTGTGCGTGCATGTATGCGGTACATGTGTGTGTATGTGCATGCATGTGCGTGGGACATGTGTGCGAGCATGTATGTGGTACATGTGTGTGTATGTGGTACATGTGTGTGTATGTGCGTGGGACATGTGTGCGTGCATGTATGTGGTACATGTGTGTGTATGTGGTACATGTGTGTGTATGTGCATGCATGTGCGTGGGACATGTGTGCGTGCATGTATGTGGTACATGTGTGTGTATGTGTGTGCATGTGCGTTGGACATGTGTGCATGCATGTATGTGGTACATGTGTGTGTATGTGCGTGCATGTGCGTGGGACATGTGTGCGTGCATGTATGTGGTACATGTGTGTGTATGTGGTACATGTGTGTATGTACGTGCATGTGCGTGGGACATGTGTGCGAGCATGTATGTGGTACATGTGTGTGTATGTGGTACATGTGTGTGTATGTGGTACGTGTGTGTGTATGTGCGGCATGTGCGTGGGACATGTGTGCATGCATGTATGTGGTACATGTGTGTGTATGTGGTACATGTGTGCGTATGTGCGTGCGCGGGCCTGTAAATCAGATTGATTGCAGCTGTAATTAAATAGTGCTTGCAGAGATCATGGCTCCCTCCCCGTCTCTTTCTCTTTATTGTTAACTAGAAGATGGTCAGGTCGGGCTCAGGCTGATTATTTCTATTCAAGCTCCACACAGCCAAATCAAGCCAGTGTTTTATTACGTCTCTACAAATGCTTTTAAAATCATGCAGAAACGGAGATTATTCGTGGTCAAAGTATTATGTTTGA
This sequence comes from Paratrypauchen microcephalus, assembly GCA_036785185.1. Taxonomy (NCBI): domain Eukaryota; kingdom Metazoa; phylum Chordata; class Actinopteri; order Gobiiformes; family Gobiidae; genus Paratrypauchen; species Paratrypauchen microcephalus. The sequence goes on along the minus strand of JAVJIX010000067.1, from coordinate 720,176 downwards.
ACTGTAAGATTTCTGTCTACTGTAAAGCATGACATTAATGTAAAAAAGTACTGCTAAAGATCATACCGTTACTCAAATTATTCATCATTGTGCTATTGTCATTTTTGGATTTTGTATAGGGCAAAACTAAAAACTTGGGAATTTTGGAAAATTAAGGAACACGCAATAAATTGTGGCACGTTCACGCAGTCCAACAATGGAAATGTTCATATAACAGGCCTTGCCCTTGTGAATGTTCCGTCTTTAGAGACCTGGTTTTAAGGGGAAAATATGTGATTATCCAGTAGGTTTTGTACATATTTTATTTATTTATTGTCATGGTTACAATACAAAGTCACTAATGGTTTCCTGAGCATACCTGATCTTGCGGGGAAACTGTGTGGGATTATGGCTCTAGCAGAAAAAAAAAAAAAAAAACAATGAATGAATGAATGCATACATGCGTACGTTTTTATGTGATCTGAGTAGATTTCACTTTAGATGTAAAATTATCTACCAATGGAATAATTATTTTTTCCTAATTCAAACAATGTACAAGTTTAGTTTCTTATTTTAAAGGTGCATTGTGTAACTTGTCCATGGAGATGCACCTGGAATTTTCTACAGCATGGCCATAAAGTGAAGAATCTCCATGGAGACTTGCAAGACAAATCACAGGTAAGATCTGTGGAGAGACGAGCCCACTCACAGTAAGAATCAATATTTTTAAAGATATTTTTGAGCTATAAATAACACCTGTAGTTGAATAAATGCAAGAGAGATTTGTTTAATGCCATACTGCGGACAATTTAAACCATGGAGACAAACAGGTTGCGGACCCCTTTCAGAAAAGTTACACTGTGAACTTTTAAGTTTAGTTAAGTGTTAAAGATCCCATGACATGGTACTTCTTGATGCTTTTATATGGCTCCTTAATGGTTCCCTAATACTGTAAATGAATCCTTCTTCAAAATCAACACTCAGTGCATGAGAAACAGAGATAAGATGAGAAAGAGTAATTTTTCTCTCTCTGAACACTCCATAATGGGCGTTGTTGCTTGAATGCAAATGAGGAGAAAAGAGATGGCCTATAGTAGAGGGTGGGGGCGTGGCCAAACTCTCCGGTCTCGCTCTGAGCCCTCAGCTGATCCATTTCCGTGTTTTTGTACGGGAGGAGAGATTTGAAACGTTCCATTGAAAAATAAACACATTTCCACAGAAAATAAAATTAAACCACTGCTGTTCAAAGGTCCAGAGGCTCAGATAAAGGACTTCCGAGCCTAGAAACACTCGGACGTGCCTCCAGGCAAATTAAAAAACGCATTTCGCATTGCCTAGCGCATTCGCAGTCCAAACTCTCTGGGCGTGATTTACAGAGACGCTGAGTACAGACAGACGGGGGTGGAACTGCATTTGCATTTCTTTTTTCGATCTGACGTCAATAAGGTGCCTTGTTCAAAATCGCCCGTTTGAGCTCCGATTTTTTGTAACGCAGAAAAGGATCGCAAATGCTCAGTTTAGACATTTCACAACTTTTAACCATGGGGGGGGGGGCTAAACAGGGTAGGGGAGCTCACATTAACGTTAACAAACCTCAGAAAGTGAAAATTTCATACCATGGGACCTTTATTAAGGGTTGTTTTTCTTATCTTCAGTCTAACTAGGTCTATTTTCTTATTTCAACCCCAAAAAGACTTGGTCCATTGGCAGATCATTTTGCTTGTCATGTGAAATGGACTCAAATCAATACAGTGCTTTTAACTTCGCAATATTTTCGTTCTTGTAATGTGATATTAGAGATAAAGAGATACATTTTGTCCATTGTAAACCATAATAGTGATACAAAACGACTCGTGTCCATTCAAATCCTTCTCAGAGCTGCCAAACTGATTCTCTGCTGGTAGAGTTTGAAAGTAACAAATGGCCACTTTTCATATAGATGTTTTTTCTTTATTATTATTTTGAAAAATTGCTACGCAACATGTTTGAGCATTTGTGTGTTACCCAAAGGTTGCATTTTTCAAAACAAAGTTCAGAGCTGTGGGGATGAGAGGAAGGTTAGAACTACATTTTCTGAACACTTTGAGGAATACTGATCAAACACGTAAGAAACACTAACTCACAGCAAGCTTAAAGGTGCATTTTGAAACTTTTCTCAATGGAGATGTTACAGCTTTGTTTGAAATGTCTCACAGTGGGGCATTAAACCTTTCTATCTTCAAAAATACATAGAAAACCAGACCAGACTGTTTTTCTAGGTATTTTTGAGCTATAAAACCACCTCTAATTGAATAAATGTAAGGTAGAACTGTTTAAAGTCATACTGTGGAACATTCCAGGCAGAGCAATGACATATCCATGGAAACAAGTGTATGATGGACCCCCTACTAAAAAGTGCACACAGCGCACTTTTAGCTAAAACATGGTTAAAAACTCATGAAGTTGATTTTGCATAATGCAGCTCCTTTAAGTACCATGGATAGTTCCTCTGCTGATGCACATCATTTTAAGGGCACATATCATGAAGAATTGACTTTTTTTTGTGTGTATTTTCATGTACATTTATTCAGAATAACTCTTCAGAACTGAGGGATATTGTTTTGTATAATTAAAGGTCCCATGGCATGAAATTTTCACTTTCTGAGGTTTTTGAACGTTAATGTGAGCTCCCCTACCCTGTTCAGCCCCCCCCCCAATGGTTAAAAGTTGTGAAATGTCTAAACTGAGCATTTGCGATCCTTTTCTGCGTTACAAAAAATCGGAGCTCAAACGGGCGAGTTTGAACAAGGCACCTTATTGACGTCAGATCGAAAAAAGAAATGCAAATGCAGTTCCACCCCCGTCTGTCTGTGCTCAGCGTCTCTGTAAATCACGCCCAGAGAGTTTGGACTGCGAATGCGCTAGGCAATGCGAAATGCGTTTTTTTATTTGCCTGGAGGCACGTCCGAGTGTTTCTAGGCTCGGAAGTCCTTTATCTGAGCCTCTGGACCTTTGAACAGCAGTGGTTTAATTTTATTTTCTGTGGAAATGTGTTTATTTTTCAATGGAACGCTTCTGATCTCTCCCCCCGTGCAAAAACAAGGAAATGGATCAGAGAGAGCTCAGAGCGAGAGCGGAGCGTTTGGCCACGCCCCCACCTCTACTATTGGCCAGCTTTTTTCTCCTCATTTGCATTCAAGCAACAACGCCCATTATAGAGTGTTCTGAGTGAGAAAAATTACTCTTTCTCATCTTATCTCTGTTTCTCATGCACTGAGTGTTGATTTTGAAGAAGGATTCATTTACAGTATTAGGGAACCATTAAGGAGCCATATAAAAGCATCAAGAAGTACCATGTCATGGGATCTTTAAAGGTGCACTGTGTAACTTTTATCTGGTCCGTGAACTTGTTTCTATGGATATGTCACTGCTCTGCCTGGAATGTTCCACAGTATGACATTGAATGATTCTACCTTACATTTATTCAATTACAGGTGGTTTTATAGCTTCAGAATACTTATTTAAAAACATTCTGACTGTGAGCGGGGTCGCCTCTCCACAGATCTGACCTGTATCTTGGTCTACTTTGGTCTCCGTGAAGATAGAAAGGTTCATTACCATACTATGAAACCCAGATGAAGCAATAACATCTCCATGGAGAAAAGCATTTAACGGACCCTCCACCAGAAAAAGTACACATGTTTGTGGCACATGTTTGTGGTCTCCAAATAACACAAACTTTAGCACTTTTCAAATCATAGAAGCTCAATGTCTTAGTCTACACTTTCGTTTGAGTCAAAAGTGGCCTGTAATCCGAGATTTATCCATAGGTTCGAGTAGATGAGGAGGACAGTGCACATGTGCGGAGTCACAGCTTATTTCACTCTCAGCTCCCGGGACCCAAACATGAAACGCAAAGCTGTAAATTATGGATAAATCTCGGATTACAGGCCACTTTTGACTCAAATGAAAGTGTAGACTAAGACATTGAGCTTCTATGATTTGAAAAGTGCTAAAGTTTATGTTATTTGGAGACCGCTCGGGGCATATATTACATGCTCGCATGTGGGGCGGCAGTAGCTCAGTTGGTAGAGCGCTTGCCTGGTGATCCAGGGGTTGGCAGTTCAAATCCCGCTCTTGACGGGTGGACCGCGTGTGATCCCAGCTCCCACAGATGAGCGCTGCCGTTGTGTCCTTGGGCAAGACACTTAACCCCACCTCACAACTGGCAGAAGAAACATCAAGACCAGTTGTGACGTGAGCCACCTGTGGGAGGATTCTCCAGCTGAGGTCCTGACCAAGCCGAAGCAAGAAGATCATGGAGATGGTCCCCGGGTGCAGTAATGTGCTGCCCACTGCTCCTAATAACAGGATGGGTTAAATGCAGAGGACAAATTTCTCCCAAGGGAGACAATAAAGGCTAATCTTAATCTTAATCTTAAAGAACTCGCATTACGGATATCCCTAATCTAAAACATCTCTGGAAGTGCTCCATATGACACCAAAGTGCTATGGGTGAGTAAAACAACTTGTTTTATTACCGAAATAAGGCTCAGATTGTAAAAAAACGTCAATTCTCCTTTAACAGCTCATTTAGGTCTTGCACCAAGTTACATTTCAGGACTTTTAACCCCGTATGAGCCTTAGGTCCTTAGGCAAGTCCCTGCTAGTTGTTCCAAAGTCTAGACTCTGCACAAAGGGGCAGGGAAGCCTTTTCAGTCCAGACCTGAGGAGAGAAGGCTAGCACCATCAGAAGCATCTTTTAAATCACTTCTTAAAACTAATTTTTATCAGTTGGCCGTCCTTTAATGTAATTAAAGTGCAATAATAATTGATTGAATTATTTTTTATCATTGTCATCATTTTTGTATGCTTTCTGTGTGCTAGTTTTATTGTTCTTTGCTGTGTGTACAGCACTTTGTAAACCTTAAAGGGACAGTGTGTAAGATTTTTACCCGTTAATTACTGAAATTGAAGATACCCATTCAAAAATACAGTGTTTTCCAAGCCTTTTCACTTCCATCATGAAATCAAAGTATTCTTTTGGACTTAGATATAGTCACATAAAAGGGGGATCTTCCCCATGCAGAGGCAGCCATTTTGAATACGAGAGCCGCAGAAGGACATTTGGGCTCCGGCTTCGGCAAGGCTCGTGGTTTTGGGTAAACAACACAAGCATGCTGCCGGATCAGACGTCGTAATGGATCTAACACGTGTTTTGGACTAAATTGTTTTACTGGATTTTATTTGCTGGATCCTTACGGACAAATTGAGAGCAAGTTTATGGTGAAATACAGAGTTTGACCTGTGCAAAGCATTCTAAGGTAAGCTAACCTCGTTTTGTGCTTTTCCGTATAAAAGCCCCATGTGCTCGGGGAGTGATTGTTGTGCAGGGAAATGAATTGCATAGTCAAAAAGAGGAGACTGTAAGGTTTCATTTGATGTGTAGAGTGTCATGGTACATGATCAGGAATGTGTGTTTTCATGAGAAAAAAAAAAAACGGGGCCGCGTTTTATTTATACAGTAGCAGCGCGTGGCTCGTGCGCGCGCCTGGGTGACCCTCGAGGTCTGCCGTAGCTAAAACAGAAAGTGCAATAGCACCATCCACCTATGCGCCACTAATCCTACACACTGGGGCTTTAAGTGCTTTATAAAAAAAAGATTCATGTACTTATTATTTATTACATCAACCTATTCCTTTTGTATGGTTAAAAATGTGTTTATATGCTGTAAATTATGTAAATTATTGAAAAAAATTTTTACCATACCAAAAGCATGCATGTTTAAAAGCTCATTTAAACCACAAGAACACAAAGTACGTCCACTTTATCTCACTGTACCACTGCAACTGCTCGAGGCTACAATCCCCGCAGCTCCCAAAACTTTACAATATACAAAAGTGTGCACGCGTGCAGGCGGCCAACTTTAATTATTTTATGCTTTGTGTATAATTGCATTAGAAAAAAACATTATAAACAAACAATATTACAGATCCCTCTGCTTTTCCCTTAATTGAAATTCCTTCAGATCCATCCTAAACCCTTCTCTCCGCCTGTAATCCATCCTTATGCGAGACAGTGAGGACGGAGAGACCAGATGGGCTCTATAACCAAAGCTCTTGTCTCTTTTCTGTTGAGGACGTGAGGAAGACAGACATTCTCGGTGGCGCCTCCCGTTGGCATTTGCGAGAGTGACAGTGTGATGTGAGTTTTATTGTGCTTCGTAATGGGCTGACAGTTATTGCATTGTTGTGTCTTAATTACAGCGTATCAGAAGTGCAGTTACAATAATGAGGAACCCACATCGAGACTTCAGTTCAATTTTTCACTCCCAGACGCTACCTGGGATGACACCTCCCCCAGAGTGAGGGGGAATAAGGGTCATTATTAATTATTATTATTAAAGGTGCATGGGTGTAGTCTGTAACTTCAGGGAGTAATGCAAAAAGTAAATAAAAGAATAAAACGACTCAACTCTCTCACTTCTTGTGCCACATTACGCTGTTATTATCGTGTTTTCTCATCACAAACATACCTGGAGTTGGAATGGAAAACACTCTGTTCCAACTTGTGATGTCATGTGGGAACACAGGAAGTGCTCTACTGTGTTTTTAAACTGCATACGCCTTCACTAGAATAATTTTGTTGATTTCAGATCTGGATTTGCCAATCTACTTAAAGGAAAAGTCAAGTTTTTTACAATTTGAGCCTTATTTTGGTAATAAAACAAGTTGTTTTACTCACCCATATCACTTTGGTGTCATATGGAGTATTTCCGGAGATGTTTTAGATTAGCGTTAGGCTAACGCCGTTAGCCTAGTGCGACTTATAGCCATAGCTCGGGGCATTCTCCGAGCATGTAATATGCCCCGAGCGGTCTCCAAATAACACAAACTTTAGCACTTTTCAAATCATATGATGTCTCGATGTCTTTAGTCTACGATTTCGTTTGAGTCAAAAGTGGCCTGTAATCCGAGATTTATCCATAGTTTACAGCTATGTGTTCCATGTTTGGGTCCCGGGAGCTGAGAGCACACTCCGCGCATGCGCACTGGTGTCCTCATCTACTCGAAACTATGGATAAATCTCGGATTACAGGCCACTTTTGGCCAAACAAAATCATAGACTAAGACATCGAGCTTCTATGATTTGAAAAGTGCTAAAGTTTGTGTTATTTGGAGCCCGCACGGGGCATATTACATGCTCGGGGAATGCCCCGAGCTATGGCGTTAAGTCGTGCTAGGCTAACGGCGTTAGCCTAACGCAAATCTAAAACATCTCCGGAAATCCTCCATATGACACCAAAGTGATATGGGTGAGTAAAACAACTTGTTTTATTACCGAAATAAGGCTCAAATTGTAAAAAAAAACCTTTACTTTTCCTTTAAGGTAAAAGGTTAACTTCAAAACTACTTCATGACATCACAAGGTGGAACAGAGCATTTTGAGCTTTGGAGATGTAGACAGACATGAGAATAAGGAATAAAGGATTAGTCAAACATGAATGAAAAACAAAACAAACAAACAAAAAACCAACCGAGGTTATTATAGTTAACGAAAACAAACGAAAAAACGAAAACTAAGATTGAAAAAAAATGTGTTAACTGAAATAAATAAAAACGACAAGACTGCGCTCTGACACGTGTGATAGCGCAGCATGACCCCGCACAGAGCTGACAGCAGGACTAGACCAAGATCTAAACCTGGACTGGACCAGGACTAAACCAGGACTAAACCTGGACTAAACCAGGACTAAACCAGGACTAGACCAGGTGGATTAAAGTGCCGCGTGCAGGTCTATTTCCTGGTTTCTCACGAGTCACAGCTGAGGCGAGCAGCGAGGAGGAGACCGCAGCGAGGAGGGGACCACAGGCAGTCTGAGCGCATGTGAGTGCGGCTCCTCCTGGTTTAGTCCAGGTTTAGTCCTGGTTTAGTCCAGACCACTCTTACATGGCTCTCATTCACATGCGCTCAGACTGCGTGCAGTCCCCTCCTCCCTGCGGTCTCCTCCTCGCTGCTCGCCTCAGCTGTGACTCGTGAGAAACCAGGAAATAGACCCGCAAGCGGCACTTTAATCCACCTGGTCTAGTCCTGGTTTAGTCCAGGTTTAGTCCTGGTTTAGTCCTGGTTTAGTCCAGGTTTAGTCCAGGTTTAGTTCTGGTCCAGTCCAGGTTTAGACCTTGGTCTAGACCTGCTGTCAGCTCCGCGCCGGGTCATGTGCGCTATCACACGCAGTTTTCTCCCCCCTCCCCCTTCCCCCCACACTTCACTATTAATAATTTTGTTGAAAATCTATGAAAGTTTGAGTGTTTAAACGAGAGACAAATGTGAGAAAAGTTTAAATCCAGTCTGAGAAAAGCATATAATGTGTGTGGCTGAGCGCATTATTTGAATTTTTGAGATTTCGCGTTTCATAACTTGAATTTTCTTTCGTATCTAGAGACAAAAATTTACTGTGAAGGCGTTTCGTAACTTGAAATTTTCGTTTGTTGGGTCATTCGTAAGGTGAGGTACCACTGTAATAAAAATTAAAAAAATTGAAATACACTTTTCTTCGGGTCTCAGGAGGATATGACCTTTTGTGAATGTGGTCAACATTAACATTGTACAGCATGAAACTGTCTAGTCAGTATGGAAGCCGACAGAGGCCATGTTCGTAATGATTATTTTCCACCTTAATAATGAGAAAATTAAAAAATACAACTGTTGAAAACAAAACTGTTATTCCATGATCTCGAGAAAACGATCACTCTATCTCTGTCGGTAAAACAAACACCAGTCTTCTGCGGAGGTGCCACGGACTAATCTTGAAATGATCCCGAATTAAAAGACATAATGCAATCTCCCCCTGTGTCAACGCCTGATCAATATATTGCCTTATCAGCTGATCGATTATTATTCTAATGAAAAAAAAACGCGTCTATTCAGAATGAGAAATAGTCAGTCTGTCACAACGTGGAGGTAGACGTTTCAGTAGTTTTCTCGAGATCACGAAATAACTGTTTTGTTTTCTCGAGATCACAAATGAATTATCTTGTTATCTCGGGATAACAAGGAAGAAAAAATATTGCTTATGACTATAGCCTCTGTCGACTTCCGTAAGTCAGGAAGGACATCCATCTTATATATATTTAATTGTGGGCCTCATGTTAAAGGGACACTACGTACCTTTTCTGGTGGGGAGTTCAGCATCTGCATGTCACTATGGAGATGAATGATGCTTCACAATGGCCTAAAACGTTTTTTTTACAATCTGAGCCTTATTTCGGTAATAAAACAAGTTGTTTTACTCACCCATAGCACTTTGGTGTCATATGGAGCACTTCCAGAGATGTTTTAGATTTGCGGTAGCCTAGCGCGACTTCTAGCCATAGCTCGGGGCATATAATATATTCCCCAAGCATGTAATATGCCCCGTGCGGGCTCCAAATAACACTAACTTTAGCACTTTTCAAATCATAGAAGCTCGATGTCTTAGTGTACGCTTTCGTTTGAAGCAAAAGTGGCCTGTAATCTGAGATTTATCCATAGTTTACAGCTTTGCGTTTCATGTTTGGGTCCCGGGAGCTGAGAGCACAGTCCGCACATGCGCACTGGCCTCCTCATCTACTCGAAACTATGGCTAAATCTCGGATTACAGGCCACTTTTGACCACACAAAATCATAGACTAAGACATCGAGCTTCTATGATTTGAAAAGTGCTAAAGTTTGTGTTATTTGGAGACCGCAAATCAGTGCCCCGAGAACTCACATGATGGAGATCGCAAATCTAAAACATCTCTGGAAGTGCTCCATATGACACCAAAGTGCTATGGGTGAGTAAAACAACTTGTTTTATTACCGAAATAAGGCTCAGATTGTAAAAAACGTTACTTTTCCTTTAATTCAATTACATTTTTTTTAAATAATAGATCAGAAATATGCATTCTTTCTGAGCGGGGTCACCTCTCCACAGATCACACCTATGACATGGCCAGTCTGCTTGTCTTCGTGCACCTTTAATGCACTGGATCGTTAATTTAATTTAAAAAGTAGAACCCACATTACCAACGACTGAACTACTAGGACCAAGCTAAATAAAAAGTCAGTTGAGAAGTTTCAGCTTTTGCCCATGAGGTTAGTGGTTCGACTCCAGCTCTGAATAGTGTATGTCATTGTGTCCTTGGGCAAGACATCCATCTATCTATCCTCAACAATGGCAAAGTATAGTCAGTCCTACAAACAGCCCACTTTTCTTTTCTGCAATTCGTTTACACCAATTAAACTCAAAGACTGTTTACTTGTGCTGCTTTACTGACTGTTATTACCAGACAATGAGACAGCCACGGGGAGGTCGTATTAATCACTGATATTCTTGGATTAATTATAAGACTTGTGTTTGTGTAGGATCCATACAGCCCTGGGAGTGTGAGGAAAACAGCAGGGGGCCTGCAGACACTTCCCGCGATTCTGATCGACACCATTCAGTCGTCTGAAGCAAGAAACATGACTCAACGCAATGAGAGAAAGTCATTGAATAATACTGTATGTTAAAGTTGGACTGTGTAACTTTTTGGCTGGAGGTCCGTCACCTGCTTGTTTCTATGGATATGTCATTGCTCTGCCTGGTTTGGTCTTCATGATGATAGAAAGGTTTAAAGGAGAATTAACTTTTTTTTTTTTACAATCTGAGCCTTATTTCGATAATAAAACAAGTTGTTTTACTCACCCATAGCACTTTGGTGTCATATGGAGCAGTTTGTGGTTTTGCGGTATTCGTGAACGTGAGTTCTCGGGGCAAATGTTTGTGGTCTCCAAATAGCACAAACTTTAGCACTTTTCAAATCACAGAAGATCGCTGTGCCAGCATACACTTTAAGTGGATTCCAAAGCGGCCTGAAACCCGATATCCAGCTATAGTTTCATGTGATGACGTCATCATAGAGGACAGCGCGCATGTGTGAAGTCACAGCTGTTTAGCAGATAAACACCGCTAGTCCGAAAGAAGCTAACACCGCTCTGAACTTTTCTGTTGCGAGACATGGCTGAAGATTCGGATTTTGAGACTGAAGAGGACTTATTTGAGTATGATGGCCGTCCCTATGGTTTTGAGCCTGAGTATACGGAGGAAGAGATATTAGAAAGAAGGAAGCGGAGACAGTTTGAGAACAGCGAGCGACGGCCCGTCTACGAAAAGACAGTACCTGGTGGTGTTTATGTGGACATTGTATGTCGATGGCCACAGAGGAAGAATGCCTTTGCTGTGTCGAGTGGGATAGGCCGCTTTTGACTCCACGTAAAGTCCACGCTGACACAGCAATCTTCTGTGATTTGAAAAGTGCTAAAGTTTGCGCAAAGATATGCCCCGAGCACTCACGTTCACGGACACCGCTACACCACAACATCTACGAAACTGCTCCAAATGACACCAAAGTGCTATGGGTGAGTAAAACAACATGTTTTATTACCGAAATAAGATTGTAAAAAACGTTAATTCTCCTTTAATATCATAGTGTAGAACATCTCCACAGAGAAAAGTATTTGGCTGACCCTCCACCAGAAAAGTTACACAGTGCACCTTTAAATTGTGCAAATCTAAGGCTAGCTATAGGCTAACTACTTCCTGTTTTTAGGTTTGATGGGTCATTCAGGGCTACCTCCTTCATACAACATCTGTGGAGGGTTTTCAGTTCTTGTGGTTGGTTTGAGAAACATTTTGGGATTTTCAGAATTTTAAAATAGTAAAATGGTTCCAGTATTTCTGCCTCCAAGCAAGCATACCCCAAGAACATATCCCCACTCACTCAAGTCCCTCCTCTTTTCTACAAGTGCAAACAAAAGCTGGAGAGGAGTTCAGTAAAGTGTCTTGCCCAAGGACACAACCACAGCCTGTACTCATGAGAGGATTCAATTCAAGTGAGTCCAAAATCACAACAGCTGTCGTCTCACCAGGACCAAACTAGGACTGAGCAAGGACTAAACCAGGACTGAACCAGGACTCAACAAGGATTAAACCACAACTGAAACAGGACGGAAACAGGACTGAACCAGAACTGAACCAGGACTCAACAAGGATTAAACCACAACTGAAACAGGACGGAAACAGGACTGAACCAGGACTGAACCAGGACTCAAAACAGCCTAAACCAGGACTGAACCACAACTGAAACAGGACGGAAACAGGACTGAACCAAGAACTGAACCAGGACTAAGCAAGGACTCAACAAGGAGTAAACCAGGACTGAACCAGGACTAAATCAGGATTGAAACATGACTAAAGCAAGACCAGCCTAAACCAGGACTGAACCATGACTAAATCAGGATTGAAACATGACTAAAGCAAGACCAAACAAGGACTAAGCTAGGACTGAGCAAGGACTAAACCAGGACTGAACCAGGACTCAACAAGGAGTAAACCACAACTGAAACAGGACGGAAACAGGACTGAACCAGGACTGAACCAGGACTCAAAACAGCCTAAACCAGGACTGAACCATGACTAAATCAGGATTGAAACAGGATTAAACCAAGACCAAACAAGGACTAAGCTAGGACTAAGCAAGGACTCAACAAGGAGTAAACCAGGACTGAACCAGGACTAAATCAGGATTGAAACATGACTAAAGCAAGACCAAACAAGGACTAAGCTAGGACTGAGCAAGGACTAAACCAGGACTGAACCAGGACTCAACAAGGAGTAAACCACAACTGAAACAGGACAGAAACAGGACTGAACCAGGACTGAACCAGGACTCAAAACAGCCTAAACCAGGACTGAACCATGACTAAATCAGGTTTGAAACAGGATTACACCAAGACCAAACAAGGACTAAGCTAGGACTAAGCAAGGACCAAACCAGGACTGAGCAAGGACCAAACCAGGACTGAGCAAGGACTAAACCAGGACTGAACCAGGACTCAACAAGGATTAAACCACAACTGAAACAGGACTGAACCAGAACTGAACCAGGACTCAAAACAGCCTAAACCAGGACTGAACCATGACTAAATCAGGATTGAAACAGGATTAAACCAAGACCAAACAAGGACTAAGCTAGGACTAAGCAAGGAGTAAACCAGGACTGAACCAGGACAGAATCAGGACTAAAACAGAACTAAACCAGGACCAAACAAGGACTAAGCAAGGACTCAACCACAACTCAGCAAGGACTAAAAAAATTTAGATTGAAAAAGACTGTAGCTCTCAGTCTTGTTCCGACAAATCCATGCGTAAAATCCAAACAGTTTCCTAAAATAAGTCCACACATCATCACTGTTTGAAAAGACCCCAGAGAGAGACATTATTCCATTACTATTTTCTAAAACTGCTCATGTGTATTTTAAACAAACTGACCAAATTTTATTACAAACAAAATTTCAGTTATTATTAATTTGAATAACACTTAAATAATGTCATTTTACTTCGAAAAATACAAAAGAAATAGTACATTAACAGAGCAAAGCGCACAGTGTGTTCCAAGAATACAGGGCATAAAATAGTCAGAATGCCTGTTTTTCTAGGTATTTGGAGCCAAAAAAAAACACCTGTGATTTAAGAAAAATGTACGACAGATCTGTTTAATGTCATACTGTGGAACATTCCTGGCAGAGCAATGGCATCTCCATAGAAACAAGAAGGTGACGGACCCTCAATCGAAAAGTTATACAGTTATACAGTGCACCTTTAAAAGTCAATTCTGATAGGCCACTGTGTAACCTTTCTGCTGGAGGGCCTGCTTCTCTCCATGGAGAAATTCCCTGGAATGTTCCACAGTACAGTATGGTATTACACTTATTTATCTCTACGGAGACAGCAAGTGACGCCGCGGGACCAAGTTATATGACAGATCTGTGGAGACAAACAGACCTTCAGAAATGTTACACAGTGCAACTTTTGTCCTGTTAAAATAATAATATTGTCTTTGTGTGTAGTCTTCTATAAGTGTTCAGGAAAGGTCAAATTTGGTCCTGTTTATTTGATTAAAAAAAAAAAGTATTCTTATTTTTACTTTTTCTAGTTCCTATACTAGGTTTTAGTATCAGTTAGTCATATTTGTGATGCTTTTGACAAAACATTTACAAATACTAGACCACATTCACCAATAGGCCCCTTTACAGTTAGTAAACAGACGTGACGTCACCAGCATGTGCGCGCATTGTTGACTCAGAATCAACCATGGCGGACCATAGCGGAGTATCTGAACGATAGGGAGAGCTACATTCAAAAGCTCACGTTGAGCAACGGGGTTCGACTACCAGATCCTTATGCGATCACGGAGTGGCAGTACGACCGCAGAAAGTGGCCAGATTTACAGTGGCCAGATATCCACTGTTATTTAGTGGAGAAGCCCAGCGTGTATACAAGAGAGAAAGTGCGCACATACAAATCCATGGATGCCTACCAGTTTTCCGTGTGTGGCCACGTACAGGAGCTAAAATACCACGATATCGATGGGGAGTTTTGCGTGTTGGCATCTGATGTTCTCCCCAGTCAAAGACAAGGCCACAAGACGACCATGTACAATGCTTGGACTATCATCAACAAGCGCGAGAACTACGCTCTGACTGCCAACTGCACTTGCGTTGCGGGGTAAGTAACATACTACGACTTAATTCACGAGTCACAGATTGATCTCAGTCATGTCAAATGCCATTTATGATGGTCATGCGAAAACTTATCATGCATTTTAACAAAGTTATTCGTGTTCGTTTACATGTGTCTGTCGTAGAGGTTACCCGGTTAATATGTCTGTGAGCTTTGCGGTGTCCTGTGCTTGCTAGTTAATCAGCATGATTAAACACCATTGAACACCTGGGCAAATGACCCTAAACAAGCAGCAGGTGTTGTGTGTATGTCAGTTGAATGATATGAACTATCATTTATTCCATCTGTTTTTCTTTATTTCACGTCGAGTTCTTCTCTTCTATATCTTCGCTGGGGGTTTTATGGCAGCAGTGGCTTTGTTTTGAGTCAACACTGCGCGCGCATTCAGTGATGACGTAGCTTTGAAACTGGTCTATTGGCCCCTATAACAGCCAGCCTTGATGAGCTTCATTTGACTGGAACTGAATACGATGGTTGACATCACACTCCCTTAGTCCACGTCTTTATAGAGTCTATGAACTCAGCTCAGTGCAAACTTGGATATCAAACGGACAAAACGCCAGCGGTGAAATTTCACGCAGAATTAGGCCCCCTGTTGGTCACACCTGCTAGTGCGCTTCTCGCCTGAAGGAACTCCATGTACTGTATTAGTATGTCACACTTTGATTCAGCACTGACACATTCCAAAACAGAAAAATACCCAAATATCCTACAATGCACTCTGCTAGACCCCATTTCTTCACCACCATTTTTATCTCTCCATATTCCACTTTTATTACCTCGCTTTGGAACTTTTTTATTTCAGCGCTTTATCTTATCTCACGGAGGAGATCCTAATTCTCCGTTGTGATATGCTTGGCCATTGTCACCATTGTCGGAGGCAGATGCCATAGAAAGATGCAGGAGTATTTTTAGATCTGATGTGGCTGATACATAAATCGGAGATACTTTGGCGCATAATGAACTTTTTGAACTTTTGATCTAGGGACAGGGGACTGCAGAAGTGTTTTCAGAATTATCTCTAGGCTCTGGGTGAGGGAAAGGTTGCTTGTGTAAGTTATACCCATGCTTTCAAGAATCAATATGTGTATGGCTTATTAGAATAACAAGGTTTAAGTGGGAAGTTGAGGCGAGGCTCTGGAGATGTGGTGAACCTTAAGGGTCCGCTATTTTCAGATCATCATATTGTTTCCTCATCACAAATATACCTGGAGTTGGCTTTAGTTTCATTTACACATCACATTACACATTTTAAATTGTGGAACACTCTGTTCCACCTTGTGATGTTTTTAAATTCCATGCACCTCCACTAGAATCATTTGGATGATTTCAGCCCTGAAATTGCCAATCTCTATTCAACTAAAGGCGGGTCTGTTGAGAGAAATTTGGGGGGCCAGGGCAAGAAGCCTCACATGGGCCCCTCTATCAATGTCCCCCCTAATGTTTTATGTGTCTGAGCAAACACACTAACTCCCTGAGCGCTCCTTGGACCCCTGTGCGCGACATCCGACATGCACCCCCGGTACACGCTGTTGCGAAAGAGCTGCACGTGCTCCTCGCACACCGGTAGAAGTTTAATACGAGACACGTACTTTTGTTTCTGAATACGGGACGATTCCCCCGTATTCAGATGACCCCGCGGCTGAAAAAAAAAGCGCAACTCTTTCATCCCTGCGCTGCATAGGTTTTCTTGTGCGCTGAGAATGTGCGAGCAGTGCGCAATTGCACAGGCGCGCAGCTTAGAGGGAACGTTGCCCTCTATAAGTATAAATTAATAGGATCCAAACTGAATTAGGAATTTCAAATTTAATTAGGGTCAAAATGAAAAAGCTGTAATTATAAAGAGAATCAGGAAGTAAGCTGTTAGCATGCTAGTTATAGTTATACCATGGCACCTCTGGCTTCTGAAAGTTGTGGAAAGTGTTTACAAACTCATCATGATGAATAATTAGGATGCTAGGAATGAGTTCAGAGAATGGTTTTCATATTTTTAAGACAGTAAAAATCAGGTACAGCACTCAAACATGTTATAACATCTTTACATCCACACTTTTAACTACAGGAGCTTTCTTGTCTGTTGTCCTCGTCTACTGTCCATGGATCATGCATATAATAAACAGAAAAACAGACATGCTGACTGTGAGCGGGGTCACCTTTCCACGGATCTGACTTGTAATTTGGTCTGGTTTAATCCCCATGAAGAAAGGTTTAATACCATAGTTAAAAACATTCCTGACAAAGCAATAACATCATCAAATAACAGAAAAGTATTTGAAGAAATCTTACGGCCCCAGGCCTTCAGTTCTCTCCCTTGTTTCATGTGTGCTTAATTTCTTTGCTTGTCCCTGTGGCTTTCGTTTGATTGGTGGACGGCTCTCCCGCCTGGTCCTGGTTGGCTGCTGCATTCTGGCCCCTGATTAGTGGGATACTTATACACCTGGCCCATCCTGCCTCACCTGTTGCCATCTCCCCTTATTTAAGGAGATCATTCACACATGTTTGGCCAGTATGCCATGTGTCTTGTGTGTCAATCATTTTGATTGATTTTGATAGTATTTGCAGAGCTGTAGCCGTCCGGGTGCCCTACTCACAGATGCTTTGATGTGCCCCACATCGAGGGGGAGGGGGTTCTGGAGAAGATTGCAATGACCCCTTAAAGTGCCGTGGCCGAATTGCCGAATGCTACACCGGATGGTTTGCGAGGTTTCACGTGGTGCCCTACGCACTGTGCATTATGCATTATGTGCTTAAAGGAAAAGTAAAGTTTTTTTACAGTCTGAGCCTTCTTTCGGCAATAAAACAAGTAGTTTTACTCACCCATAGCAGTTTGGTGTCAATTGGAGCAGTATCGCAGAACTTATGTTGAGCCGTTCTGTTCTAATAATGATCCCGTATCCGTTAGCGTGAGTGCTCGGGGCATTACTTTGCTGTGTCCAAATAACACAAACTTTAGCACTTTTCAAATCACAGAAGATCGCTGTGTCAGGGTAGACTTTTAGTAGATTCCAAAACGGCCTGAAACCCGATATCGCAACAGAAAAGTAAAGTTCAGAGCGGTGTTAGCTTCTTTCGGACGAGCGGTGTTTACAAAACAGCTGAGTTCACGCATGCGCACTGTCCTCTCTGATGACGTCATCAAATGAAACTATAGCTGGATATCGGGTTTCAGGCCGTTTTGGAATCCACTAAAAGTCTACCCTGACACAGCGATCTTCTGTGATTTGAAAAGTGCTAAAGTTTGTGTTATTTGGACACCGCAAAGTAATGCCCCGAGCACTCACGCTAACGGATACGGGATCATTAGGAGAACAGAACGGCTCAACATAAGTTCTGCGATACTGCTCCAATTGACACCAAACTGCTATGGGTGAGTAAAACTACTTGTTTTATTGCCGAAAGAAGGCTCAGATTGTTAAAAAAAAAAACCTTGCTTTTCCTTTAATGGTGAGCTACGGTACTGAGTTTGTGTCTAACTTTGTGTGTTGAGACACTTGGTTAATACTAGTTCTGTTTTGTGGGTTTATGTTACTTTATTTTGGGACACTCTAGTGTGGTTTAGTTTTGTTTTATGTGTTCCTTAGTTTTGACACTTGTTTTTTAACCTTATTATTTTGTTTTCTTAGTCAGGTAAATTTTATGTATATATTTTAGACCACTTTTGTTATTTTGGTTATTTTTATTATTATCATCACTTTATTTAACCATTACACATCTTTTTTTTCCCTCTACTCTAGTTGAGCTGGGTCGCAACATGGACTCTCCACCAGAAAAGTTTCACAATGCACCTTTAAACCTGAAACCACATATCAGACCTTTTACAAATTGAACTGAATCGAGCCAGTTGTAGTGTAAACACAATTTGTGCTATGATTAATTACATGGAAATTGTAAACATGAGTGAAATAACTGCACACATCAAAGCTCCCTGAATGAGTTCTAAAGGAGTCTATAATGGAACCTCCTGAATAGAGTACGCTATAAAATCCTGCCAAAAATCACAATAGAACTGATCACAACTAGTACAATTACAGTTTAAATCAGCAAATGATTAGATTACACTTCTTATAGCAAAGTCGCAATTCGACTCATGATTAATTACATGGAAATTTTCATTGTTTGGCCAAAAAGGAGAAATCAGTGTACAAATCAAAGCTCCCTGAATTGCCTCTAAAGTATTCTGTAGAGGTGGGACAAGATCTTGTGCCCCAAAATTGCAACAACATTGTGCACATATGAGAAAAAATGATCTTGTGAGATTTTTTCTCCTGAATTGACCTTTGTCTTGGATAGAAAAAAGAGTTAAGAGCTGGTACAATTTAAGAAGCTGTCGTTCAAACGGATTGCACTAGGTTATTATGATTATTTATGACAAATTATGTCAGAAACTCATCTTGTTTCATTCTCCAGACCCCTGGAGGGTATTTTTTGTGATTGTTGCGGGCTAAAATGCCTGAATTTGCGTGAGATTTTCCGAAAAGTTGTGATGAAAGTTGCGGTGCTTTTAAGGTTTTTGTTGCGATTTTGTTGCGGGAGGAAGTGAAAGTTGCGATAAATAGTTGTGATTTTTTGAATACTGAGTTATTATTGACAAAGAATAATACAAAGACACAGAGATCACAGATATGGTCCTAAAACAACCTTACCAACATCGAAAATAAATGACTACTAGGAGGGGAACTGTTTCGCGCAGTCTATTGCTGTTATTTTTGTGGGCAAATGGCGCCGCAGACATGTTTCTTTGCCATTAGAAGCCGTGTCTCAATTCCCAGAGCGCGCGGCTCGGAGCGTGGCCCGAAGGGCATGTGCGTCACACATTTCAACAGTACACCGGCGCGACGACTGCTGTCCCACTTCTTTTTTGTCCCATGCGCAGTTAACACGCGGTCCAAAGACCACAGTCGTTAAGCGGTCCGCGGACTGCAGTCGGGGCTGAGCAAGTGTGCACCTCCTTGACTGCAGTCTGAGCCCCCTTCGGGCCGCGCTCCGAGCTGTGCGCTCTGGGAACTGGGGACACGACCGCAGTTTCGTTTTGTCACACGGAATTAAGGCAGAAGGAAGTTGGTCGGCGTTCAATACGTCGCCGATTATTGGTCAAAATGAGTAAAAATTGCGGGAAAGTTGCAGTGATTGGTCAAAATTGCAACACCGCCCTGAATTCACGGGGATTGGCTGAAGTTGCGTTGAAGTTGCAAATCGCAACATCACAAATTCCTGGAGGGTCTGATTCTCACAGACCCAGGATTGTGGTATTTGTGCCTTGTCCCACCCCTAATAGTCTGTAATGGAAACATCCTGAATATGGTACATAGTCAATCCTGCCAAAGAGCACAACAGAAATGATCAAACCGATCAGGGAGGCACCGATACGATATCCCATATTAGTGATGCTGATATCGGCCGATACCGATATTAGCCGATACCGATATTTATTCATTTTTTAATTCTGAGATAACATTTTATACAGACTGAAAATCATGCAAAATGAATTTTTGAATGTCTTTTATTTTCAAAACGTGTTTTTTTTTTTTTTTTTTTAATAGTGTGATTTTTTTAATTTTTTTTTAAATAGTGTAACATTGTGTTCTGCTTCCTGATTGGCTAAGGGACCTTTGTCGATTGATGTTATAGATGGGGGACGTGGGGGGGACCGGGACCAGACTGGAACTAAACCAGGACCAGACCAGGACCAGACCAGGACTAGACCAGGACTAAACGCGGACTAAACCAGGTCTAAACAAGGTCTAAACCTGGACTGGACCAGGACTAAACCTGGACTAAACCAGGACTGGACCAGGTCTAGACCTGGACTAAACCAGGACTAGACCAGGTCTAAACCAGGACCAAACCTGGACTAAACCAGGACTGGACCAGGTCTAGACCTGGACTAAACCAGGACTGGACCAGGTCTAGACCTGGACTAAACCAGGACTAGACCAGGTCTAAACCAGGACCAAACCTGGACTAAACCAGGACTGGACCAGGTCTAGACCTGGACTAAACCAGGACCAAACCTGGACTAAACCAGGACTAGAGGGGAAAAGAGCAAAGGCACACGTCACTATTAATACATTTAGTTGAAAATCTACCAAAATTTGAGTGTTTAAACGAGAGAGAAATGTGAGAAAAGGTTAATTGGAGGGATTACTGTACTGAGAAATAACGGTCGTTAATATCGGCCCACTTTCACACATCGGGCCGATACCGATATGTTAACATTTTAGCGATATCGGCCGATACGGATGTTAATGCCGATATATCGTGCATCCCTAAAACTGATCAAATCAACTAGTAAAATTGACATTTAAATGAGGAAATTGTAAGAAATTATAGGAAATTGTTGTAGTGTTGATGCAATTAGACTTATGATTAATCACATGTACATTTTAATTGGCTAGTGATAAAGCAGACAAGTAGATAATGATATAACTGATTATAACAACTAATACAATTACCATTTAACTTTGGAAATTGTAGAAAATTATCTAGATTTAATTTTAATTTGTATTTGAATGTCAATATTTTTTCCTCATCTGAAAAATGTAAAGCTTTGCAGAGAAAATGTTCTCTCCATTCTGTGTTGTGCACTCAGACTGACCCCTTAAAGAATGCTTTCATTACTGTCTTTAACCCCGCTCACATCCAGGCAGCCCAACACTCTATCTGATTACCTCTTACTCTCTTTTCACTTCTCAAACTTTCTCAATCTTCTCTTCTTCCCTTGTCTCTCCATGTCCCCCCCTCCTCTATCTTTTTCCTCCTCTCTTTCCCCACCCCTCTCTCTCTCTCCTTCTCTCTCTCTCTCTCCCAGTGGTGAAAGTAGTTTTCATTTCTTACAGGTGCTATAGTCCAGTGCATCACTTTACCGTTTTAAAAAAATAGATAAATAGATAAATAACTTTTTAAAATATACTTAATTATTTCATATTTTTGTGGGCCTACGAAAGCTTCGGTCAGTGCACAGCACTGTAAATGAAGCGGCTGCTGACGCATGTCACAGACTCTATCACTACTTTAAACATGCTATTGTCTTCATCAGAGCTGGTCAAAAATGACATATTGTGCATAGATATGTTTTCTTATTAAACAGCGAAAATGACTAATTTACTAAGTGTTTTTAGTCAGCATAAACCCTCTCTTACAGGTGCAGGCAGCGCGCCGGCCTTAAATCTTCTACCAGTGCGCAGCTCCGCCTCACAATGGTTTAGGCGACTTTCACGGCTACAGTCAGATAAGTTCTGACAATCCTTGCTTAACAGACTGCAGATATCTCTGCACGAGAGTTTCGGGTAGCTCTCAGTTATTCTCCAATGGCATAGTGTGGTTGTTTGTGTTTTCTACTTAAATAGCGCACCTTACTTTTTTTTTCAAATGTGGGTTTTGGCCACCATTAACCATATTCTCTTAGCGGTGCTGTGTACCGGCTGTCAATTTTATACCGGTGCTGCGTTCCGGTGCGCACCGCTTTACTTTCATACTGCTCTCTCCTCTTTTTATCCTCTCTCTCAACATTATTTTATATAAGAAATGTCCCAGGTGTCCCTATTTTGACCAATTTGACACCTGCCAACAGGAAAAAGGCATATATTGTTATTTGTTTAGGTCAGGGGTCGGCAACCCACGGCTCCGGAGCCGCATGCGGCTCTTTGATCCCTCTGATGCGGCTCAGTACAGCGGTCCCTCGTTTATCATGGGGGTTACGTTGTAGAAATAACCCACGATAGGCAAAATCCGTGAAGTAGTCAGTTTCATATTGCATGTATAAATATGCGTGTATTTCACAGTTCCTCTGACTGAGGCGCCTGGCGCCGCTGCGCTGTTGCAGGTTTTGTTGGGGAGAAAACTTGCAAACATACAGCACTTCAGAGCAGTGACGGACTGGGATCATCGGCCCTGGCAATTTACACCTACAAGCGGCCCCGTAGTCTGTGGAACGGGGGGGAGGGGTTCTACAGCTCTGCACCAAACACAGAACTGTAGTGAGAACACATCCGTGCGCTCTCAGGACTGGTTCAGCCGCCTGGACTCCAGGTTCCACCAGTTCGTTATGCGCAAACATTGCCGCTACTTCCCGATGCGCATTGACCACCCGGAGAAGTGTGCGCGCGGTCAAATCCGTAATAGAGCACGGCCTCGGCCCTTCTGGCATGTGCCCAAATGCCAGACCGCTCAGTCTTCAGAGTCACACTGCTCATGATCCAACATTTAAATAAATTTGGCAAACTGAACACATTCTGTACAGGAGACACGGAGGAAAATGACTGACGGATCGGCAAAGGTCTACAGTCCTTTAGCCAATCATCAAAAATCAGCGAATTTTTAACATTTAATTAAAATGTATTTTATTTTACTTCGTTCATATTCAAAATGTAATTCTATGGCACAGAGGTAAAAAAAAAAAAAAAGCCGTTATATACAGTGTTATTTCATTTTAAATTCCAAAAGGGTTTTGTGGCTCCCACTGTTTTCTTTACTGTGTGAAACGGGTCCAAACGGCTCTTTGAGTGGTAAAGGTTGCCGACCCCTGGTTTAGGTGAATTACAGAAATGACATAGAAATGACCAAAACACAAAGAAAATGTGACTATACTATACTATACATGTTAGTCCTGAATAAGTAATGAATGAGTCGAGTGCAGAACACTTTTCTTTAAACTCACTCGTTTCACAATTTTATTATTACCCACCCCCAGTGTCCCAGTTTTTTATCTTGAAAATCTGGTCACCCTACACTAATCTGTCTGGGGCTTTGTTAGACTCAGACTTATCTAATTTGAGCTTTATTTCAACACTGTCCAGAAAGATCTGACTTGCTTAAGCAAGTCCCTCTCACAAAGCCACAGTCACAAGCCAGTGAGCATTAGCCAAAATATATTCAGTTAGTTGCTCTCACCTCAACAGGACCATGAATGCTCGTACTGATCACAGGCTCCTGAAAATGTGCGCTTTAAATCCATTTTGTATTTTTTCAGACAATATTAAAACTTGTATGGCGAGCGTTTACTAGGGTGTGCATCGTGTCACCATGGTAACCGCTGCATTACTGCACTACATTCCACCACAGACAAAGATGTAGAACACCCCCAGCGTGACCTCACTGCAAAGTATCAATTGTGTATTTATTGTAAAGTATTTCCATCTTGCTCTCTCCCTCTCCCTCCCCTCCTTCCTCCCTCCATCCCTCCTTCCCTCTCTCTCCTCAACTCCCTCCCTCCCTCTCTCTACTTCCCTCCCTCTCTCTCTCCTCAACTCCCTCCCTCTCTCTGCCTCCCTGCCCCTCTCTCTCCTTAACTCCCTCCCTCCATCCCTCTCTCTACCTCCCTCCATCCCTCTCTCCCTCTCTCCAGTGTTCCTCTGATGGGAATGGACAGTCACATTTAGCCCTGTGAGGGTTTGGCAGAGGAGGTGGCAGGTGGAGTTTTCACTTCTCTGGTTTTAGGTGCTGGGGGCTGGAGTCGGACCGGAGGTGGGGGCTGGACATGGGGGCTGGAATCGGACCGGAGGTGGGGGCTGGACGTGGGGGCTGGAGTCGGACTGGAGGTGGGGGCTGGAGTCGGGGGCTGGAGTCGGACCGGAGGTGGGGGCTGGAGGTGGGGGCTGGAGTCGGCGCTGGAGTCTCTCTTGCGATTGGCCTGTTTAGGAGCTGCAGCCGTCAGCACTGCCTTATTACCACGCACCAGCGCACACTCTCTCTGACACAAGCACCCCGGGGTGTGAACCGTGCTCTGTGGGCTCATATCTCGCATGTATTTGTAAAAGCATTTGACGGACCCTCCACCAGAAAAGTTACACAATGCACCTTTAACATTTGAAACAAGACTGAAATATCAACTAGGTAAATTTGTGGAATATTCCAGTCAAAGCAATAATTTCTGCATGGTAACAGACCGCAAAGGAGATGTTACACCTTTGGTATGTTCGCATATTCTATTATATAGCACACATGTTTAATTGGGGTGAGGAAAGAGAGTTGGTGCATTAACATTTGAAACAACACTGAAATACCAACTGTTAAGAACATGTTTGAAGAGATCTAAAACAAAACATTTAACACTTAAAATCAAGAAATTTACTTTTTTGCAAACAATATTACAATTATTTTTTAAAATACAAACTTGGCAATTTGATAACTGCACCAAGTTAAACAAAAACAGTTGTGCAGCCCTGTCCATAAGTAAGAATTAAGCAGAATTAAATGGCTCAGGTATGACCAGGTATGAGGAGTAAACCAGAACTGAACCAGGACTAAATCAAGTACCAGGAATAAACCACAACGAAACTATGACTAAACCAAGACTAAACCAGAGCTGAAGAAGATTACAAACTAAGCTACTGCACCAGGACAGAGCCAAGATATCAGGAATCCACATTAGATCTAGACCAAGACCTGAATCAACTCTAACTAGGAAGAAAATGTCGAAAAAGTAAACTACAGGGGGTCCTCGGGTTACGACGTAGATCCGTTCTTAAGACGCGCCGTAACCCGAATTTCGTCGTAAACCGGATTTTGCCTTTGATCTTCCAACCAAAGCACCAATAACCTTTCCATCTTAATAATTAGACCACTGCGCTGCTTGGTTATCACTGCCGCTTTCATAGGAGCAGATCAGAGCCCTCATCAGGTACTTCCGCCCACAT
>JAVJIX010000067.1:407500-690000 GCA_036785185.1 Paratrypauchen microcephalus | reverse complement strand
GAGCTGACCGTGTTCTTATGGGGTGAGTTATCTTATCATATTATTTCTGCATCAAAGGGACATATTAGCTGACAGCAGGGGCCCGGGACTAAACCGGGACTAAACCAGGACTAAACCAGGACTAAACCAGGACTAAACTAGGTGTAAACCAGGACTAAACTAGGACTAAACCGGGACTAAACCGGGACTAAACCGGGACTAAACCAGGACTAAACTAGGACTAAACCAGGTCTAAACCAGGACTAAACTGGGACTAAACCGGGACTAAACCGGGACTAAACCACGACTAAACTAGGACTAAACCAGGTCTAAACCAGGACTAAACTAGGACTAAACCAGGTCTAAACCAGGACTAAACAAGGACTAAACCAGGTCTAAACCAGGTCTAAACCAGGACTAAACCAGGACTAAGCCAGGACTAAGCCAGGTCTAAACCAGGTCTAAACCAGGACTAAACCAGGACTAAGCCAGGACTAAGCCAGGTCTAAACCAGGTCTAAACCAGGACTAAACCGGGACTAAACCAGGTTTAAACCAGGATTAAACCAGGACTAAGGTGTGTGTGTGTGTGTGTACGTGTGTGATAACATATATACTGTGTATTATTGAATTATTGAATGATTATATGGAAAATATGGAAAAATTGAAAATATGTCACATAAATGAAAAATTTCACCATCCCCCCCGGTTTCATTTTACAACACAACTACTGAGTATACGTATTCAGTTACTTCCCAAACATGTCTAATTTGGATGAGGATCTAAACTGATCATAGGTATTTTCAGTAGAGCCTCTGTTCAGTCTTGTTTTTTCTCTGAATATGACTACAGTAAATGTTTGAACTCACGGCGCAGAACCTGAGACATCATTAAAAGGGTGAGAGGCTGCGTCTTTCCAAATGTATGTTGTAAAGTAGTGTTACCCTGGCCCCTATTACCACTACAACACCACTGGATTTCAAGGTCCATGGCTTTATAGTCCCTGAGGGAAATCTGACCTGCAGCCTCCAATACAAAAGCATATAATACACTGCAATAATAAAATCAATGGATATTAGACATAAAACACCCAGAGCACGACTGTAATGCTCTGCTCTACCCGCATTTTATGGTGGGAATAAGATCAAAATGTTAATATTATTTGAGTAAATCTTTGAAATTGAAAACAACAAATCAAGTACGCAACGTAGGGACATTGCGTACTTGATTTGTTGTTTTCCATATGCTCTTCCTGCTAAGGAGTGTGAAGTTTCTAAAAGTGCACAAGAAGAAGAAGAAGAAGAGAGAAACTTCCTGATTTGTCCTTTGGCAGCAGATGTGCAGATGTGTCCTTCCCAGACTTCTTTACAGCGCTGGCTCCGATACCTGGACTCGAGCGACGCCAGGACGTGACATCATCATCGAGAGACGAGAGCGCGGCGGCTGCCAGGTGGCCCTTAATTCAGGTGGAATGGATTAGAAGGTAATGAGTGTAATAGAGTCCAATACCTCTAGATCGAGAGAGAAGATGTAACTGCATGGATGAGAGGTTTGGGTGATAAAAAGATGTGCACTGTGTAACTTTCCTGAAGGACAGCATGCCGCCTGCTTGTCTCCATGGAGATGTTCTTGCTTACCTGGAATGTTTGAAGTGTGATATTAAAGGAGAAGTAACATTTTTTACAATTTGAGCCTTAACAAGTTGTTTTACTCACCCATAGCACTTTGGTGTCATATGGAGCACTTCCAGAGATGTTTTAGATTAGCGATCTCCGTAATGTGAGTTCTCGGGGCATATAATATATGCCCCGATCATATAATATATGCCCCGAGCGGTGTCTAAATAACACAAACTTTAGCACTTTTCAAATCATAGAAGCTCAATGTCCGAGATTTATCCATAATTTACAGCTTTGCATTTCATGTTTGGGTCCCGGGAGCTGAGAACGAAATAAACTGTGACTCCGCACATGCGCACTGGCCTCCTCATCTACTCGAAACTGTGGATAAATCTCGGATTACAGGCCACTTTTGACTCAAACGAAAGTGTAGACTAAGACATCGAGCTTCTATGATTTGAAAAGTGCTAAAGTTTGTGTTATTTGGAGACCGCAAACATTTGCCCCGAGAACTCACATTACGGAGATCGCAAATCTAAAACATCTCTGGAAGTGCTCCATATGACACCAAAGTGCTATGGGTGAGTAAAACAACTTGTTTTATTACCGAAATAAGGCTCAGATTGTAAAAAACGTTAATTCTCCTTTAAATGTGAAACCACAGGGCCATGTTACAGGTAAGTTCTGTGGAGAGGCAACCACCCGCACAGTAAGAATGCATGTTTTTGGGGGGATATAAAAACACATCAATTTGAATAAATGCTCGATACATGATTTTAATGCCATACTGTGGAACATTCCAGTCAGAGCAATATCTTCAGTAGATAACACTTACAACACAACATACACAGTTTAGTTGCGGAAAAATCATAATAACAAAATAGTACCTTGTCCTCTGTATCAGATCCATCGTTAAGTGCAGCGGAAACATCATCAAAAAAGCTTCTATGGATATGTCATTGCTTTACCTGAAATGTTCCATAGTATGACATTAAAGGAAAATTAACGTTTTTTTACAATCTGAGCCTTCTTTCGGCAATAAAACAAGTAGTTTTACTCACCCATAGCACTTTGGTGTCAATTGGAGCAGTATCGCAGAACTTATGTTGAGCCGTTCTGTTCTACTAGTGATCCCGTATCCGTTAGCGTGAGTGCTCGGGGCATTACTTTGCGGTGTCCAAATAACACAAACTTTAGCACTTTTCAAATCACAGAAGATCGCTGTGTCAGGGTAGACTTTTAGTAGATTCCAAAACGGCCTGAAACCCGATATCGCAACAGAAAAGTAAAGTTCAGAGCGGTGTTAGCTTCTTTCGGACTAGCGGTGTTTACAAAACAGCTGAGTTCACGCATGCGCACTGTCCTCTCTGATGACGTCATCAAATGAAACTATAGCTGGATATCGGGTTTCAGGCCGTTTTGGAATCCACTAAAAGTCTACCCTGACACAGCGATCTTCTGTGATTTGAAAAGTGCTAAAGTTTGTGTTATTTGGACACCGCAAAGTAATGCCCCGAGCACTCAGTAGAACAGAACGGCTCAACATAACTTCTGCGATACTGCTCCAATTGACACCAAACTGCTATGAGCAGGGATGAAAGTGGCCAATCATGAAAAAAGCGGAAAGTCAATTCCGGGGGGGGGGGACTTTAATAAATAGCAATAAAACGCATTTTTAAACAATTGTAGTGTTTTTTATTTGAAAGTTGATATCAAAACACGGCACTGACCCCGATTTTGCGACATCAAAGTCTGATAACGAGCCGAGAGAGCGCACTCGCGGCGCAGCTCGGGGCGTGCGGTGTCCGCAGCACCAGAAGAGCACGCAAGCTCACGCGGCCCCGCACACATGTAGAAGCTTAATACGAGACATGTACTTTTGTTTCTGAATACGGGACGATTACATTTTTCAACGGACGGTTGGCAACCCTAAACACAATTATACATATATAATACACACCCAAAATTTCCACGCGGCTAAAAAAAAAAAGCGGAGATCCGCTAAAACGCGGAACTCTTTCATCCCTGTATGGGTGAGTAAAACTACTTGTTTTATTGCCGAAAGAAGGCTCAGATTGTAAAAAAAAACGTTAATTTTCCTTTAACTGATAGTAAGTAGGTAAGTAAGTTGTACATTTTGATTGATGGAGGAAACTGGAACAACCAAACTCGGATATAGTAAGAGAAAACTTTTAAAGTGCAATACTGACCTAAAACGCCTTAATAATATACATGGATCTGTTGACAATGACTGGTTAGAAAATTGGGCAGCTTACTCCCTCCTGCCCCAGTTTTGTATGAAACCTCCTCCTCCGTGACACTGTTTCTGCTCTGCGTGATTCAGTCTTTATTTCCCCATGGCCCCATGCTCAACACGGAAAGCATTTGCTGTGAACATTTTCTGACACTGACTCTAGTTTTAGATGATGTGGAGCTGAACTGTGGGACTTTAAATAGAAAATGTGATATCATTGAGAGAGCAGAGCCAGCAGCACCCCTGGGAGACCCTGTTACGCACTGCAACGAGGTGTCAGCATTTGTCCGGTTTCAGAGTGGAAATGTGGACCGGGTATGGGCCATTTTCAGCTGCGTCTGCACCAATGTAAATATGGAAATGCAAAGTTTATCAAGCACACAAAAGAATGATTGGGACACAGGGAGGTTGCTATAACTTGAAACCCATGGGGAGCCTTTGCAACCACCACCCATCACGCTAACACATGCGTGCAGTGGTCACACACAGAGGTGGGTATAGACCACAGACTGTATAAAGGGGCTAAGGGAGTAGGACGTCACCCATGGAGTTCGGCTCCAGTCAACTGAGGCTCACAGAAGGTAGCAGTTATAGGAGCGAATTTGTAGCCAAGTTCCATATAAGGAATAGGAATTTATTTACAGTGGTCCCTCGCTCTATACCGGTTCACTGTTCGCGGCCTCGCTGTTTCGCGGATTTTTATTTATTTATTTTATTTTATTTTTTCCAATTTTTTTATAGTGTAATTTTTTAAAATAGTGTAACATTGTGTTCTGCATCCTGATTGGCTAAGAGACTAGACCAGGACTAAACGTGGACTAAACCAGGTCTAGACCAGGTCTAAACCTGGTTTAAACCTGGACTGGACCAGGTCTAAACCAGGATTAAACCACCACCTGCCGCTCTTTGCTGGTTTCGTGCGGCTGGTTTGTGGCTCGGGCTGAGAGGATGCGGTCTGGGCGCCGCGGTTCGATCTCGTGCTCGCAGTCCCGGTGTACGCGCGGCCTCGCGCCAGTCACGCTGCTTTGTCACGGATTTGACCATGATAAGGGGTGCACGTGTCGCGCACTTCTCCAAGGGGTTGGTGCGCGTCACGTCCCGGGTCGTGGCAGTGCTCCTCTGCCATCCGGCGGGGCTTCCGGAGCCGTGTCTCCCCCCACGCGTCACTATTAATACATTTTGTTGAAAATCTATGAAAGTTTGAGTGTTTAAACAAGAGAGAAATGTGAGAAAAGGTTAATTCCAGTCTGAGAAAAGCGTATAATGTGTGTGGTGAGGCATTTACAGCCTTAAAACATGTAGAATAATTGTAAAATATAAAGTTGTCCTACTTATTGCGGGTTATTTCTGGAACCTAACACCCGCGATAAACGAGGGATTACTGTATAGACAAAATAGTGAAATAAAAACACCAGGATCATGTAAAGTGGGTTAATACAAACATTTTAAGACCAAAATGAAGTGCCATTTTTTCAATGTAAAGTCAATAGAGGCCAGAGTCGATGTAGCTGTTAGCACTCCCATGCTCACTTCCTATTTGGAACGTAACAGCTGTATACAGTCTGTAATATGGACTAGCCAAAATATGTATTCAATAAGAGTAATGTTACTTTAAAATTATTACTCAAGTAGAAGTGAAAAAGTAGTGACCCAAAAGAGATATTCACCAGGTGTGGGCCAGTAATATCCAGGCCTGGACCAATGTAAATATGGAGATGTATGTTTTATCAAATACAGAAAAAAAGGTATAACTGGGGCAAGTGTGGGTAGGGCAGACCAATAAAAATAAAGGGTGAGATTATGTTGGTTGGAAAATAAAAATAAAACACTTGATGGTGTCTGGGATTGGTCCCTGTGCGAGAGTCAGCCTGAGAGTCCACACTGCAGGTAACTTCCACTGAAATATTGATAATACAGAAGATCATATGTCACACAAACAGAGCTGGTAAAGATCTGAAAGGGCAGGAGCTAAGGGGCCCCAAGAGGATCTAAATCTCTACTAATCGACAAGCAATTAGACCCTAAACAGCAGCTGAAAGAGTTAAAGGGGCACTAACTTTTCTGGTGGAAGGCTGTCACCTGCTTATATCCATGGAGATGTTTTTGCTTTGCCTGGAATATTCCAGCATATGAATCTCCATTTAGACATGCAAGAGACGCCACCAGGCCAAGTTACAGGTCAGATCAGCGGAGAGGTGATCCCACTCACACCAAGAATGCATGCTTTTGAAAGGTATTCTTGAGCAATAAAACACCTGTAATGGAATAAATACAGGATAGACAAGTTTAATGCCTTACTGAGGAAAATTCCAAGCAAAGAAATAATAGTGAGAGATAGTGAGATATACCCAACCAAAGCATTGTGAATTCTTTCTTTCTTTCTTTTTATTTAAAAGGGACATTGCATATTCATGAACATAAACTTGTAAATACAGCAGAATTAGCCCAAAAGTACTTTACCTCTGTAGTCCCTAGCAGGTCAGAGACAACTTCACACAATAGACAAACTGTCAATCAAACGAAACAGCACAATAAGACACAATCATGACACACAACACTGACATTTACATAGAAGCAGAACATTAGTGATCACAGATCGGATTTCTCTTAAGCCATCGTTTCAGATTTCAGGTTTTAAATGTGGTAGAGTCTCTTATTGCAGCTGGGATGTTGTTCCAGATTTCTGTACCTTGACTGAAAACACCTGCTGACTGAATGTTGTGCGTCTATAAGCTGTTACACAGTGGCTCTGGTAGAGGCTCTTGTTACCTGACCACTAGTCCTGAATTTGAGCAAATGAACTCACCCAAAAGTGGTGGAGCGAGTCCATTTAAAGGTACACTATGTAGGATGGTGGCGCATTGGTGGATGGTGGGTATTGCAATTCCTGTCCTAGCTACGGCAGACCTCAAGGGTCACCCGGGCGCGCCGTAACGCGGACAGCTCGGCGTACCCGGAGGTGGGTTCCGGCAGCCGCGCACGAACCGCGCGCACGTGTGAAGCGCACCCGGCGCTGTGCGCGGGTGGGGGGAATCGGGAACCGGACCGCGGAGGTCGGAGGTCAGTCTGAACCCGGGATGCGGGCCCGTGCTGCGACAAAGCCCCAGCCGCGGTAGGTACTATGTCCTTCTTCTTTTCCTCTTAGATGAAGGTGCTTGCTCCTTCGATGTATGTGCGGCAGAGGTGTGGACTTGAGTTATGTGACTTCGACTCGATTCAGACTCGAGTCACGAATTTGATAACTTTAGACTCGACTCGACAAAATGTGCAAACACTTGCAACTCGACTTGGACTTCAATATCAATAACTCGTGACTTCACTTGGACTTGGGCCTTTTGACTTGTGATGACTTGCTACGTCCAATAAAAAAAAAAACTCTAAAAGTATGTTGATAAGGACCGCACTCATTGTACTTGTGAATCTGCGAAAATGTATGCAAAGAACATGTGCGCGCAGCTAATACAACCATGAGACTTTTTGGGAATATTATAACATGTTTTTCACACCTGGATACTTTCATTTTTTTCTAATGTTATTTGATATGGTGTAAAAAGGTCAAATGGATACAGATCTTGCAGACATTATATGTTTTGTAGAACTTTTATTTCTTTGTAAATGGGACTCGAAATGACTCGAAACTAAAATGCTACGACTTTGGACTCGACTTGAGACTTGTGGCTTTGACTTCGGACTTGACTCGGGACTTCACTCGGACTTGAGTGCAAAAGACTTAGACTTACTTGGGACTTGCCCAGCAATGACTTGTCCCACCTCTGAATTGTGCGGAGTAAGTGTGATCCGGCAACATGCTTGTCGTTGTTTATCCAAACGCGTACTATCTCGTTGTGTGAAAACCACGAGCCCTTTGACAACTACTGTATAAAGAAAAGGCGAAGGCGGAGCCCAAATGTCCTTCTGCGGCTCTCGTATTCAAAATGGCTGCCTCTGCATGGGGAAGATCCCCCTTTTATGTGACTATATCTAAGTCCAAAAGAATACTTTGATTTCATGATGGAAGTGAAAAGGCTTGGAAAACAATGTATTTTTGAATGGGTATCTTCAATTTCAGTAATTAACGGGTAAAAATCTTACACACTGTCCCTTTAAGACCTTATATACCGAGCAGGCTAGTTTAAATTTTCTAAAATTTAAACTTATGAAAGATAAAGATATACCTCTGAAGTATGAGACAATGATGAAAAGATAAAGATTTTCTGTCAAATATTTTGAAAGCTTTTTTAAGAAAGTGATTCTATTGCTTTTAAGGTTGTTATGCTTGTCAGTGAACATTTAGTAATGCAATATTCAATGTGAGGAAAAAATCATGTTGTGGAGAAATGTTTTAGCTGCATTTTCTGGCAATGATGATCTAATTTGAATTAGAATAATTGAATCATTTGATTAATATTAAAATTAAGATTTTTAAAATATGTTTTTACATGTTTTTTAAAAGTTAATGTGGAGTCCAAGGTAACACCAAGATACTTGAATTCATGTACAAACCAGAGCACCACAGTTTTTTTAGTGTTCAGTAAGAGACTTGACTTGGTCAGCCACTTATCTACACAAGTGATTGCTGATGTTAACTACTCTGAGGCTTTTTATGACAGACTTTGAATGACGACATCATCTGCATACAACACAATATTAAAGGAGAATTAACGTTTTTTACAATCTGAGCCTTATTTCGGTAATAAAACAAGTTGTTTTACTCACCCATAGCACTTTGGTGTCATATGGAGCACTTCCAGAGATGTTTTAGATTAGCGATATCCGTAATGTGAGTTCTCGGGGCACATGTTTGCGGTCTCCAAATAACACAAACTTTAGCACTTTTCAAATCATAGAAGCTCAATGTCTTAGTCTACACTTTTGTTTGAGTCAAAAGTGGCCTGTAATCCGAGATTTAGCCATAATTTACAGTTTTGTGTTTCATGTTTGGGTCCCGGGAGCTGAGAGCAAAATAAGCTGTGACTCCGCACATGCGCACTGGCCTCCTCATCTACTCGAAACTATGGATAAATCTCGGATCACAGGCCACTTTTGACTCAAACGAAAGCGTAGACTAAGACATTGAGCTTCTATGATTTGAAAAGTGCTAAAGTTTGTGTTATTTGGAGACCACAAACATGTGCCCCGAGAACTCACATTACGGATATCGCAAATCTAAAACATCTCCGGAAATGCTCCATATGACACCAAAGTGCTATGGGTGAGTAAAACAACTTGTTTTATTACCGAAATAAGGCTCAGATTGTAAAAACGTTAATTCTTCTTTAAGGTACAAACATTCGGCAAATCATTAATATATAATCAGACCCTTCAGGAATTTGTGATGTTGCGATTTGCAACTTCATCGCAACTTCAGCCAATCCCCGTGCATTCAGGGCGGTGTTGCAATTTTGACCAATCAAAGCAACTTTCCCACAATTTTTATCAATTTTGACCAGTCACCGGCGACGTATTGAGCTCACGTCGATCAACTTCCTTCTGCCTTACTTCCGTGTGACGAAACGAAACTGCGACCGTGTCCCCAGTTCGGAGCGTGGTTTGAAGGGGCTCAGACTGCAGTCAAGGCGGTGCACACTTGCTCAGCCTTGAGCGCACTCCGCGGACCGCATGGCCGTCTGCGAAATGCGACAGGTCTCGCAACTACGGGAAGCAGCCACCGACTCCATTTTCTCCCATAGAAGAAGTAGTGCGCGGTGCATGCTGGGAAGCGTGCATTTTCACGCGCTTGGTTCACGCCCTGATTTCCATAGAAACGACTGCGGTCTGCGAACGCGTGTTAACTGCGCATGGGACAAAAAAGAAATGACGCACATGCCCTTCAAACCACGCTCCGAACTGTGCACTCTGGGAATTGAGACACGGCTTCTAATGGCAAAGAAACATGTCTGCGGCGCCATTTGCCCACAAAAATAACAGCAAAAGACCGCGCGAAACAGTTCCCCTCCTAGTAGTAATTTATTTTCGATGTTGGTAAGGTTGTTTTAGGACCATATCTGTGATCTCTGTGTCCTTGTATTATTCTTTGTCAGTAATAACTCAATACTCAATTTTAATTACAAAAAGGGAAAATCACAACTATTTATCGCAACTTTCACTTCCTCCTGCAACAAAATTGCAACAAAAACCTTAAAAGCACCGCAACTGGCAGCAGTCTCCCCTCCATCCAGGACATTTACCACAGCAGGGGTCTGCGTAAAGCACGCAGCATCACTAAGGACCATACTCATCCGGCACAAGGACTCTTCCGTCTGCTACCCTCTGGTAGACGATACAGGAGCCTGCCAGCACGCACAAAAAGACTCAAAGACAGATATTACCCCCAAGCTGTCAGACTACTGAACTCTGGGTAATACTCTAAATAATACTGAACTCTCAATAATACTGCACTAAACTACCTTTCATTATGCATAATTATGTTTAATGCTGCTGCTCTATATGAATATATCATGTTTGTCACTACCTCACTGTAAATGACTGTTACATGTGCAATAATCAGTGCAATAACCTATGTGCAATATTTATATCATACTATGTGCAATACGAAATCCACATGCAACACCCACACCATATTATGTGCAATCTGTGAAATACTTACACCTTATTTGATCTTGATTTAATCCTACCTGCACCTTGTACATTGTATCTTGTTTTTTTATTACATTTTATTACATATTTTATTATATTGTTTATTATATTGTTTATTATATTGTTTACCTCTTCCCCTGCACTTTACAACACTTTTTTTACCATGTACTATTATTGCATGTTATTAGTACTTCTTGACTATCTTAGCGAGTCAACGGTTCTACTGATCCTAAGCATTTCATTGCATTGTTGACCTTGTGTTGATTCTGCATATGACAAATAAACAATCTTGAATCTTGAACTTTCATCGCAACTTTTCAGAAAAGCTCACGCAAATTCAAGCATTTTAGCCCGCAACAATCACAAAAAATGCCTGCGAAATCCTGGGGGGTCTGTATAATGAAGATAAAATAGGTCCAAGTATGGAGCCTTGTGGTACTCCAACCTAATAATCGAGATATGGGGATGTGATACCGCTGATGGACACACAATGGGTTCAGTTTGTATGATTTTAACCAAATTGTGGTCCGTTCAGAGAAATTAAATTTTGTTAACCTAGTTATTAATGTTTGGTGGTCAACTGTATCAAATGCTCTTTTCAGATCAAGAAAAACTGTGGTTGTGGTCAGATTTGTGCCTTAATTTGTGTCTTAATAATAGAATTTTGTTCAAAGTTCACATTTTAAAAGAAATGACAAAAAATATTGAAATACAAATGACAAACTAATACTATAGAGTTAGCAGTTTTTAGTGTACA
Source organism: Paratrypauchen microcephalus (assembly GCA_036785185.1). NCBI lineage: Eukaryota > Metazoa > Chordata > Actinopteri > Gobiiformes > Gobiidae > Paratrypauchen > Paratrypauchen microcephalus. The sequence continues at coordinate 678,795 of JAVJIX010000067.1, read as the reverse complement.
GAATAAGACAAGATTTTTTCTTGTTTATGGAGGAATATATGGTACTTTGGCGATTTGTTAATTGTGTCCCCTCAAATTTTTGGCCATAGAACAATGCCTAACATTTACCTCACTAAAATTACTGATTGAACTGATTTTTTGAGGGCTTTTCCCCATTCCGTACATTGCTTTAAAAACAACAACGCAGTTTCTCTAGCTTGAAACTCATGCCTTCAACTATCCCAGCTAACAGTCATTCACATTGGGAGGTTAGTGTTAGTGGTCGCATACAAAGGTGGACAGAGGAGCAAAAATATGTTGCACTATGTACTTACATTGAGTCTGGATTTATGTGTTTTTCAGTGGAATGGCTCTATTCACACTTACGTCACACAAACAGAAGACGAACATAGGGATGCTGACTTCCTTTGGGCTCTGTTGGCGTTAGTAACTCTGACAAAATATGGGAAAACGGCCCGGATTTCTTCATCTAGATGCCATTGTATTCTTTCTTTTTTCCTTTTATAAATTGCCTATTAAAGGAAAAGTAACGTTTTTTACAATTTGAGCCTTATTTCGGTAATAAAACAAGTTGTTTTACTCACCCATAGCACTTTGGTGACATATGGAGCATTTCCGGAGATGTTTTAGATTAGCGTTAGGCTAACGGCGTTAGCCTAGCGCGATTTATAGCCATAGCTCGGGGCATTCCCCGAGCATGTAATATGCCCCGTGCGGGCTCCAAATAACGCAAACTTTAGCACTTTTCAAATCATAGAAGCTCGATGTCTTACTCTACGATTTCGTTTGGTCAAAAGTGGCCTGTAATCCGAGATTTATCCATAGTTTACAGCTTTGCGTTCCATGTTTGGGTCCCGGGAGCTGAGAGCACACTCCGCACATGCACACTGGCGTCCTCATCTACTCGAAACTATGGCTAAATCTCGGATTACAGGCCACTTTTGACCAAACGAAATCGTAGACTAAGACATCGAGCTTCTATGATTTGAAAAGTGCTAAAGTTTGTTATTTGGAGCCCGCACGGGGCATATTACATGCTCGGGGAATGCCCCGAGCTATGGCTATAAGTCGCGCTAGGCTAACGGCGTTAGCTTAACGCTAATCTAAAACATCTCCGGAAATGCTCCATATGACCCCAAAGTGATATGAGTGAGTAAAACAACTTGTTTTATTACCGAAATAAGGCTCAAATTGTAAAAAAAAACGTTACTTTTCCTTTAATTTGTGTATATTTGTGTATTATGATTTGCTGCTGAATCCATAGTTTTATCACATGCTCAGTGTTGGTAACTACTTCGGAAGTTGTCATCTGCATGTTTCAAGATGTCTTCTGGTAAACGTAAACGTATTTGAGTTTAATTTGAGCTAAAAAGGTACATACTGTGACTTCAAGTGTAGATTTTAAAATATGGTATCTGGAAAGATAAGATAAGATAAGATAAGCCTTTATTGATCTCACACAGGAGAACTACTCTGAAAGGTACAGTTTCCTCCAAAATTTCGTAACGTAAATGATGTAATTGAGTTCTCCCATCTGAAGTAACAGATGCATTACTTGATGTCACACTTGAGAACACCAATAAAGCAGTGATGAGGTGGTGTGGAAGTGTCAGGGGCCCAGAGCCAGAGCTGCCCTGGAGCCAAAGCACTCGCCACTGTCACACACTCATTGATCTGATCTGGCTTCAAAACTGGACCTGGCACAGAGGAAAAGGAGGAGAGGAGAAGGAGAAGGAGAGGAGGAGAAGGAGGAAGAGATGTGTGTGTCAAACAACAAGCAAATGAGAAGAGACGGAAAGTGAGAAAGAAAGGACACGGAGAGATAGCGAGAGAAATATGAAAGAGAGAGCGAGGGAGGAAAGATATAGGGAAAAAGACAGGTAGGGACACGGAGACAGAGAAGAGAAAAAATTAGAGGGAGGGACAGAGGGAGGAGAAAGAGGAAAAGAAGCTGTTCTGTGGAGCTGTGCGTGTGGAGGACTGTTGTGAGCGCTGGGAGACACAATGAAACCTGCCACAGAATGTCACTTAGACCGGACACACAAAGGCTAATGCTATCAGCAAAGCTAACAGCTGTTGACAAGAGTTGGAGCCGGGATGCTAATTACAAAATAATGAGGTTGAAGTTATCTACATGTACCAGTCATGACTCGACATAACCAGGTCTGGGCTTGTTTTTGAACTTAATGTGTTTTCTTTAAAGGTCCCCTGGCATGAAATTTTCACTTTCTGAGGTTTTTGAACGTTAATGTGAGCTCCCCTACCCTGTTTAGCCCCCCCCCCCCCCATGGTTAAAAGTTGCGAAATGTCTAAACTGAGCATTTGCGATCCTTTTCTGCGTTACAAAAAATCGGAGCTCAAACGGGCGATTTTGAACAAGGCACCTTATTGACGTCAGATCGAAAAAAGAAATGCAAATGCAGTTCCACCCCCGTCTGTCTGTACTCAGCGTCTCTGTAAATCACGCCCAGAGAGTTTGAACTGCGAATGCGCTAGGCAATGCGAAATGCGTTTTTTTATTTGCCTGGAGGCACGTCCGAGTGTTTCTAGGCTCGGAAGTCCTTTATCTGAGCCTCTGGACCTTTGAACAGCAGTGGTTTAATTTTATTTTCTGTGGAAATGTGTTTATTTTTCAATGGAACGCTTCAAATCTCTCCCCCCGTGCAAAAACAAGGAAATGGATCAGCTGAGAGCCGAGAGCGGAGAGTTTGGCCACACCCCCACCCTCTACTATAGGCCAGCTCTTTTCTCCTCATTTGCATTCAAGCAACAACGCCCATAATGGAGTGTTCAGAGAGAGAAAAATTACTCTTTCTCATCTTATCTCTATTTCTCATGCACTGAGTGTTGATTTTGAAGAAGGATTCATTTACAGTATTAGGGAACCATTAAGGAGCCATATAAAAGCATCAAGAAGTACCATGTCATGGGATCTTTAACTTTTACTGACATTCAATGCGGGCAACAAGTAGCTTTTATTAATCTTGTATTTTTCATCTTCTTAGAAATGTAAAGGGCCCATATTACCTGTTTTCTGATCTGTTCTAATGTTGTTTCCTCATCAAAAACATATCTGGCGTTGTGTTTTGTTTCATTCACACATGTTACGCAAATGATGCATATTTGTGTAGTTCTCGCAAATGGAAAACGCTCCATGCACTTTCTCTAGAATCATTTGGATAATTTCAGACCTAGAGTCGCCAATTTCTACTGAACTAACGGTAAAAAGTAGCTGTCGACGTGAAAACTACCACTACATGACATCACAAGGTGGAACAGAGCATTTTGAGCTTTGGAGATGTAGACAGACTAATAACTCAATTGCTGAAACATGTGAATGAAACAAAACACAACTCACAAGTACGACCTAAAGCTCACATGTCCATTTTGGGTAATATAGGACCTTTAAATGATTATTTGGAAAAAGAAAAAGAAAAAGAAAACTTATAAAACTTACTTTGGAATATTCTCCATGGAATTGTTCGCCATACTGTGGAACATTATACTGTAGCCAAAGGAACAACATTTCCAGGGAGACAAGCGAGTGGAGACTGTCCTCCAGGCTTAAGCCCTATTCGGACGGGATTCGTTTTATGGCGTGACATGGGGTGAAATAATAATTGAACGCGCCATGTCCGTAAACATAATCAGAATCAGAATCAGAAAGACTTTTATTGCCATTGTCAAGTGACCACAATTCACAAAAAAAGGAACTTGTCTCAGTGATTAAGGTGCGAACATAAAACACTAAATAATAATAGTAATAACTAGAGTATAGACACTAAATAATAATAATAACTAAAATATAGCTATAATATAGTAAAAAATAATAAACAATCCAAATAACAAAAAAGTCCAGATGAGCAGCATCAGAACAGTAGTGCAAACATGACGTAATTAAAGTGACTGGTGATATAAAGTGTCTTTGTGCAGATGTTCTGAATTGTTCATGAGTCCAACAGCAGAGGGAAAGAAACTGTTCTTGTGACGGGAGGTTCTGGTCCGATGGACCGTAGCCTCCTACCAGAGGGAAGTGGCTCAAATAGTCCATGTCCAGGGTGAGAAGTGTCAGCTGCTATCCGGCCTGCTCGCCCCCGAGTCCTGGAGACGTACAAGTCCTGGATAGATGGAAGGCTGCAGCCAATCACCTTCTCAGCAGAGCGCACAATGCGCTGCAGTCTCTGTTTGTCCCTGACAGTGGCTCCAGCACCACACAGTGATGGAAGAGGTGAGGATGGACTCAATGATGGCCGTGTAGAACTGCACCATCATCTGGACTGGCAGCTTGGCTTTACTTAGCTGCCGCACGAAGAACAACCTCTGCTGGGCCTTCTTGATGAGGGAGTTGATGGTCGGCTCCCACCTGAGGTCCTGTGTGATGCAGGTGCCCAGGAACCGGAAGGAGTCCACTGTGGTGATGGGGGAGTCTGTCAGGGAGAGAGGAGGCAGGGGGGCTGTGACTTTCCTGAAGTCCACAATCATCTCCACTGTCTTCTGGGTGTTGAGATCCAGGTTGTTGCTGCTGCACCAGGACACCAGCCGGTCCACCTCCCTCCTGTAGGCAGACTCATCGCCATCAGAGATGAGCCCGATGAGGGTGGTGTCATCCGCAGTTTGATGAAGTCGTGGCCGGAGGTGCAGCAGTTTGTGTACAGGGAGAAGAGCAGAGGAGAAAGTACACAGCCCCGTGGAGATGCTGTGCTGATGGTCCAGGAGACCGAGACATTCTTCTCCAGCCGCCTCCGCACTGCCTCCGATCCGTCAGGAAGTCAGTGATCCACCTGCAGGTGGAGTCAGGCACGTTTAGTTGAGTGAGCTTGTCCTGGAGCAGAGCAGGGAGGATGTTGTTGAAAGCAGAGCTGAAGTCCACAAACAGGATCCTGGCGTAGGTTCCCGGGGAGTCCAGATGCTGGAGGATGAAGTGGAGGGCTAGGTTAATGGCACCGTCCACAGACCGATTAGTTCTGTAGGCGAACTGCAGGGGGTCCAGGAGGGGAAGGTGAAGGACTTGAGGTGGGTCAAGACCAGGCGCTCAAATGACTTCATGACTACAGACGTCAGCGCCACAGGTCTGTAGTCATTAAGTCCAATGATCCTTGTCTTCTTGGGGATGGGGACGATGGTGGACTGCTTGAAGCAGGCAGGGACATGGCATGACTCCAGGGAGGTGTTAAAGATGTCCGTGAAGACAGGAGCCAGTTCTTTAGCGCAGTGTCTCAGGGTGGAAGGAGAGACACCATCCGGGCCTGGGGCCTTGCGGAGTATGTCTGTGAAATTTACAGCGAGTTTCACCTTCTGTAAAACGGTCTGGAGGAATTACCATAGGTAATATTAATCCCGTGCGAATGCGACCCTCGGTAAAGATGTATGTAATATTTTGTCACATCCGTTTAAAGAAAGAACATTTACCACAATTTTCAAACATGGAGGAGCTTGAAGCGCTTTGTAGAATTTAGTACAATTTATTCACTGCATTTGACCCATTCTTTAGTGCAACCAAACTGGACCAAAACTGAATGATTGGCTCCACCTCTTTCTTGTCTCTATTGATATAGTTAGCTTTAATGCCATACTGTGGAACATCCTAGAGAAATCCTCAACGCATCCATGGAGACAAGCAGATGACGAACCCCCAACCAAGTCACATAGAACTCTTTTAATTACCTTTAACGCAAACGCATTTCCACAGAGATTTTAAATTTGCCATTACTCTCTGCTTAATACATCCATAATGTTAATGATCAATTAGATATTCGTCATATGGGCCATAATGAGAAGGTGGGTTAATTAGTGCTCCCATATAGGAAAGGTCACTCATGGGCCTAACTATCTCCTGCCCGGGCTTCAACTCTCCAGAATACAAGCAACATAGAGTGAAGGAACAATTAGCCACTAACCGCTAACTCACAGGAAGCTAAATTTCCGCTCCACTTTACCCTTTAGAATGACAGAACAAACCTCATGGGCCAGGCGTTTTTAAAGGCCACTGGTTTAATGGAGATATATTTAAGTCATTCTATACATTAGAAAATGAAAACAGTTGGATATTTCATAATTACAGTGAACCCTCGTTTATCGCGGGGGTTAGGTTCCAGAAATAGCCCGCAATAAGTGAAATCCGCGAAGTAGGACAATTTTATATTTTACAATTATTCTACATGTTTTAAGGCTGAAAACGCTTCACCAGACACATTATACACCTTTCTGAGACTGGTATTAACATTTTCTCACATTTTTCTCTTGTTTAAACACTCAAACTTTTGTAGATTTTCATTAAAATGTCACGTGCGCGCGGGCACGTGCGCGCGGACACGTGCGTTTGTTTTGGTACCACATATCCATGCCATGTGCGAAAGTCGAGTGGAAAGCGACCTGGATATCATTTTGGGCAAGACTCAAGCCAATGCTAACAGTGCCAACCCGCTAACAGACGCCTCTGAGCACCACAAGACCAGGTAAGACCAACCTGCGCTCACAAGAGTTGGTTGCATTTCACCCCGGCTCCAAAATCAGTCCGCTATCAATGCGTCGCCAATACTCCACAGAGCTGTGGAGTATTGTGGAGTATTGGGTTCGTCCTCTCGTCCTCTCACGGGGAAGAGCCACTGTCTCCTCTGTGCGCGCGAGTGTCCTCTCCCCGCTGCGGCTCCCCCGGACGCTCCATGTTGATTCTTGGCTCTTCCATTTGTCCGGCTCGCACTCTCTTCCATGGCTCGTGCAAGTAAACAAAGGCCACACCTCCTGTCACCCAGGCGCTCTCGTGAAGGAAATCTGAGACTCTGTCCCTACCATCCCTGGTCTAGACCTGGTTTAGTCCTGGTTTAGACCTGGTTTAGTCCTGGTTTAGACCTGCTTTAGACCTGGTTTAGTCCTGGTCTAGTCTCTTAGCTAATCAGGGCGCAGGACAGAATGTTACACTGTAAAAAAAAAGTTACACTATAAAAAAAATTGAAAAAAAAAAAAAAAAAAAAAATTGAAAAAAAAAATCCGCGAAACAGCGAGGCCGCGAAGAGTGAACCGCGATACAGCGAGGGTTCACTGTATTGGCATACATTTTTGCTATATGACCACCTGCCGTATATGCAACACCATATGCAATTCAGCCAGTCGGAAAATTAGAACGCTGCAATAACTGATACTTTACTGATGTCATCAACATTCCCTGGAGCATGGTGCTAACTCAGGGGTGGGCAAACTTTTTGACTCGTGGGCCACAAAGGGTTCTAAAATTTGACAGAAGGGCATGACCAGGAGCAGGTGGATTTAGTGTTTTGGTAAAAACACTAAAAATAACATGGGATATGTAGAAAATATGTGCTTTAGTTCAATTAAAAATGAACAAAAGCATTACAACAAAATGTCCATCTTTCAAGTTCCACGGTATTTAGCTATTTATTGAAATGTCTCTTAAAACACAGATAATGTAATGAATAAAATACAGCTTTTTTTTTTATTACTAACAGTTACTATTTTAAAGCACTGAAAGTTCTGTTCTCCTTCAGGTTCTTTTGTTCTTTCGTTGACTGCTTGCTAGCATAGTTAGCATGTTTTGTGGCAAAGTGACGGCTGATATTATATTCTTTAAAAACCGCTACAGTCTCTTGGCATATCAGGCATACAGCAGCTGATAAGTATTCGGTGAAAAAATATTTACTTGTCCACTCCTTATTAAACACTCGGCATTCTCTGTCCACTTTTCTTTTCTTAGCTCCGCTCATCTTTACAGGAGGCTGAGTAAAGCACAAACGTGGAGCAAAATGCCGCACTTCAACAAAGGTCAATGTATCTAGTGCGTCAGTTATTGGAAAACGCCAGAATTGCAGGGAAATTAAAATATTAAAACATTAACAAGGTTTATTAATATAATTTCTTCAAGTTCGGCGGGCCGGATTAAGAAGCTTAAAGGAAAAGTAACGTTTTTTTTACAATCTGAGCCTTCTTTCGGCAATAAAACAAGTAGTTTTACTCACCCATAGCAGTTTGGTGTCAATTGGAGCAGTATCGCAGAACTTATGTTGAGCCGTTCTGTTCTACTAATGATCCCGTATCCGTTAGCGTGAGTGCTCGGGGCACTGATTTGCGGTGTCCAAATAACACAAACTTTAGCACTTTTCAAATCACAGAAGATCGCTGTGTCAGGGTAGACTTTTAGTAGATTCCAAAACGGCCTGAAACCCGATATCGCAACAGAAAAGTAAAGTTCCGAGCGGTGTTAGCTTCTTTCGGACTAGCGGTGTTTACAAAACAGCTGAGTTCACGCATGCGCACTGTCCTCTCTGATGACGTCATCAAATGAAACTATAGCTGGATATCGGGTTTCAGGCCGTTTTGGAATCCACTAAAAGTCTACCCTGACACAGCGATCTTCTGTGATTTAAAAAGTGCTAAAGTCTGTGTTATTTGGACATCGCAAATCAGTGCCCCGACCACTCACGCTAACGGATACGGGATCATTAGTAGAACAGAACGGCTCAACATAAGTTCTGTGATACTGCTCCAATTGACACCAAACTGCTATGGGTGAGTAAAACTACTTGTTTTATTGCCGAAAGAAGGCTCAGATTGTAAAAAAAACGTTACTTTTCCTTTAACGGGCCCCATATGGCCCCCGGGCCGTAGTTTGCCCATGCCTGTGCTAACTGTAGGCACAGCTCTGTCTGAAGCTCTGTTAGACTTTAATCAGTTTTTTTTTTTTTACACAATCTGCCCATAAAGAACTGACATATCTGACACAACAACAAGCGAGCTGATCTGTGTGGTTAAACAAGTCTCCGTCAAATTGCATTATAGTCACAAGCCAGCGAGCATTAGCCAACAGTGACGTCACGCTGGGGGTGTTCTACATGCGTCTCTATTGGCAGAATGTTCAGTGGTTTATACATTTTTATACAGCGTATTCAAAGCGCTTTACACGTTTAGACATTTACACATTCACACATTTACACACCAGTGTACGCAGACACTGGAGGCGGGGGTGTCTACCTACAGTGTCTTGCCCAAGAACACATCGACAGCATTCATGTGTGGGAGCTGGAATCACACTCGTCTCCTGAACTACAGAGCACGCGTTAGCAAAAACTGCCAAAAAGAATTTATGTCTGAAAACTCAAGAAAAAAAAATACAAAATAGATTTTTTCAGGAGCCTGAGATCAATACGGGCTTTTTTGGTCCTGTTTAAGAGTTTGATTTTCAGCAAAAAAAGTGTCAAAGTGACTAACTGAAAAAATGTTGGTGAATGCTCGCTGGCTTATGACTGTATTTTTATGTGTGAAAGAGCACAAATCAGCTCTTTCTGGTCAAATTGTGTTAAAAATAAAGCGTAGATTAAGTCTAACTTGAGTAACAGAGAGTAGCTTCACACATTTTGGACAGTACAAACTTTTGGTTTAAACTAACCACCATTTTGTATTTCTTGGGCCTGTTACTTACCACTGCAGACCGCGAAAACCCCACACAAGCTGCAGTTTTGGGACTTCTGGGAGCTAAGCCTTGATACATTACACCTATTAAAACTTTTACCCCTGCTTCTAAAGTGTCCAAATTGAACACTGAAACTTCCCTTGTTACCTATTACTCCATCCCCTACAATTTTGAGCCATTAAAGTAGCACTGACAGTTCAGATGAGGCTAAGCATCAGAAAAACACTACACAAATCCGTCAATCAAAGTCACTCCAGTTTTGCAATAGCTCTGGGGGTAAACTTTGGTAGCTGCTGTAGTTGGCCCAAGGCAAAAGGAAATAGATGTAAAAGCAGTTCTGGAGGCTCAGCAGGCTCTACAGCTCAACCCCAGGGTTCCCGGGGTTTAGTGTGCACCCAGCCACGCTCTCAAATGGACCAGATATGGAAATGCACAAAGACGCTGTTCAAATTTCTTATGTGGAGAAATTGCAGCGGAAAAGGTGAGGAGAGCTAAAAGGGAAAAATGAATTGACAAAAACACTGAGACGCATCAATCAAACGGCTTGGAGAGACTCTAATACTTTGAGTTTGTCCATCTTTGGACCAGATGTTGGATGTTGGACCAGATCATTTTTGTTAGGGATTGGGTTCACAAACATACTGTATACACTTTATTACATTAGTCTGATAACACTGTGCCTGTTTACCCATTGCATTTTGTGTCCACTCTCAGCTGGAGTGTATAAATCCCAGAGCCAAAACTTCTTCAGAGTCTTCTTACAAAGTTCAGGTAAGGTTCAGGTATTTTTTTTTTTTTTTTACATTAGCCAGAGCTGTAATGCTCGCAAACATCAGCATGCTATATAATATAATAATAAAACATTTTTCTAATTAGATGCAGCTCACAGCAGTTTCATTCAAAAATTTTGCTCAACTGTGGACAAAAATTGGATACAGCCAGTGGTGAAAGTAAAGCGGTGCGCACCGGAACGCAGCACCGGTATAAAATTCACAGCCGGTACGCAGCACTGCTAAGAGAATATGGTTAATGGTGGCCAAAACCCACATTTGAAAAAAAAAGTAAGGTGCGCTATTTAAGTAGAAAACACAAACAACCACACTATGCCATTGGAGAATAACTGAAAGCTACCCGAAACTCTGGTGCAGAGATATCTGCAGTCTGTTAAGCAAGGATTGTCAAAACTTATCTGACTGTAGCCGTGAAAGTCGCCTAAACCATTGTGAGGCGGTGCTGCGCACTGGTAGAAGATTTAAGGCCGGCGCGCTGCCTGCACCTGTAAGAGAGGGTTTATGCTGACTAAAAAAATATGAAATAATTAAGTATATTAAAAAAGTTATTTATCTATGAAAAAGGTGTAAAACGTAAAAAACAAAACAAAACAAAAAAACGGGTAAAACAAGTGTTTAAAAAAAAACAAAAAAACGGTAAAGTGATGCACTGGACATTATGGTCAAAATGGTAAATGGTCACATCTTTATATTGCGCTTTTCCACCTTCAAGGCACCCAAAGCGCTTTACAACAAGGAACCAATCAATCAATCAATCAATTTTATTTATATAGCACATTTAAAACAGCCAAAGCTTACCAAAGTGCTGAACAACATTAAAGGTGACATAAAAATCAGTTAGAGTTAAAATAACAACAATAATAACAATGGTGACAATAATAAAATAATAATAATAATAATAATAATAATAAAACAACAACAACAACATCAACAGCAAGAAGGTGCCAAGGTGTCTCTTCCTAACTCGGAGTAAAGGCCAATGAGAAGAGGTGCGTTTTGAGCAGGGATTTAAAGTGCTCCAGTGATTGTGCAGTTCTAATGTGCAAAGGTAAAGTGTTCCACAGTCGTGGAGCGGCCACAGAGAAGGCCCTATCCCCTCTGGTCTTCAGTCTGGTCCTAGGGACAACCAGGAGGTGCTGGTCAGCAGAACGCAGACCTCTGGATGGGATCTGGGGCTGAAGGAGTTCAAATAAATACACCGGTGCTATGCCATTAAGACTCTTAAAAACAATCACCCATTCACACACACATTCACACACCAGTGTACACAGACACTGGGGGCGAGGTGGGTTAAGTGCTCTAAGTGCAAGCGCTCTACCAACTGAGCTACTGCCGCCCCGATTATAGCACCTGTAAGAAATGAAAACTACTTTCACCACTGGATACAGCTCTCAAACAACGTGTGCTAGAGACATCTGGGCAACAGGCACCTTTATGTAACAGATAATACTCCCTACAACTGTACCACAACCCAAAAACATGCTCCATAGGTAAAATCCTCCAGCTGAGGTCCTGACCAAGCCGAGCAACAAGATCATGGAGATGGGTCCCCGGGCGCCTCATGTGCTGCTGACTACTCCTGAAAAAAAGGATGTGTGCAATGCAGAGGACAAATTTCCCTACAAGGATCATAAAGGATATTAAGTAAAATAAGCTCACCTTTATGTAACACATAATACTCCCTACAACTGTGTAGAATCCCTTAGTCACCCAGGTAAAGGAGAAACTCAATTTGTCAACTGGACAAAAGTTTATTTGGTTGAATATATTTTGCAGCTCATCCAAGCTGCTTCTTCATTTCTAGTCAGACGCTGATGGACACTGCCTATATCTGCCTGAAGGGAGGCGCTAACTACAATGAAATTCGGGTCGGATGTCACGCACAGGGCTCCAAGGAGCGCTCAGGGAGTTAGTGTGTTTGCTCAGACACATTAAAAATTAGGGGGAACATTGGCCATGTCCCAATTCCAAGTATTACTAGTCACAATAGAATAATATTTTTGTCTTTAGGGAACAAGGAGCAGACCACCCGGCTCATTGAGCTGAGGCGGGACCTGTTCCATTTCACAGACGCCCATGTGATCCATGGACTGCACTCAGGGCTCAGCGAGTATGCGCCGCCTTGACTGCAGAGTGAAACCACACTCCGAACCGTGCACTCGCTGAATTGGGAAACGGCGAACATCGCAGAGTAGCAAGTGTAAATAATGGGTGGGGATTTATGACGATTTATGCAACGGTGGCCGACGAGGGTCCGAAAGGAGGACAAAATGTAAAAAAGGAGGACACGTGACAGACGGCCGGACAGACAGCTCTAAAACCGGACTGTCCGGACGAAATCCGGATGAATGGTCACCCTAAGTGTGGGTGCTGGTTAGCATAGCCATTCAGGGCCATACTCCCTGCAACTGTACAACAACTCACCTTTATGTAACAGGTAACCCTATATCCTATCATATCATCTTTGCACTGTTTCCTTATGGCCTCTTGTAAGATAAGATAAGATAAGATAAGATAAGATAATCCTTTATTTGTCCCACAATGAGGAAATTGCAGTGTCACAACACAAGTTTCAGAAACAGTTGGAAAATATGAGCATGCATCAAAATTAAGATAAATAATAATAATAAGTATGTACAATCAACTAAAAAACACAACAGTGTAAGGTTAAAGGCACAGGAACGCTGCACAATAAATGTCTTTGGTTCTGAGCAGTGAACAAACAGCAGTTAAAGTGACTCCAGTTCAGTAATATATAATATCACTACAATAAAGTGACTCAGATGATTGTGAACAGTGCAGGGATGGACAGTGGTGGTTAAATGAATAAGTAGCAGGTAAAGTTACTTTAAATAATATTGCACATTGTTATTATTACTATGGAGATGACGCATGGTTGCTATGGAGATGAACATGACTAGCAATTATCACTGTACAGTCCGACAGCAGCAGGAAGGAAAGACCTGTATACTGTGATATACTGTATTTATATGACCATATAACTTGTTACTTGTTACTTGTAGATACACATTTATAATGATACCTTTTTTACACCTTCAACAGTCTCTTGCTGTTGTTATTGTAATATAATGTGATCTATGAGCTACTGTGTTCAAGTCATTTCCCTTATGGATCAATAAAGTTTGTCTACGTCTCACAGGATATAAGGTATACCTCTTCACCCTCTCTTTTTGTCTTATACATTCTCACACACGCATAAACGCACACACACACGGCGGCCCCTCCCTTGTTATGTTCACACTGCCCTGTTTTCCATTAGCTCTGATTGAAGTGTTGATTGATCTGTCCATGTGTTGCCAGCCACTCCAATTTATTGGTTAAGCGTGGCGGACTGGGGACTCAAATATGCTGATGCTGCACAAAACCATTGTGTTTGTAACTTGGGAACAGTTTTTTTTTTTAATTATACAGTATTTTTTTGAATGTTTGATTGTGATTGGGTGAACTATTTACCTGTACCCACCACAGTACTTAGAACTCATCTCTTGCCTTGTCTTTCCATCTTTTGTTTTCAGTCATTTATATTATACTTTATGACCGTTAAGCCGTGCACTTAATGGATACATTGACATAAAAACCTGTGTAATACTCACTCTATAAATACTATCACTGCAAATGTGATGAGTTCAAATGGAGATTAAGTAAAGTGGTTGGGAGATAAGCTTTGAAATGGTGCATAAGTACATGGATAATAAATTCAGACATTGAAATAACACTAGTATAAAATGGCTGATAAGATTTGACACCTCCTCTACCCAAGCCAGTCATAAAGGATACTGCAGGCAAAATTAGCATGGCTGTGTGCAGTAGTAGTAAAGTAATAAAGTATTTTTTTAAATAAGTCGGAGTTTAATTTTGTCTCATAGACAGCCTTTTAGTCAGCACTTATATTCCACAGATCAACTGCTTTATAGAGAAAAAAATATACATTAGAGCAGAAGTATTACTAAGGGGCACATATTACACACATATACACAAAATTGTGAGCTTTAAAGGGGTATGCCACCCCCAGGTCAAACTTGGGCATCTCCCCACAGTCCAGAGACTAAAATAAGTGGTGGAAAGCGTTTTCCTGCTCACCCAGCCACTGTCCAGGTCTGTCAGCACTGACCGCCGCGGTATCTGCTGCTCCTCCGCGTTAGACTGGAGTCTAACGTCGCCAGAGAAAGATTTCGGCCAAAAGGAATTAATTTGCTCGATGCGTTTCCCAATTACTTTCTGTGTAGTGCGCATTCATATCGAGTGCAAATAAATGTGCAAATCAACACGGAGAGCTTGACTTGGTCATTTTGGGTGGGAACTATTTTTCAGTGCGGAAAAACACAGCCGAAGCACACACCACGCTGACAGGGGAATCCCTGTTACGCACCAGGAAGGGAGTTCCCCTGTTATGCAGATACCAGTGCTGACAGACCTGGATAATGGCTGCGTCACCAGAAAAATGCTTTCCACCACTTATTTTAGTCTCTGGACTGTGGGGAGATGCCCAAGTTTGACCTGGGGGTGGCATATCCCTTTAGGCCATGTTATAATGTTGTTAACTCAAAAACAAACACTATAATGCCAAACGTATTCACTCACCCATCCAAATAATGGAAATCAACTGTTCCAGTCACTTTCATGGCCACAGGTGAATAAAATGAAGCAGCTCGGTCTGCAGACTGTTTCTACACACATTTGTAAAAGAATGGGTCGTTCTCAGGAGCTCAGTGAATTCCAGCATGGTCCTGGGATAAGATGCCATCTGTGCAACAAGTCCAGTCGTGAAATTTCCTTGAACTATCCCACAGCCAACTGTCAGTGGTATTATTATAACAAAGTGGAAGCGTTTGGGAATGACAGCAATTCAGCCAGAAAGTGGTAGGCCCTGTAAACTGACTGGGCAGGGTCAGTGGATGGTGAGGCGCATAACACGCAGAGGTCACCAACTTTCTGTGGGGTCAATCGCTACAGACCTCCAAACTTCATGTGGCCTTCAGATTAGCTGAAGAACAGTGTGTAGAGAGATTCATGGAATGGGTTTCCATGGCTCAGCAGCTGCATCCAAGCCATACCTCACCATCGGATGCAGTGGTGTAAAGCACGCTGCCACTGGACTCTAGAGCAGTGGAGACATGTTATCTGGAGTGACAAATCGCTTTTCTCCATCTGGCAATCTGATGGATGAGTCTGGGTTTAGTGATTGCCAGGAGAACAGTTCTTGTCTGACTGCCTTGTGCCAAGTGTAAAGTTTTTGCGGAGGGGGGATTATGGCAGCACGGGGGCTGAGTGGCTAGCGCTCATGCTTCACCGCACGGGTCACCCAGGCCTTTCTGTGTGGAGTGTGGAGTGTGGTCTGGGTTCGATCCCCGGGTCGCCTGAGCCTTTCTGTGTGGAGTTTGCACGTTCTCCCCGTGTCTGGGTGGGTTTCATCTGGGCACTCCGGTTTCCCTCATCAACCCAAAAAATGCTCCAGGTAAAATCCTCCAGCTTATGTCCTGACCAAATCGTAGCAAGAAGATCATGGAGATGGTCCCCGGGCGCAGTAACGTGCTGCCCACTGCTCCTAATATTAGGAGATAATACAGGATGGGTTAAATACAGAGAAGAATTTCTCCGGTGTGAGATCAATAAAGTCACTTCTTCTTCTTCTTCTTCTTCTTCTTCTTCTTCTTCTTATGGTTTGGGGTTGTTTTTCAGGAGCTGGACTTGCCCCTTAGTTCCAGTGAAAGGAACTTTGAATGTTTCAGCATACCAAGAGATTTTGGACAATTCAATCAATCAGTCAAACAATATTTATAAAGCGCTTTTCATACAAAATGTAACACAAAGCACCTTACAGTGATTAAGGATTAGAAGACTGACTTTTATTGATCTCACACAGGAGAAATTGTTTCTACATTTGACCTGGGGACGAGCCCCGTGATTTTGTTGTTTAGGTTTGGTCAGGACCCAAGCTGGAGGATTTTACCTGGTGCATGTTTTGGGTTGGTGGGGGAAACCGGAGTGCCTGGAGGAAACCCACCCAGACACGGGGAGAACATGCAAACTCCACACAGAAAGGCCCAGGTGACCTGAACCTTCTTGCTGTGAAGCCACCGTGCTGCCAACAGAGAAAAAAATAAAAAATTCCATGCTCCCAATTTTGTGGGAACAGTTTGGAGATGGGCCCTGCCTCTTCCAACATGACTGTACACCAGTTCATAAAGTAAGGTCCGTAAAGAGATTGGTGTGGATGAACTTGACTGGCCTGCACAGAGTCCTGACCTCAACCCAACAGAACACCTTTGAGCGGAGACTGAGAGCCAGACCTTCTCATCCAACGTCAGTGTGGGACCTCACAACTGTACTTCTGAAAAAATGGTCAAAAATTCCCATAAACACACTCCTAAACCTTGTGGACAGCCTTCCCAGAAGAGCAGTTATAGCCGCAAAGGGGGGACTGACGTCATATTAAACCCTATGGATTAAGAATAGTTTGTCACTTAAGTTCATATGTGAGTCAAGGCAGGTAAGCGAATACTTTTGGCAATATAGTATACCTGGAGTTGTGTTTTGTTTCATTCACATGTTTGAGTAATCCTTTATTATTAATCTGTCTACAACTCTTTTTACCTTTAGTTCAATAGAGATAGGAAGTTCCAGGGCTGAAATCCTCCAAGTGATTCTAGTGAAAGTGTAAGGGGTTTAAAAAACACAGTGGAGCAATTCCTGTATTACCACGACATCGCAAGGTGGAACAGAGTTTTCGGAACTCAGCTTAAAGATGCAGGGTTTCTGTGTTAACAAACAACATTATAACATAGACAGTGTTGGGAGTAACTCTTTACAAAAGTAATTAATTACTGTAATGCATTACTTTTTGGTGTAACGCAGTAATGTAACGCATTACAGGGAAGAAAATCTGTAATATATTACTCGTTACAATGCCAGTAACGCACATTACAATGCATTTTTAACCTGCTTTGTTTTTGTGGGTTTTGCGTTTTCTTCATACAAAGTTCGCGGATCACTGCGAGATCAGCTACTGAATCTGATAAGTCCGCGCAGAACATTACATTTCATACAAAGCTCCGCGAGATCAGCTAGTGATATAAAAGTCTGCGCAGAACATTCCATTTCCTTTTACTTCGTCTCGAACTGGCAGACTGACAAAGGATGACAGAGCCAGAAGAATCGGATAGTGCTAGCTCCTTTTCAAGATGGGCATACACCCACTACTTTCACTTCGTTCAAAATAAGGACTCCAAGAACATTTGAGTTAAATGCACACTGTGTGTGAATCCCAGACCTCTTTCCACGTCGAAATGCAGTACAAGCAATTTGACGAAGCACTTGCAGAGGTGCCATAGCACCACGGAATTAGTCAGGAAAGGAGGGGATGGGACAGGGAACGATACAACCCCAACAAAGCAGCTGAAACTGAGGTTGACCCGACCAGAGAGATTTGCACTGTAGATTGCCAAATCCTTATTTCCAGTCATTTTGGCGAGAGTAACTAAAGTAATGCAAAAGTAGTGTAATGCCTTACTTTTTATTTAGAGTAATATTGTAATGTAAGGCATTACTTTAAAATGACAGTAACAAGTAATAAGTAGTGCATTAGTTTTTGAGTAACCTGCCCAACACTGAACATAGAGCAGGAAATGGCATAATATCTGAATTTTAGATAAAAGGAGAAGTTCAATTTGTCAACTGGACAAAGTTTGTTTGGTTGAAAACGTTTCGCCGCTCATCCGAGAGGCTTCGTCAGCTCTAATAAGGGAAGCCTCTCGGATGAGCGGCGAAACGTTTTCAACCAAACAAACTTTGTCCAGTTGACAAATTGAACTTCTCCTTTTATCATGGATTCTACCTGGACGACTGAGGGAAAATTCACGCATCTGAATTTTAGGTTATAATAGCAAAAATAATGAAAGCAAAAACATTTTTAAATCAATCCAAAATAGTGATGCCGACATTGTGAACTGAACTGCATCTTGTCTTGTCTTGTGTCTCCTTTACATTGATTGTCCCAGTTGGATCGATTTTATATCATTATATTACCAAACTCACATCGAATTAAACCTGATGACATTGCTTCTGTAGCTTTGTTGTTATACAGAGGACTTCCTACTTTTCCATACAACCCAACTTAATGACACGACTCTTGCCACCAGCTCTGCCATCTCGTCTTCCCCCTCTCCCCTTGCTGCTTCTGTCCATCTGCGTTTGTCTCCTCATTGCCTCCCCCTTGTCCGCCTCGTCCCGAATCTCAATCTCACACGCCGCGTCAGGATTACCAGCTCGCCCCTTTATGCATGCGATGATGCCGTTCTCTCGTTCGACATCATCGCGGCAGCAGGGCTCATAGCGCGGGTGATCAATACAAATGGCCCGGTGATTTCTTGGCCTGGGATGGACGGGGGAGGAGAAGAGGGAGTGGGGTGGATGGATGAGGGGGTCTGGCTCGGAAGCTGTTTGGCCCCGAGTGGATTTGGAACAGGCTCAAGATGACCCTCCTCCTCCTCTCACACTCATTCGCGTTCACACACAAACGCAACGGTGGTGGCGGCGGTGGCGGCGGTGGTTGGCTGGTAGCACAGCAGTGAAATTAGCCAAATTTATATCAACCCCAGCCAGAAATCCATGTGCTCACAGCCAAAGATAGACACATACCACATGACAGATCTGAGAGCTTTACTGTCATTCAGGGTTTAGTATTTGCAAACAAAAGGTCATATCATTATAGCATAGGGTGTAGCCTGGCAGATCCAGACTGGGCTCTCTTTGTGTTTTTTTAATATATATATACAGAGGGATATTAGTCTGGTCTCCATTCCCTTCGAACCATCTCAAGCCAGAACCAAACATGTGCAGTCACATTTGTTTAGTTCAAATCCAGGCTCAAAATGTATCTGTTCAGTATCTGTTTTGGAGCTCGGGATGGGCCATACCAATTATTTTTGTTTCAATACGATACCAAGTAATACCAGAGTTAGAATCCCGATAGTGATACCGATACTTTCATATATATATATATATTTTTTTTTTTAAACTGCAGAAAAACACTAACCTGGCTCTAACTAGATACCTTGGCTTTGCAAAGCTCCACCAGGAGGCTTAGCTCCACACATTCTGTTGCTGCTGTGCTGGAGGGAGCTGCCTGACTAGCCTCCTGTCGTCGTTTGGTCAGTAGCATTTCGTCATGCTGAGGTGTATGATTTATGATCAAGTATTTATTTAAAGATCCCATGACATGGTACTTCTTGATGCTTTTATATGGCTCCTTAATGGTTCCCTAATACTGTAAATGAATCCTTCTTCAAAATCAACACTCAGTGCATGAGAAACAGAGATAAGATGAGAAAGAGTAATTTTTCTCTCTCTGATCAGGCCATAATGGGCGTTGTTGCTTGAATGCAAATGAGGAGAAAAGAGCTGGCCAATAGTAGAGGGTGGGGGCGTGGCCAAACTCTCCGCTCTGAGCCCTCAGTGGATCCATTTCCGTGTTTTTGCACGGGGGGAGAGATTTGAAGCGTTCCATTGAAAAATAAACACATTTCCACAGAAAATAAAATTAAACCACTGCTGTTCAAAGGTCCAGAGGCTCAGATAAAGGACTTCCGAGCCTAGAAACACTCGGACGTGCCTCCAGGCAAATAAAAAAAACGCATTTTGCATTGCCTAGCGCATTCGCAGTCCAAACTCTCTGGGCGTGATTTACAGAGACGCTGAGTACAGACAGACGGGGGTGGAACTGCATTTGCATTTCTTTTTTCGATCTGACGTCAATAAGGTGCCTTGTTCAAAATCACCCGTTTGAGCTCCGATTTTTTGTAACGCAGAAAAGGATCGCAAATGCTCAGTTTAGACATTTTGCAACTTTTAACCATGGGGGGGGGGCTAAACAGGGTAGGGGAGCTCACATTAACGTTCAAAAACCTCAGAAAGTGAAAATTTCATGCCATGGGACCTTTAAATCGGATCATTTTTTGGCACACACGGTGTGGAAGTAACTCCACACCACACTTCGCTTGCGCTTGTATCTCCCATGGCTCCCGCAGCCCCGCGCCGCTTTGACTGAAATCTCACAGCAGTGAGTCTATCGCGGGATGACGTTCTACCCCACATTTGGTGAGAACGCGGAAGGAAAAGTAGTGCCTGACAACTGGCAATGGTTGAATAATGAACAAAACACATATGAATTTGAACTAAATAAACTGAAAGTTAAGTCAGTAAGAAAACATGACTTGGCATCGGTAATTTTATACCAGGATCGATCCATATTAAATACACCATCAGGATCGAAATATCGATACTTTGGTATCAATCCGCCCATCCCTACTTTAAGCACTCAGTCATGTGGGGACACTTTGCACAGTTGTTTTGTTTCTTTGTGTAATGTTTTTGTGTTTTTATATTCTGTTGATTTTAATGTAAAGCACTTTGGCCACCTTGAGTGCTGTAAAGTGCTCTATAAATAAGGTCTGATTGATTGTTTTTTTCATTATTTTATTTTATTTTATTGTTTCGTTTTGCCTTCTGTCTTCTTATTTGAATCCGTATGTTTTGTTATTAATATGTCTTGGAGCTACAGTCTTGCATTTCTCTTGCAAAAATACTTAAAATGTATGTTTCTCTGTCTTTGAATAAATAAATAAATAAAAAAGATGGGTTTTATTTCAGTAAAGCATGTGAAACAAAGGAGCTCATTGGAGTTTAGTATTGGAGTATTAAGTAAGTAATAAAGTAGTAGAAGAATAGATGGAGTTTGTGTATTCTGGCAAAGGAATTGTATGAAACAGACTTGATAAGACTTCCAGATTGATTCACTGCACTGACCTCTGAAACTGAAAACTCTCTGACAGTTGTTTAATGATCAGCCCAAATCCAGCTCCACAGTGTGACCCTCTGTTTTGGATCTGTGTCAATGCACAGCCACAGTGATCAGTATGTGAATAAACAAACCCCATTCTTCATATTCCCTATAAGCAGTTATGTTCTCTGCATGTCCTGCCACGAGCCAAGTAATGAAGCATCAGAGGAGATTTCTGCAAAATATGAGCATGACCTGTTTGGAATTATGATAGTCCTGGTTTAGTTCTGCTTTAGTCCTGGTTTAGACCTAGTTTAGTACTGATTTAGTCCTGTTATAGACCTGGTTTAGTCCTGGTTTAGACCTAGTTTAGTACTGATTTAGTCCTGTTATAGACCTGGTTTAGGCCTGGTTCTGTCCTGGTTTAGTCCTGGTTTAGTGTTGTTGTAGACCTGTTTTAGTCCTTGTTTAGACTGGTTTAGTCCTGGTTTAGACCTGGTTTAGCCCTGGTTTAGTCCTGGTTTAGTGTTGTTGTAGACCTGTTTTAGTCCTGGTTTAGACTGGTTTAGTCCTGGTTTAGACCTGGTTTAGTCCTGATTTAGTGCTGTTGTAGTCCTGGTTCAGTCTTGATTTAGTCCTGTTATAGACCAGGTTTAGTCCTGGTTTAGTCCTGTTATAGACCAGGTTTAGTCCTGGTTTAGTCCTGTTATAGACCTGGTTTAGGCCTGGTTCGGTACTGGTTTAGCCCTGGTTTAGTCCTGGTTTAGTGTTGTTGTAGACCTGTTTTAGCCCTGGCTTGGACTGGTTTAGTCCTGTTGAGCCCTGGTTTAGTTCTGGTTTAGTCCTGTTGTAGTCCTGGTTCAGTCTTGATTTAGTCCTGTTATAGACCTGTTATAGACCTGGTTTAGTCCTGGTTTAGTTCTGTTATAGACCTGGTTTAAGCCTGGTTCGGTCCTGGTTTAGCCCTGGTTTAGTCCTGGTTTAGTGTTGTTGTAGACCTGTTTTAGTCCTGGTTTAGACTGGTTTAGTCCTGGTTTAGACCTGGTTTAGTCCTGATTTAGTGCTGTTGTAGTCCTGGTTCAGTCTTGATTTAGTCCTGTTATAGACCAGGTTTAGTCCTGGTTTAGTCCTGTTATAGACCTGGTTTAGGCCTGGTTCGGTCCTGGTTTAGCCCTGGTTTAGTCCTGGTTTAGTGTTGTTGTAAACCTGTTTTAGCCCTGGCTTAGACTGGTTTAGTCCTGTTGAGCCCTGGTTTAGTTCTGGTTTAGTCCTGTTGTAGTCCTGGTTCAGTCTTGATTTAGTCCTGTTATAGACCAGGTTTAGTCCTGGTTTAGTCCTGTTATAGACCTGGTTTAAGCCTGGTTCGGTCCTGGTTTAGCCCTGGTTTAGTCCTGGTTTAGTGTTGTTGTAGACCTGTTTTAGTCCTGGTTTAGACTGGTTTAGTCCTGTTGAGCCCTGGTTTAGTTCTGGTTTAGTCCTGTTGTAGTCCTGGTTCAGTCTTGATTTAGTC
This sequence comes from Paratrypauchen microcephalus, assembly GCA_036785185.1. Classification (NCBI taxonomy): domain Eukaryota; kingdom Metazoa; phylum Chordata; class Actinopteri; order Gobiiformes; family Gobiidae; genus Paratrypauchen; species Paratrypauchen microcephalus. The sequence goes on along the minus strand of JAVJIX010000067.1, from coordinate 656,275 downwards.
CTGCTATATACCTGTTATAGACCTGGTTTAGTCCTGGTTTAGTTCTGTTATAGACCTGGTTTAAGCCTGGTTCGGTCCTGGTTTAGCCCTGGTTTAGTCCTGGTTTAGTGTTGTTGTAGACTTGTTTTAGTCCTGGTTTAGACCTGTTTTAGTCCTGGTTTAGACTGGTTTAGTCCTGGTTTAGCCCTGGTTTAGCCCTGGTTTAGTCCTGGTTTAGTCCTGGTTTAGTGTTGTTGTAGACCTGGTTTAGTCCTGGTTTAGTTCTGTTATAGACCTAGTTTAGGCCTGGTTCGGTCCTGGTTTAGTCCTGGTTTAGTGTTGTTGTAGACCTGTTTTAGCCCTGGCTTAGACTGGTTTAGTCCTGTTGAGCCCTGGTTTAGTTCTGGTTTAGTCCTGTTGTAGTCCTGGTTCAGTCTTGATTTAGTCCTGTTATAGACCTGTTATAGCCTGTTATAGACCTGGTTTAGTCCTGGTTTAGTTCTGTTATAGACCTGGTTTAAGCCTGGTTCGGTCCTGGTTTAGCCCTGGTTTAGTCCTGGTTTAGTGCTGTTGTAGTCCTGGTTCAGTCTTGATTTAGTCCTGTTATAGACCAGGTTTAGTCCTGGTGTAGTCCTGTTATAGACCTGGTTTAAGCCTGGTTCGGTTCTGCTTTAGCCCTGGTTTAGTCCTGGTTTAGTGTTGTTGTAGACCTGTTTTAGTCCTGGTTTAGACTGGTTTAGTCCTGGTTTATTCCTGTTATATACCTGGTTTAGTCCTGGTTTAGACCTGGTTTAGTCCTGTTGTAGTCTTGGTTTAGTCCTGACTTAGTCCTGTTATATACCTGGTTTAGTCCTGGTTTAGTCCTAGTCTAGTCCTGGCTCAGTCCTTGAATCACTGATATAAAAAAAACAAAAAACTACAAAATTAGACTTAAAAAACGACTACACAAAGTTGCCTACGATCACATGCATGATTGTATATTGTGTTTACTGTGATTTCTTGTGATGTCATTCATTTGATTTGGCATCACTGTTTGTACTAGTGCAAAATACTATAATCGTACAGCTCAATGTAAAGGTCAAACAATAAAAAATAAATAAATATGAGCATGAATTTTAGTTGGGAAAACCTGTGGAGTATGTGCATGTTTTATAGATTTATAGATGCATTGTTCAGGCTATTATCCCTCCATCTGCATCTAGTTACATTTAACAAAAACTCAATTGAATAAATGAATAATGATTTAACTTTATTTACAATTAAGACTATAATCACGAGCTGCCCCCTCTTACCCTTCTCTGCACAAGTAAACGACGAGTGAAAAGACTGAGCGAGACAGTCAGGGAGACAACGGGCCCAGCCAGTGCTCACATAAAACTATTCAGGTACAAAATGAAATACAAGTGCTACAACTACTCGAGCTAAAAGTGATCCACAGAGCATAAAGATCCTTGCTTTCACCCTTCACCTCCGTCCACCACAGACAATCAGATAACAAGATGGTGTCATCCGATTAGTATTGACGATCTGTCCTGATTTTTTAGCTCCATGTTTCCAGCTCAAACACAAGCCCCAAGCGCAACGTGTTCCGTGGGAATTATAGATCTGTGCCTCTTCTAAGGAGGAAGCCACACATTTTACATTTATATTTAACTGAGAGTCAAGAAAATCACGTCCATTTAATAAGACATAGACCAGTCAAAAATTTGGACACTTATTCATTTATGTTTCTTCTTTATTTCTATGACTATTTACATTGTAGATTCTCACTGGAGACATCAAAACTATGAATGAACACATATAGATAGTAAACAAAAACAAAAAAAAGTAAACTAAAAATGTTTTAGAGCTCAAAAAAGAAGAAGAAAGCCACCCTTTGCTTTGATCACTACTATGCACTTTTTGCATAGGGGAAGCAAAGGGTAGCTAAAACCGCAACTCAAAAAAAGAAACCTTAAACCTTTTTTTTCTTTGCTACATAATTAGAACATTGGATCTGGATTCTACGATTGGATTCTCACGATATTTGTGAGTTCACAGACTCACAAATATCCATCTTGCGGTGGTCCTGCTGTAGGGTTTAAAGGAGAATTAGCCTTATTTCGGTAATAAAACAAGTTGTTTTACTCACCCATAGCACTTTGGTGTCATATGGAGCACTTCCGGAGATGTTTTAGATTAGCGATATCCGTAGCGCGAGTTCTAGCCATGTAATATATGCCCCGAGTGGTCTCCAAATAACACAAACTTTAGCACTTTTCAAATCATAGAAGCTCGAAGTCTTAGTATACACTTTCGTTTGAGTCAAAAGTGGCCTGTAATCCGAGATTTATCCATAATTTACAGCTTTGCGTTTCATGTTTGGGTCCCGGGAGCTGAGAGTGAAATAAGCTGTGACTCCGCACATGCACACTGGCGTCCTCATCTACTCGAAACTATGGATAAATCTCGGCTAGAAGTCGCGCTACGGCTATCGCGAAGATATCGCTCAGATTGTTAAAAAAAAAAGTTAATTCTCCTTTAAGCAGTGGTCAGCCCAATCACAGGGCTTCTGTGGCAGGGGGAGGGGTTTCAGGCAACATGATGACAGCCCCAACCTCCAGGCCTACACCACAGATTGTACATATATATTATACATACAGTCTATGGCCTACATGGAGCAAAACAAGCATGGTGGTGCCGAGGGACGGTGATGGTGGCTGATAGGTGTTAAAAACCCAACATATTCTGTACACAGGAAAGGAAGACAAGAGATTAGATTTTTTCACTTGCAAGTGGAGAACAGTCAGAGAGAAATGACCAGGTTACAATGCTCTTGGCCCACATTCTGCTCTGAGCGTCCTGGCTCTCTGTGCCCCCCACTTGCATATTTATTGAGTTTTTCACATCCCTGGTTACAATGGGCTCGTCCTACTCCTAAGGGGTGGGGGAACAGGTGGTAGGACAGCCGACAAAACATAATCATTAAAACCAAAGCAAAATCATTAAAACCAAAACATAATTATTAAAAGTAAAACACTTATAAGATAATTCCCAGATATGACATCTTTCACAGGGACAATGTCCCTGGGACTTAGATACTGGAGGAGCCAAACTGTCTGCTTACGTCTCCCCTCGGATATCTGGCCTTTCTGTAACTCAAAACATATGATCACAAGTCACGCACTTTTAAAGCTTCATTTCTAAAAATTAAAGAATCACAAAAGTTAATAATATATAATTATTCCATCAGTGGCCTATAACGAACTTAATGCGCAAATTTGTATTGTAAAACAGCAGAATTCGTTATCGACATGTGCCCTCTCCAGCATGACACTTGTTTTGGTTTTACTTGGCACATGTTGGGCACCCCGTTTTGACAGGTTTGCTTTGATTGGCTAAAAAGAAACTGGTGGGTGGGCACTTCTGTGGTTTGCTCAGTCAGCTCGAGGTATTCTGCCGCAAGTCCTTCCTTTTTCTAAACTCTTTCAGCAAAGAGCCGTTCCAGATGGTTCATGTGTAGAACATATCAGTCTGGTGTGAGACAGGTTAAGATAATTCTATTTCTTTCATCATATATTTCATGTCTTCCATGTGTATCTGAAACGTAGAAAGTAGAAAAAAAAACAAAACAAAACACTGAATGCCCAGACTTTTCACTGGTAGTGTACTGTATATGCTTAAGGCATTCACCAGCTTCACTCCTCCTCACAGTTCCTTTTCACTGCCTCTCATTGACTGTGTGAAGAAGTGGACTAAGCAACTGAACGCTGTGGAACATGTTTATGTTTTTCTTGAGAGATGCAAACAGTTTTATTATGTGATATCTGGTGATTTGACTGTTTTGTATTGATTATGTCGCTTCTACAGAGACACCACAGAGAGCATCCTCACCAGCTGCATCACTGTGTGGTATGGCACCTGCACCGTGTCCTGCCGGAAAAAGCTACATCGAGTAGTGAGAGCAGCTGAGAGAATCGTGGCTGTGCTCGTTACCTGTTGCCCCTTGGTGACTTATGTCCACGTCAGTTTTGCAGCCTGGACATGGTAAGCCAAGGCCATCTCTCCCAATAGCTGTCCAGAAATCTTTATTGTTTCCTAGACTATTTTTATGTATTTATTTTTTTGGCATTTCAGCCATGTCACGCAAGCTTTGCAGTTTAAAACCAAAACTGTTTTGGCCTGCAATGAATACGGGGAAACGTGGCTGTTACCATTGCATCACACAATGAACAGATTAACCTTGTAACCTTGACGAGTTGTTAACAACACCGTTGGGTTAATGTAGGGTTAACTCTACGTATTAATATGACTTTTTTCCGGCTCTACAGGCGAAAGGGGAGCGGCTGGCGATGGCTGCCTCACATCCATGAATCTGAACTGAACTGTGGTGTGAAGCGAGGCAGTTGGGAGGAAATGAAGCACTCTGATTGGCCGAAAGAACTCTGCTTACATGCAGATCTCTGTGGATCTGTGGCTCAGCAGCAGAATCAACATCAGTGACAATTTGACTGAAACGGACAAAATGTGAGATCCATATGTGTAATTTAGAACAACAAATCGTACAAGCGTACAAGGAGGTCAAAATGTGTGCCCGCTACTCAAAATGTCTACATGTTGGCAGGTCTGAGGATGCTGAACTCTCTCCCTGCCCTGCCCTCGCTCCCACAATGACACCGCTAGACTGTTAAATGACAATGACACTGCTGCTTAAAATACAGATAAATGACAATGACACTGCTGCTTAAAAGACAGTTAAATGACAATGACACTGCTGCTTAAAAGACAGTTAAATGACACTGACACTGCTGCTTAAAAGACAGTTAAATGACACTGACACTGCTGCTTAAAAGACAGTTAAATGACACTGACACTGCTGCTTAAAATACAGTTAAATGACACTGACTCTGCTGCTTAAATTACACCATTTGAGCTTTATTACGCTACACATTGTGTGTTTTTCCTATTATATACAAGTTTACTGTACTTTTGCTACAAGTATATTTGATGTTTTAGTCATTGTGTTTATTGCCTTGTTTATCAGATGTTTGGTTTTTGTTTTTTGACAATAAAGCTGACTTTGAACTTTGAACTTTTTCTACCATGGCCATGTCTCTCTTTTGAAAAAGAGATTCTGAATCTCAGTAGGGCCTCCTGGTTAAATAAATAAATGGAGTTACACTAGAATCCACAATATAACAGGTCCAACTCAGTCAAATGCATTTTAGAAAGAAAGAAAGAAAGAAAGCTATGCCTTTATTAGTCCCACAGTGGGGAAATTCCAGTTCTGCATTTAACCCATCCTGTTATCAGGAGCAGTGAGCAGCACATTACTGCGCCCGGGGACCACCTCCATGATCTTCTTGCTTCGGCTTGGTCAGGACCAAAGCTGGAGGTACCTATGGTGCATGTTTTGGGTTGGTTTTGGGTTTATATATGTAAATAAGGTGAAGTTGGCATTAGATTACAGATTTGTACAAGTACACAGCTCAAACCTGCACAGTGGAGTACATAGAGCCTGTCTGCTGCTAACATTCAGATGGGCAACTACTACTGAATACTGCATACTACATATTACTACTACTACTACTACTGCTACTTCAGGGCTCTCAAGTCTCACGCACTGAGAGTGTGACACACGCAATTCGACGTGTTCACACGCTCACACGTCACACATGGCATTTCTCACGCTGATTTTTTTTTTTTTTTTTTTTTGTGCCCAGAAAATCGGTCTGTATGGCTCAGTTTATGCAGGCACCGCGCGTTTTCAGCGAAAAAAACTCTCCCCCTCCTCCCCGTCCTGCTCCCCGGAAAAAAATCTGCCAATCAGAAAATAGATTGTTCTGTTGTTGGGCAGACTGTAGAGTGTAGATTCACCTTCTAAGCGCACACTGCGGTGATGATAAAACAAACTGAGAACCATCAGGTAATAACTTCATTTATATAACTCTCATTAGTTGCTTTGTAGTTTAAGTTTGCTCTTTAGACAAACATTTACAGCAGGGCTCTCAAGTCTCACGCATTGAGAGAGACAATTCGACGCGTTCACACGCTCACACGGCATTTCTCACGCAATTCAAGCCCCCCGCTCCTCACGCACGACCCCACTCAAAACTTGAGAGCCCTGTGCTGTGCTACTTACATTGAGTAGTAGTAGTGTTTTGAGTGTATATAGCTTAAACCTATGTACATGGAGTCTGTGTGTTGTTAACATCCAGATGGGACATAAAACACACAGTCCCAGCTCCAGCTCCCGCTCCATCTCTCTCCATCCTTCTGTTTACTTCACATTTTCACAGCTTTGACTGGAGGAAAATCTAATTTGCCTCAAGACGAAAAGCTCTTTGTTTGTTTGGCAAACGAGGAACAACAAGCAGGAAATTTCCAGGAAATGTGCAGCACTTAATCAAAAGATGTTGTAAAAGCCAACCAAAACTGAGCAGAAAATTTGTCTGTAAACTCAACTAAAACATTTCTTATCATTCAAAATTCTGGGAAAAAAACAGAATAGAATCAACTATCACCTACTTTGAACGCCTTGAAGTAGAAAATATTTATATAACTGTGACCATTTTTCAAATTTTACGACTACAACTACCTCTACTCCCTACTACTACTTACTACCTATGGCCTAGGCTACTACTTTTACTACTACTACACCTACTACTACTACTACTACCACTTCGAGCAGCAATAAACGTGGAAAAACAGTCTTTACCATTTACTACTGCGACTACTGCTACTGCTATTACTGCCGCTACTGCTACTCGTGTATTTTTTTGTACCCGCAGCTCCAAACTCTCACAGTCGCTTAGGGATGGAGCAGAAACCTTGAGGACCAGCTTAGAGACACAAAATCATTTAATTAGAAGAGAAATGCCAAACACTGTCTGAATAATATACAAAAATAAACCAGCGTCGTCATCAAAAGGAAATCTCACCAAGGCTGTTTTGAGGCGTCTCGGTTCAATTTAATACGCGACAAGAATCTGCACATTCACTTGAGTCAGTGAAGACAAAATACATTTATATGATTCAAATGCAAATGGAAGCTTCAAGTGAAGTTGTTGTGAATTAAAGATTAAGAAATATAGGAGAGCAAGAAATTAGTCCATCTGTAACCAGGCCTGGACTGGTAATTGGGAATACCGGGCATTTTCCCGGTGGGCCGACAGTCCTAGGGGCCGATGCCCTTTTTTTTTTTTTACTTAGAGACCAGCCCACAATTTAGGACTGAACCAGGACTAAACCAGGACTAAACCAGGACTACATCAGGTCTGAACCAGGACTAAACTAGGACTAAATCAGGATTGAACCAGGACTAAACCAGGACTAATCAGGTCTAAATCAGGACTAAATCAGGTCTGAACCAGGACTAAATCAGGACTGAACGAGAACTAAACCAGGACTAATCAGATCTAAATCAGGACTAAATCAGGTCTGAACCAGGACTAAACCAGGACTAAATGAGGATTGAACCAGGACTAAACCAGGTCTGAACCAGGACTAAATGAGGATTGAACCAGGACTAAACCAGGACTAATTACATCTAAATCAGGACTAAATCAGGTCTGAACCAGGACTAAACCAGGACTAAATCAGGACTAAACCAGGACTAAACCAGGACTAAACCAGGACTAATCCGGTCTAAATCAGGACTAAATCAGGATTGAACCAGGACTAAATCAGGATTGAACCAGGACTAAACCAGGACTAATCAGGTCTAAATCAGGACTAAATCAGGTCTGAACCAGGACTAAATCAGGATTGAATGAGAACTAAACCAGGACTAATCAGATCTAAATCAGGACTAAATCAGGTCTGAACCAGGACTAAATGAGGGTTGAACCAGGACTAAACCAGGACTAATTACATCTAAATCAGGTCTGAACCAGGACTAAACCAGGACTAAATCAGGACTGAACCAGGACTAAACCAGGACTAAGCCAGGACTAAACCAGGACTAAATCAGGATTGAACCAGGACTAAACCAGGACTAATTACATCTAAATAAGGACTAAATCAGGTCTGAACCAGGACTAAACCAGGACTAAATCAGGACTAAACCAGGACTAAACCAGGACTAAATCAGGATTGAACCAGGACTAAACCAGGACTAAATGAGTTTTGAACCAGGACTAAACCAGGACTAATGACATCTAAATCAGGACTACATCAGGTCTGAACCAGGACTAAACCAGGACTAAACCAGGACTAAACCAGGACTAATCCGGTCTAAATCAGGACTAAATCAGGATTGAACCAGAACTAAACCAGAACTAAACCAGGACTAAACCAGGACTAAACCAGGACTAATCAGGTCTAAATCAGGACTAAATCAGGATTGAACCAGGACTAAACCAGGACTAATTATGAGGGGCCGGTCTAAGCCAAAAATGCCAGGGCCATTTTTTTTGTCCCAGTCCAGACCTGTCTGTAACTCAGGTCCCTTTTATGTTTAGCTGTAAGGCTAGGAGACCTAAATATTGAGAAAAAGAACTTCACTTTTTCAACTTTTTAGGGAAATGTGTATAGAATCCCTCAGGTCGTCCCATTCTCCTTCCATACACCTGTTGTGCAATAATAATATAGTAGCATATCCACCATAGCATGTAGCACAGGGGTCGGCAACCTGCAGCTCCAAAGCTCTTTGATTCCTCTGATGCGGCTCAGTACAGAGGTCCCTCGTTTATCAGATTAAGCCTTTATTTGGTCTCACACACAGTGACACACAGGAGAAATTTGACTTCTGCATTTGGCATTTGACATTTGACCCATCCTTTTTCAGGAGCAGTGAGCAGCCATCTTTTTCGGCGCCCGGGGGGCAGTGCCATGAAGGGTCTTGCCCAAGGACCCACACTGGCTTGCTCATTGCCAGTCACGGGGGTTACATTCTAAAAAATAAGCCACGATAAGCGAAATCTGCGAAGTCGTCAGCTTTATATTTTACAATTCTTCTCCATGTTTTAAGGCTGTAAACGCCTCACCACACACATTCTACGCTTTACTCACACTGGAATTAACATTTTCTCACATTTCTCTCTTGTTTAAACACTCAAACTTTCGTAGATTTTCAACAAAAAAGCACAGTATTATAGAATGAAACCAAAGTGTATTTCATGTGTATTTCACAGTTCTTATGACCGAGCCTCTTCGTCCTGGCACCGCTTTGCTGTGGCGGGTTTTGTCAGGGAGAAAACTTGCAAACATACAGCACTTCAGAGTCACACTGTGATCCAACATTTATATAAATCTGACAAACTGAACACATTCTGTACAGGAGACACGGAGGAGAAGGACTGACGAATTGGCAAAGGTCTACAGTCCCTTAGCCAATCAGGACGCAGAAATGCGCGTTGATACACTATAAACAGCGACGCCATGAAAATACGATATATCGAGGGACCACTGTATTTAATTAAAATGTATTTTATTTTAGTTGATTCATTTTCAAAATGTAATTCTATGGCACAAAAAAAAGCTGTTATATACAGTGTTATTTAATTTTTGTGGCTCCCAGTGTTTTCTTTACTGTGTGAAACGGGTCCTAATGGCTCTTTGAGTGGTAAAGGTTGCCGACCCCTGATGTAGCATATCCACCTGTTGTGCAATACCTAATTACAGCGCAGTAATATGCTATAGCTTGTTGGCAACATCTAATACAGTACAATATGCTAAAGTGAGTTCTGTGAAATCTCTCTCTACAATGTAGGGACTCTCTAGTGTGTGTATATCTGGCTGTATGTGTCACCCTTACTGCAATATCTGAGCAAGACTTGCAATAACCTGGTAACTAATGTGTAGTACCAGCTGTAGAGGACTTTTTCGCACTTTTTCATCTTTTTCCTGTATACTGTGTTGTAAATATCCTGCTATGTTGCATATATCATACTTAAATGTCTGCACTGAAGTGAGATGCTTTCAGTCTCATTGTATGTATGATGTAAATTGTACATATGAATAGTGACAATAAAAGGTATTCTATTCTATTCTATTCTATTCTATTCTATTCTATTCTAGAATCCATGGTAAAAGGAGAAATTCACTTTGTCAACTGGACAAAAGTTTTAGGGAAATGTACCATTACAGCTCTGGAGGAGTTGTAAGTTTCTATATTTGTGCTGTTTTTGTCTCCAGTTAGACTTGATCTTTATTTCAACACAATTTGATCAGAAAGAGCTGACTTAGCTGGAACTACAACAGTGAGCTGATTTGTGCTCTTAAACAAGTCTTTCACACAAGAAATTACAGTCACAAGTTAGCCATCATTAACCAGCTGTTTTTTATTGACAACAGGACAACAGGTTCCTGAAAATTATTTATTTTTTCTTGCGTTTTCAGACCATCTTGAAACTTTATTGGTACAGTATACTGTATGTGTGCACTGGGTCAGCTGAACATTGCATCACAGACATACACGCAGTACACCCCGGCATGATGTTACCGCGAAGATTATGCTAATTCATATGTTTAGATTAAACTGATTTTGAGAGGAACAAAAAGAAGGAAATACTATAAACTGCAAAGACATTGAAATGAAATAAAGAGCCGTTCCCTCAGAAACATACCAGGAGTTGTGTTTTGTTTCATTCACACATGTTTAAGTAATCCTTTTTTATTAGTCTGTCTATATCTCCAAAGCTCAAAATGCTCTGTTCCACCTTGTGACGCCGACGATGAAGCTACAGTTTTCAAGTTAACAGCTCCTTTTACCTTTTAGTTTAGTAAACTGTAAAAAATAAATAGTTAGTTCAACTCAAATTTTCAAGGCAACCGACTGCACAGAGTTTTTGAGTTGTGAGTATCAACTTAAATTTTTAAAGATCCCATGACATGGTACTTCTTGATGCTTTTATATGGCTCCTTAATGGTTCCCTAATACTGTAAATGAATCCTTCTTCAAAATCAACACTCAGTGCATGAGAAACAGAGATAAGATGAGAAAGAGTCATTTTTCTCTCTCTGAACAGGCCATTCTGGGCGTTGTTGCTTGAATGCAAATGAGGAGAAAAGAGCTGGCCAATAGTAGACGGTGGGGGCGTGGCCAAACTCTCCGCTCTCCGCTGTCAGCCCTCAGCTGATCCATTTCCTTGTTTTTGCATGGGGGGAGAGATTTGAAGCGTTCCATTGAAAAATAAACACATTTCCACAGAAAATAAAATTAAACCACTGCTGTTCAAAGGTCCAGAGGCTCAGATAAAGGACTTCCGAGCCTAGAAACACTCGGACGTGCCTCCAGGCAAATAAAAAAACGCATTTTGCATTGCCTAGCGCATTCGCAGTCCAAACTCTCTGGGCGTGATTTACAGAGACGCTGAGTACAGACAGACGGGGGTGGAACTGCATTTGCATTTCTTTTTTCGATCTGACGTCAATAAGGTGCCTTGTTCAAAATCGCCCGTTTGAGCTCCGATTTTTTGTAACGCAGAAAAGTATCGCAAATGCTCAGTTTAGACATTTCGCAACTTTTAACCATGGGGGGGGCCTAAACAGGGTAGGGGAGCTCACATTAACGTTCAAAAACCTCAGAAAGTGAAAATTTCATGCCATGGGACCTTTAAGTATTGCTGTTAAGTTAAGTTGGGTCAACTAAGCTTTTAAAGTTGTGCCAGCTAATCATTCATTCTTCTTCCTCTTTTCCATTTTCTGGGTCACAGTCCAAGCAGTGTTCTGCTGCCCAGAAAACAATGCACCAGCCCCCATGAATCCTCCCACAGGTGGTGGGTGCAAAGGAGGACGGCTCACAACGTCACCTTGATGTATCTGCTGCCATGGGGGCTATCAGTGTCCACAGACACTGGGGGCAAGGTGGGGTTAAATGTCTTGCCCAATACACAATGTCAGTGCTCATCTGTGGGATCAGCTGGGATCACACGCGGTCCACCTGTCAAGAGTGGGATTCGAACCGCCAACCTCTGGGTCACTAGACAAGCGCTCTACCAACTGAACTACTGCCGCCCACACAAGCTAATTGTTTTAAGTTCAAGTTTCTATTTTACCAACTTAAAACTGCAAATAATGCACGAAGAGGAGATAAAATAACGTCTCATTTCGTTTTCGTCAACATCAATGTTGACAAAAGGACTCGTTAGTCTCTTTATGACAAAGTTTTCTGAGGGGAAAAATGGTGGACGTTTCTTTTTCAGCAGATTATTCCAAATGAACATGCGCAGATTAGTTGGCCTGGCCCAAACTACCGTCCACTTGAATTTGTATATCATGTCAACTCAAAATATGAATTAAGATCAACTTTTTAACAGAAACTTACAAAAGTGAGTTGAAATTACTCATTTGAGACAGTGTACGATGCAACTGGCAGTTTTATTGTCTATGAACGCTAAAATCCTAGTAATGTGAACAAATTCAAATTGTCATTTTTACAGTGTAGAGATTGGCATTTCCAGGGGTGAAATCATCCAATTCATTCTAATGAAGGTGTATGGAGTTAAATATTATAACATAGATCAGAAAACCGCGTAATATGGGCCCTTACCTTCCTATTTTCTCTTAGATCTCTCATAGAGACTCATCAGGTTTAAAGAGGCACTTGTTCGGATAGCTCCTCTGCCCTATCACTGTGTGACCATCAGGTTTGCACATAGCAGCTCTCACTTAAAACATTGTGTCTCCAATCTGGTCTAACTCCCATGATGCATTGCTTCTGCTCTTGCTGTGCTGGTCAGACGAGTTCTCGCTGTGAGACCAAGGCCCTGACTTTAATTCGAAGCCCATTTTGGGTCCATTATGTCAGGCCACGAGGGAGCTGCAGCAAATTACAACTATCTCTACTCCACTGACTTCATCATTAAAATGAAAATGGCGCAGGCTGCACCCACCTGCCCCACGCAAACACAGACTGACCCAGAGCCCAGAGTCACTGTGCAGACTGGACTCAAGAACAAGAACGCACACTCAACCTTGACATCATTATCATTCCAAACTGGGTTTTGATACTAAGGCAATGGCTTTGATATGTCAATACTGCAGTGTTAATAAACACCTTTTCAGGCCATTTAAAGGAGAATTAACGTTTTTTACAATCTGAGCCTTATTTCGGTAATAAAACAAGTTGTTTTACTCACCCATAGCACTTTGGTGTCATATGGAGCACTTCCAGAGATGTCAGGGCTCTCAGGGCTTTTGAGCGGGGTCGTGCGTGAGACTGCGTAATTTCCGAGGAGCGGGGGGAGGGGCTTGAATTGCGTGAGAAATGCCGTGTTGAATTGCGTTGAATTTGTCTAAAGAGCAAACTTAAACTACAAAGCAACTAATGAGAGTTATATAAATGAAGTTATTACCTGATGGTTCTCAGTTTGTTTTATCATCACCGTCAGTCGCTGTGTGCGCTTAGCAGCTGAAACTAGTCTGCCCAACAACAGAACAATCTATTTTCTGATTGGCTGATTTTTTTCCGGGGAGCGGGGCGGGGAGGAGGGGGGAGTTTTTTTCGCTGAAAATGCGCGGTGCCTGCATAAACTGAGCCACACAGACCGATTTTCTGGGCACAAAACAAAAAACAAAACAAAAAATCTGTGTGAGAAATGCCACGTGTGGCGTGTGAGCGTGTGAACATGTCGAATTGGGTGTGTCACACTCTCAATGCGTGAGACTTGAGAGCCCTGGATGTTTTAGATTAGCGATAGCCGTAGCGCTAATATATGCCCCGAGCGGTCTCCAAATAACACAAACTTTAGCACTTTTCAAATCATAGAAGCTCAATGTCTTAGTCTACACTTTTGTTTGAGTCAAAAGTGGCCTGTAATCCGAGATTTATCCATAGTTTCGAGTAGATGAGGAGGCCAGTGCGCATGTGCGGAGTCACAGTTTATTTCACTCTCAGCTCCCGGGACCCAAACATGAAACGCAAAGATGTAAACTATGGATAAATCTCAGATTACAGGCCACTTTTGACTCAAACAAAAGTGTAGACTAAGACATCGAGCTTCTATGATTTGAAAAGTGCTAAAGTTTGTGTTATTTGGAGACCGCTCGGGGCATATATTACATGCTCGGGGCATATATTACATGCTCGGGGCATATATTACATGCTCGGGGCATATATTACATGCTCGGGGCATATATTAGCGCTACGGCTATCGCTAATCTAAAACATCTCTGGAAGTGCTCCATATGACACCAAAGTGCTATGGGTGAGTAAAACAACTTGTTTTATTACTGAAATAAGGCTCAGATTGTAAAAAACGTTAATTCTCCTTTAAGATTATTCTCAAATAAAACCTTTTTATTTTCTGTTATTGTGATCTAACAGTAGTTCTAACATATAATAGACTAAGACAATTCTGTAGTACAGTATTCAGGAAAGGGCAATTTTGTCCTATTTTTGTCATGTGTGTATTTGTGTCAGTACTTGTTGAAATGAGTCTCTACCTTTTATAGTTTTGGTGTTGTATAGTAGATATTGTATTGTATACTTCTTTGGCAGTCTATGTCACAGACTGTGTTCTACAGAAGTCTATAGTCACGAAGCGGACTGTGGGAGACCCAGGAAAGTGCGTTTTCAGATGTACACTGCCTGACAAAAGTATTAGGACGATTGTGTATTTCTGATCTTTCATAAGTAATGATAACAAGATGTATTGGTAATGACAACAAATCAATTTATTGATATATTAAAGCAAATTTCATCATGTGTAAAGGCTTATTATTGCAAAAAAGTAACAATATCAAGTTAAATAGCTTTTTCATCAAAATAACCACCTTTGGCCTTAATCACAGCTTTACAAATTCTGTCTGTCCTTTCAGTCATGCAGATGGGCTGATTCGAGAACTCTATGTCATGAGTTGATTTAAAAATATTATTAATTAAGTGTTCAAACTTTTATTTTCATAATGAAAGGATGCTATGAAAACATGAGTAATATTCGTTCACAAATGGATTTGCGCACAATGATCTGAAAATATGAGGACGTGTGATAATATAATTGAATAAATGTAATGAAATAGTATTAAAGGGACAGTGTGTAAGATTTTTACCCATTAATTACTGAAATTGAAGATACCCATTCAAAAATACATTGTTTTCCAAGCCTTTTCACTTCCATCATGAAATCAAAGTATTCTTTTGGACTTAGATATAGTCACATAAAAGGGGGATCTTCCCCATGCAGAGGCAGCCATTTTGAATACGAGAGCCGCAGAAGGACATTTGGGCTCCGCCTTCGCCTTCGGCAAGGCTCGTGGTTTTGGGTAAACAACACAAGCATGCTGCCGGATCAGACGTCGTAATGGATCTAACACGTGTTTTGGACTAAATTGTTTTACTGGATTTTATTCGCTGGATCCTTACGGACAAATTGAGAGCAAGTTTATGGTGAAATACAGAGTTTGACCTGTGCAAAGCATTCTAAGGTAAGCTAACCTCGTTTTGTGTTTTTCCTTATAAAAGCCCCATGTGCTCGGGGAGTGTTTGTTGTGCAGGGAAATGAATTGCATAGTCAAAAAGAGGAGACTGTAAGGCTTCATTTGATGTGTAGATTGTCATGGTGCGCGGGTACGAGAGCTGTCCGCATTACAGCGCGCCCGGGTGACCCTCGAGGTCTGCCGTAGCTAAAACAGAAAGTGCAATAGCACCATCCACCTATGCGCCACGAATCCTACACACTGGGGCTTTAAAGGACCATCGTTTTGACTGTTGATCGTGACACCCTCATCAGCAAAATGTCAAAAATGAGAAAAGTGGACGCCGAGTGCAGGATTTTCCAAGAAAAATGTACTAATTCCTATTTGTTCATGGAGGTGAATGGGAAACCTGTGCGCTTGTGTTGAAATTGCATTTTTCTTAAAGTTTCAGGTTGTTCATAATATAATATTTTGTAAAAGAAAGAGTTCATCAAATGAAAAAAGACTTCTGTAATAGATTTGCGTTTCTCTGCACAAATATTTGGACTTATTGTTATTTTTGGGGTATATTTGCCATGAGTTTTCTGATCCGGCCCCTTTGGGATCAAAGTCGGTTGGAAACGGCCCCCGGACCAGAATGAGTTTGACAGCCCTGGCGTAGAGGTTATAAATGAGGTCTGCTTGTCTCCGGGGAGATGTCGTATGGTGGAATATTCCAAAATATTTTCATTTATACAAGCAAGTGGTGGACCCTCTTCTAGAAAAGTTACATAGTGCACCTTTAAATGACCCTCTGTAGAGTTAGTTTAAAGTACTGCATGCTGCTTTCCATACTTTTTCCTCGCCTATAGGTGGTAAGTTAGTCTTGACCAACTTCATTCAAGTGTGTTGTGTTGTTGTCGAAATATCCACCATCCAATCTGTGCTCTACACTTTACACTCTCTCACCGAAGCAGCATGGGGCGGGTGCGAATACCACGGATAACGCAAGAAGTACCAATGGTCGGCCATTTAGTTGATATAGCCTCACAGCCAGTCACAGCCCTGAACACAGCGCAAACGAGATCGATAGAGGAAAATGGAGGAGACCCACGGCGCACAGAGAGGGGGAAGAGAAGAGATAGGGTAATACTGTAGCCCTGTGTCCTGTTGCCGGTAATCACACTCGTAAAACTCAATAATTACACCAGCCTTTCTGTAAACAAGGGGAGCTAAGGGCACGGAGAAGAGGGGCCGAGGATGAGGGTCGAGCCAGCGGGCATGTGCTCCTGCTGGGTACACCGGGTTTTAATCTACCCCCACTCAAAACTTGATGGAGAACTCATACGGAAACAATTTGTGTGTGTATTCAAATGAGAGTGAGTGATTTTGATGTAAATGAGCTAGAATAAGGGCAGTGAACCGTAGCAGCCCTGTGCATAGCAGTGTTACATTCACAGTGAATCTTTGAGAGAAACTGCTACTCCACAGCTCTGCTCTGTAAAACAATATTGTAATGAGCTGGTAATGAGCTGGTGGCCAACCCTCCTCGTCAAAGGCTGATCCCGTCAGATCTCAGAAGCTAAGTAGGGCGGGCCTGGGTACTCAGGGCCCGTTTACACGAGAACGCTTACGGGTAAAAACGACAAAATATTTTATCGGAAGTGCCTTTCGTTTACACGGTGACGGCGTTTTTGGGGCCTAAAAACGCAAAAATCTGAAACCACCCTCCAGAGTGGAAAAGTTAAATACGCTCGGCTGTAGCGTTTCCGTGTAAACTGCCCAAGACGCAAAACTGGTCAGATGTGCTCACGTCGCGTACGCGTTTACATCACGTAGATGTGGCATACCTTGATACCACGGATGTTCAAGCTGCGCTAGCAGCTCTAGTCAACATACAAGAGTCATTTCAACAATTGTATAAATCACACCCACACACGTCTACGGTCTTTTCTCTTCTTCCCGTACAAGTCTTTCTCACACTCACAGCCACACAGACGCCAAGACAAGCGACTTCCGCATGAGGCACTTCAAATGTAAAACCCCATGTGATTTTATATTTTCTAATTCATTGTAATCCTCCTGTAATGTCACTATTTTCAGTACAATATTCAAAAACATGTCAACAAAAATACAAGTCACTGAAATGTTTGGCGCGGAACTTAACAACTAATTTAAAACGCAACTAGAACATTTTATTTTGAAGTTTTACCTTTCTCTTTTCCGGTACAGTCGTGGTTAGAAATTTAACTTGACGCTGTTGTGATGTTTTGTTTGTTTGTTTTTTCAGTCCAGCGCCTCCCTTCGCTGGCTTTTGCGTCCACTTTTGCGTCTTCGTATAAACACGGATAAAAAATTGAAGACGAGACGCCACTTTTGCGTCTTCTGTTTTGATCGTCGCCGTATAAACGTAGCCTCAGATTGGAGACCGCTGGGAAAATCAGGCGCCACGGTGGGGGACCAGTGGCGAAAAAATGTTGTTGTGTCCTTAGGCAAGGCATTTCACCCACATTGCCTAGTATAAAAGTGGTGTGAGCGTGACATAAAATTGTAAAGCATCTGGAAAAGCACTGCATAAGACTAATGCTTTATAGCCCTATTTAGCCGTCTCTATTCCATCTATTTTTGTTATATTTTATATTTGATGAGTGAGCTACTGTACCCAAAACGATTTCCCTTGTGGATCAATAAAGTTTGTCTAATTCTAAGTCTAATTTAAAGGCCCAATATTATTGATGATCTATGTTCTGTCAGTTTCAGAAAATGGTTCAGAAGGAGGTCTGAAGGAAGGCATTAGTCGAAATTGAGGTTATTCAGCATTTTAATGTAAAAATAGCAGAATACAAACGAAATGGTGACATCAGACATCTTCAGCATTCATGTTGAAGCTTTAGCAGAGAGACGTCGGCCGTGAAGAAGGACATGAAGAGAACCCCCCAGTGGCGGCCCTCACACACACACAAATGACCACAAGGTGTCTTTAAATACAGTACAGACTGTTGAATATTTATGACATCAGCAACAGCTAACCTATAAGAGAATAGTTTAGCTATGCAGACCATGTAGAGAACTTCCCAGCTTTAGCTAAGAAGACCAGTTTTCCCAATAGTCAGCCAAAATATTGATGGATAGGGAGCAGGTGATGTCAACACAGCCCAGGATAGCCTATGTATGTATTAAGTTACGCTTAGCTGTTCACAGAACACTGGGTTAAAACACAGAAGAACCAGGTGGAGGTTCTAAGTATACAGAGATTACAGTTTTCATATGTAAGTACACATGTAAATTAAATATGAGATCCCACAGTTCTAATGTTGTTTTCTCATCAAAAACAGACCTGGAGTTGTGTTTCGTTTCATTCACATGTTTAACACACACTCATACACACTCTGCATATTTAGGCTGTATTCTTCTCTCAAACTGAAACCAACTCAAAACTGAAACTGAAACACTGCTTGGGCGGCAGTAGCTCAGTTGGTAAAAGCATTTGTCCACAGATTTGAAGGTTGGTGATTTGAATGCCGCGCTCGACATAAAACATCATTGGTTGAGCGGTCAGATCCACTGACCAACAGGTTTGTGGTGTGATTCCAGCTCCCACAGATGAATGCTGTTGTTGTGTCCTTGGGCAAGACACTTAAAGAAGAATTAACGTTTTTTACAATCTGAGCCTGATTTTGGTAATAAAACAAGTTGTTTTACTCACCCATAGCACTTTGGTGTCATATGGAGCACTTCCAGAGATGTTTTAGATGTTTATATCCGTAACGCGAGTTCTTGGGGCATATAATATATGCCCAGAGCAGTCTCCAAATAACACAAACTTTAGCACTTTTCAAATCATAGAAGCTCGATGTCGTAGTCTACACTTTCGTTTGAGTCAAAAGTGGCCTGTAATCCGAGATTTATCCATCATTTACAGCTTTGCGTTTCATGTTTGGGTCCCGGGAGCTGAGAGCGAAATAAGATGTGACTCTGCACATGCGCACTGGCCTCCTCATCTACTCGAAACTATGGATAAATCTCGGATTACAGGCCACTTTTGACTCAAACGAAAGTGTAGACTACGACATCGAGCTTCTATGATTTGAAAAGTGCTAAAGTTTGTGTTATTTGGAGCCCGCAAACATGTACCCCGAGAACTCACATTACGGAGATCGCAAATCTAAAACATCTCTGGAAGTGCTCCATATGACACCAAAGTGCTATGGGTGAGTAAAACAACTTGTTTTATTACCGAAATAAGGCTCAGATTGTAAAAAAACGTTAATTCTCCTTTAACCCACCTCATCCCTAGTGACTGTGTGAATGGGTGAGTGGTTCCTTGTTCCTTGTTGAAAAGCTCTTTGAGTGCCTTGAAGGTGGAAAAGTGCTGTATAAAAATGTGACCATTTACTGTGTTTTTAAACTCCATAGACCTTCACTAGAATCATTTGGACGACAGACTAATAATAAAGGGTTACTCAAACGTGTGTAAATGAAACAAAACACACCTCCAGGTATATTTTAGAGGAGGTAACACCATTATAACATTGGTTAAAGCTCACCAAAGTCTATTTTACTTCAACCAGTACCACAGTCTATCATTTAGACTTTAAAACTTTAAAGGTTCACTATTACCCCTTTTCCACCAAGGCGGATCCAGTGCTGGTTCGGAGCCAGTGCCAAATCTCGAACCGGTTCTTCGTTTTTCCACACACATAAGCCTGGCTCTGGCCCTGGAAAACTGGATCCATCTCAGAACCGATGTAAAGCTGTCCAGAAACAAGAACCGGTGACGTATAGCACTAGGGGCGGGGTTATACTGACGTTCCAGGCTTTGAAATTTAGAGATTTTGGCCGCCATCTTTAAATAACCAAAGCGGGCTACGTCTAATTTTGGTTCCTGTCAACTTAGCCTATGACATGGATGTAAAGGCAAAACAGCAGTGTTCGGCAGAGGAATCATCATGTCTTCTGGCGCTGTGGTCCTCTGCCGAAATCCAGACAAAACTAGAATGGGCTGTACGAACTAAGCCCATTTTTGATCATTTACAGCGGGAGATGGCAGTTGCGGGGTACAACCGCAGCGCCGATCAAATTGTGAACAAGCTCAAAAAACTTAAAAAGGATTACAGAGACTACAAAAACAGTTGGACAGGAGTGGTAGCGGTCGACATAGCACTCAGCTGGCTCTCAGCTGGTGGAAAAATGAGCCGGTTCTTGGATAATCAGTACTGCAGCACCAGCTCAGAACCAGCACCTGGTTCTTCTTGGTGGAAAAGGAGTATATGTAACCTTTGTGGTGAAGGGTCCATTACTTGTCTCCATGGAGATGCTTCTGCTTTGCCTCAAACATTCTACAGTATGACATTAAACTCACAGCATTTATTCAATTACAGGTGTAAATACATTGGAAAAACATGCATTCTTGCAGTGAGCAGGCTCGCCTTTCCACAGATCTGAACTACAACTTGGCCTGGTGACATGACCTGCTTGTTTATACCAAGAATTGTGCCATAATCTGGAACGCTAAACAAAATAACAAACATCTCCATGGAGACAAGGAAGTGGCAAACCCTCCGTAAGGCACCATTACAAAAAAACAGGTGGCTACAGTGCAAACTCCACACAGTCTGGGAGTAGGACCAGGGAGTGCAGATAATTGTAATTGATTATTTTAACTCCAGCAGTTAAAATAATCAGATCGGTTGGTTTTACTGGCTTCATAATATAACATCCATATTCAGTTGGAGTTGGAGTGTTTCTCAGTGGATCAAAGTTGGCAGAATTGTTCATATTTTACAGTGCACGGAGCGAGAAAGTATTTTCCCCACGGTTCACAGAGGAGTCAAAAAGAGAGGGAGGTGAGCGAATGAGATGAAGTGAAGCAGAGATGAAGAAGAAGAAAAGAGGAGGAGAGGAAGACAAACATAACACAGGTGCATATCGGGAGAAACGTCTGGATCATATCTGTAATAACTGGGACTATTCACACATAAAAAAGTGCACTGAATGTTAAAGCCAGATACTATGAAGCTTAAAGATCCCCTATTACGCAATATGGACTCTTGTGAGCTTTAAGACACGTTAGAATGTTGTTACTTCCTCAAAAACACAACTGGAGTTGTGTTTTGTTTCATTCACACGTCTGAGTACATTTCTGTATTAAAGGAGAATTAACATTTTTTACAATCTGAGCCTTATTTCGGTAATAAAACAAGTTGTTTTACTCACCCATAGCACTTTGGTGTCATATGGAGCACTTCCAGAGATGTTTTAGATTAGCGATAGCCGTAGCGCGAGTTCGCATATATATGGCCCGAGCATGTAATATATGGCCCGCGCGGTCTCCAAATAACACAAACTTTAGCACTTTTCAAATCATAGAAGCTCGATGTCTTAGTTTACGCTTTCGTTTGAGTCAAAAGTGGCCTGTAATCCGAGATTTATCCATAGTTTCGAGTAGATGAGGAGGCCAGTGCGCATGTGCGGAGTCACAGCTTATTTTACTCTCAGCTCCTGGGACCCAAACATGAAACGGAAAGCTGTAAATTATGGCTAAATCTCGGATTACAGACCACTTTTGACTCAAACAAAAGCGTAAACTAAGACATTGAGCTTCTATGATTTGAAAAGTGCTAAAGTTTGTGTTATTTGGAGACCGCTCGGGGCATATATTACATGCTCGGGCCATATATATGCGAACTCGCGCTACGGCTATCGCTAATCTAAAACATCTATAGAAGTGCTCCATATGACAACAAAGTGCTATGGGTGAGTAAAACAACTTGTTTTATTACCGAAATAAGGCTCAGATTGTCCATCCATCCATCCATTTTCTTCCGCTTATCCGGGGCCGGGTCGCGGGGGCAACAGTCTAAGCAAGGACTCCCAGACTTCCTTCACCCCGGACACTTCCTCCAGCTCCTCCGGGGGGACCCCAAGGGGTTCCCAGGCCAGCCGGGACACATAGTCCCTCCAGCGTGTCCTGGGTCTTCCCCGGGGCCTCCTCCCGGTGGGACATGCCCGGAACACCTCCAGAGGGAGGCGTCCAGGAGGCATCCGAAACAGATGCCCGAGCCACCTCAGCTGCTCCTCTCCACGTGGAGAAGCAGCGGCTCTACTCCGAGCCCCTCCCGTGTGACTGAGCTCCTCACCCTATCTCTAAGGGTGCACCCAGCCACTCTGCGGAGGAAACTCATTTCGGCCGCTTGTATCCGCGATCTCGTCCTTTCGGTCATTACCCAGAGCTCATGACCATAGGTGAGGGTAGGAACGTAGATTGACCGGTAAATTGAGAGCTTCGCCTTTTGGCTCAGCTCCCTCTTCACCACAATGGTCCGGTACAACGACTGCATCACTGCCGACGCTGCACCGATCCGTCTGTCAATCTCACGCTCCATCCTCCCCTCACTCATGAACAAGACCCCAAGATACAGTGCTACCTCACCTTACGAAAGACCCTACATACGAAAAATCCAAGTTACGAAACGCCCTCACGTTAAATTTTGGTCTCTAGATACGAAAGAAAATTCAAGTTACGAAATGCGAAATCTCAAAAATTCGAATAATGCGCGCTCAGATGCATGCCCCGCTGTTATCCCCGCTCAAAAAGCACCTTTCTCGGCCGCGGCCTCTTGTGGCCGGTGCGAGGAGTATGCACCGCGCGGGCAGCACCCCTAGTCCTGGTCTGCACGACTGGCACCGGGGCTGCGAGCACGTGATAGAACCGCGGCGCCTGGACCGCGTCCTCTGGAGCCCGAGCCACAAACCAGCCGCACGAAACCAGCAAAGAGCGGCACGTGGTAGTTTAATCCTGGTCCAGTTCTGGTTTAGTCCAGGTCCAGTCCAGGTTTAGACCTGGTCTAGACCTGGTTTAGTTCTGGTCTAGACCTGGTTTAGTCCTTTCTAGTCTCTTAGCCAATCAGGACGCTGAACCAATGTTACACTATAAAAAAAAACAACCTTGGAACGAATCAGGCCTTTTCCATTGAAATAGCTACTCAACTTACGAAAAATTCACATTACGAAACCACTTCTGGAACGAATTAATTTCGTAAGGTGAGGTACCACTGTACTTGAACTCCTCCACTTGAAGCAAGGAGTCCCCACCCACCCGGAGAGGGCAAGCCACCGAACCCCGTACTCCCAGAGCACTCTCCACAGGACCCCACGAGGGACACGGTCGAATGCCTTCTCCAGATCCACAAAGCACATGTGGACTGGTTGGGCAAACTCCCATGCACCCTCCAGCACCCGATGGAGAGTATAGAGCTGGTCCAGTGTTCCCCGGCCGGGACAAAAACCACACTGTTCCTCCTGAATCTGAGGTTCGACTATCGGTCGAATTCTCCTCTCCAGCACCCTGGAATAGACCTTACCGGGAAGGCTGAGGAGTGTGATTCCCCGATAGTTGGAACACACCCTCCGGTCCCGCTTCTTAAACAGAGGGACCACCACCCCGGTCTGCAGGCCAGAGGTACTGTCCCCGACTGCCACGCGATGTTGCAGAGACGTGTCAGCCAAAACAGCCCTACAACATCCAGAGACCTGAGATACTCAGGACGGATCTCATCCACCCCCGGGGCCTTGCTGCCGAGGAGCTTTCCAACCACCTCAGTGACTTCAGCCAGGGTGATGAGTGAGTCCGCCTCTGAGTCTCCAGCCTCTGCTTCCTCCTCGGAAGACGTGACGGCGGGATTGAGGAGATCCTCAAAGTATTCCTTCCACCGTCCGATAACATCCCCAGTTGAGGTCAACAGCTCCCCACCCGCACTGTAAACAGTGTTGGTGAAGCACTGCTTCCCCCTCCTGAGGCGCCGGACGGTTTGCCAGAATTTCTTTGAGGTTGTCCGATAGTCCTCCTCCATGGCCCCTCCGAACTCCTCCCAAACCTGAGTTTTTGCCTCTGCGACCGCCCGGGCTGCAGCATGCTTGGCCCGCCGGTACCCGTCGGCTGCCTCAGGAGTCCCACGAGCCAATAAGGCCCGATAGGACTCCTTCTTCAGCCTGACGGCATCCCTTACTTCCGGTGTCCACCACCGGGTTCGGGGATTGCCGCCACGACAGGCACCACAAACCTTACGACCACAGCTACGGGCGGCCGCATCGACAATAGAGGCCGAGAACAGAGCCCATTCGGACTCTATGTCCCCAGCCTCCCCCGGAATCCGGGAGAAGCTCTCCCGGAGGTGTGAGTTGAAGGTGGCCCTGACAGAGGGATCTGACAGACGTTCCCAACAGACCTTCACTATGCGCTTGGGCCTGCCAGGTCTCTCCGGCTTCCTCCCCTGCCAGCGGACCCAACTCACAACCAGGTGGTAATCAGTTGACAGCTCTGCCCCTCTCTTCACCCGAGTGTCCAAGACACGCGGCCGGAGGTCAGATGACACGACAACAAAGTCGATCATCAACCTCCGTCCTAGGGTGTCCTGGTGCCACGTGCACTGATGGACACCCTTGTGCTCAAACATGGTGTTCGTTATGGACAAACTGTGCATAGCACAGAAGTCCAATAACAGAACACCGCTCGGGTTCAGATCAGGGAGGCCGTTCCTCCCAGTCACCCCTCTCCAGGTGTCACTGTCGTTGCTCACGTGGGCGTTGAAGTCCCCCAGGAGAACAACGGAGTCCCCGGGCAGTGCACTGTCCAGTACCCCTCCCAGGCACTCCAAGAAGGCCGGGTACTCTGCACTGCTGCTCGGCCCATAGGCCGACACAACAGTGAGAGACCTGTCCCCGACCCGAAGCCGCAGGGACGCGACCCTCTCGTTCACCGGGGTGACCTCCAACACTCGGTGGCTAAGCTGTGGGGCAATGAGCAGGCCCACACCAGCCCGCTGCCGTTCCCTGCGGGCAACGCCAGAGAAATGGAGAGTCCAGCCCCCTTCAAGGAGTTGGGTTCCAGAGCCCAAGCTGTGCGTGGAGGTCAGGCTGACTATATCTAGTCGATAGCGCTCAACCTCCCGCACAAGCTCAGGCTCCTTCCCCCCCAGTGAAGTGACATTCCATGTCCCCAGAGCTAGTCTCCATGTCCGGAGATCTGGTCGCCGAGGCCCCCGCTTTCGGCTGCCGCCCAGATCTCTCTGCACCCGGCCCTTATGGATCCTCCTGCGGGTGGTGAGTCCACGGGAGGACGGCCCCACGTCGCTCCTTCGGGCTGAGCCCGGCCGGGCCCCATGGGGAAAGGCCCGGCCACCAGGCGCTCGTTGGCGAGCTCCCACCCCAGGCCTGGCTCCAGGGTGGGGCCCCGGTGATACCAATCCGGGCGACGTAACTGGCCTCGATCTATTATTCATCATAATGGGCTTCTGAACCGCTCTTAGTCTGACCCGTCCCCCAGGACCTGTTTCCTTGGGTGACCCTACCAGGGGCATAAAGCCCCCGACAACATAGCTCCCGGGATCATTCGGGCACTCAAACCCCTCCACCACGTTAAGGTGGTTAGCTCAACTAACCGGCTGGTTAGTTCAACTGGTAAGTCATGGACTTTCCCCCTGGGGGTTGTGGGTTCAAATCCCCCCCGGGCAATGAGCTAACCAGTGTGGGTCCTTGGGCAAGACCCTTCACGGTACTGCCCCCCGGGTGCCGAAAAAAGATGGCTGCTCACTGCTCCTGAAAAAGGATGGGTCAAATGCAGAAGTCAAATTTCTCCCGTGTGTCACTGTGTGTCATTGTGTGTGAGACCAATAAAGGCTTAAGCCTAATCTTAAAAAAAGGTGGCGGCTCAAGGAGGGGCTCAGATTGTAAAAAACGTTAATTCTCCTTTAATGGTCTGTCTACATCTCCGAAAAAAGCCGTAGTTTTACCTTTACATGACATCACAAGGTGGAGTGTTTTCAGTGTGAGAAAAAGCTTAATATGGGCCTTTTTAATAGATAGTTTTTTCCTCATTTTGGACGTTTTTACTGCAATGAAAAACATAAAAAAATAAAAATAAAAAATGCGTCCACATGTGAATGGGCTTGCATCTCCACAAATGGAAAATGTTCCAAAATATGTTTTAAATATTCTGTATCAATAGATTCATGCAGCTGATGTGACACACATCACATCAACTCTATCTTTTAGTTTGAGGCATGATTAGGGTTGCCAACCGTCCCTTGAAAAACGGAATCGTCCCGTATTCAGAAACAAAAGTACGCGTCCCGTATTGAGCTGAAAAGGGACGCACTTTGTCCCGTATTACTGTGTGAATCAAAAATCGTGTCTAAAACAGGGCCCCAATACGTCAATCTACCAGTCGACTGGTGTCGAATACTACGACACCGGTCTTGGTCTCGAGATGAGTGAAATCATATTTCATTACAGCCGCTGCCGTTACCAATAAACTTTTACCGGTGTGCGGAGCTTCGCACTGCAGCCTGCACGCTCGTCTGGAGGTGCGGCAACGCGCGCTGATGTTCGCTTCAGTGTGTACCTTCGCCTCACGTCCTCCTTTTCACACTGTCACTCTTCCGTACAGTGTACACAGGCTCCTCCTCAATGCCTTTGATTAGAAGACAAGACAAAATGCAAAGCAAAAACTAATCTAAATTTATGTTACAGTGTCCGCAGAGAACAGGCCTACAGCACAGAGCAGGTCTACAGTACAGAGCAGGTCTACAGTACAGAGCAGGTCTACAGCACAGAGCAGATCTACAGCACAGAGCAGGTGTACAGCACAGAGCAGGTCTACCGTGACATGTGGTTGAATTTTGCCAAATAAAAGTGCACAAATGCATCTGTTTGTCACATGCATTTGGTAAATGTGCAGAGGCTGGTAAATACCACTGCAAAACCAGTAAGAAAATGTGACTCCAGGTAGGAAGTTGAAAAAACAGATTAAAAAAAAAAAATGGGGTCCTCAAACTGTGGGTGAGGGTCCAAAAACGGGGCACAGAGTGTTTAAGTGCAGTACAGTTTGCTTAGCTTATTTTAAGATCAAAATGAACATTTATCAGATAAAATGGAGATAGATTTATGAAAACTTATTTATGTGAGTCTTTTCCCACATGAAGATCATTAAGTCCAAGTCCTGTTCCACCATGACTGATGATCATTTAGAAATGTGCTTGAGTCTGGCTGTCAGCAGCTCCTGTCCAGACTATGCATCCCGAGCTGATTCCATCCAGTGCAAGTCACATTTTGTGAGAAGGGAATTTTCCCCCCCAAAATGGGTGGTTGACATCTTAGTTTTTATTGGCTGGAATGACCCCAGATTGCATCTCAGAGCATCTAGAGTTCAAGGCCCCCAGACCCCCCTAGCTTTTCAGTGACTTTCAGCTTTTTTCATTACTGGTCACTTTTATCCCTGTTTACATTAATTTATACAGTATTAAGATAAGGAGGAGAGATATTACTTTTATTCTGTTAATTTTGTTATTTTGTATTAAAAATAAATTGCTGATAATTATTTATTTTCCATGTGTTCATATCACTCAAATATGCATCTAATTAAATTCAGGTTTGAGTCAAATAGTTAAAGGTCCCATGGCATGAAATTTTCACTTTCTGAGGTTTTTGAACGTTAATGTGAGCTCCCCTACCCTGTTTAGCCCCCCCCATGGTTAAAAGTTGCGAAATGTCTAAACTGAGCATTTGCGATACTTTTCTGCGTTACAAAAAATCGGAGCTCAAACGGGCGATTTTGAACAAGGCACCTTATTGACGTCAGATCGAAAAAAGAAATGCAAATGCAGTTCCACCCCTGTCTGTCTGTACTCAGCGTCTCTGTAAATCACGCCCAGAGAGTTTGGACTGCGAATGCGCTAGGCAATGCAAAATGCGTTTTTTTATTTGCCTGGAGGCACGTCCGAGTGTTTCTAGGCTCGGAAGTCCTTTATCTGAGCCTCTGGACCTTTGAACAGCAGTGGTTTAATTTTATTTTCTGTGGAAATGTGTTTATTTTTCAATGGAACGCTTCAAATCTCTCCCCCTGTGCAAAAACACGGAAATGGATCAGCTGACAGCTCAGAGCCGGGAGCGAAGAGTTTGGCCACGCCCCCACCCTCTACTATAGGCCATCTCTTTTCTCCTCATTTGCATTCAAGCAACAACGCCCATAATAAAGTGTTTGAGAGAGATATTTATGACTCTTTCTCATCTTATCTCTGTTTCTCATGCACTGAGTGTTGATTTTGGAATGGATGGAATGATTATGGAATAATCTTGACAAAGAAATCAAAGAATCAAGTACAATAATGGCATTTAAAAAATACATAAAATCCAATGTAATGTGTATGTATGAAAAAGAAAACTAAATTGTTACACTTGAAAATGAAGCTTTATGTTTACAATTGATTAATAATTGTGATTGAAATGGAATGTAATGAGGAAAGGTTTTACAGTCACTATCGGTGTTGGTGTTTGGAAAAGGGAAGAGGGGGCAGATAACATAAGATAACTCTTCTTTCTGCTCCCTTTCATTCAATATTTTGTTATTTGTTATCACAAATGTTGATGTCTTTTTATACTTATGAATGAAATAAAATAAATAAATAAATAAAATAAAAATTTTGAAGAAGGATTCATTTACAGTATTAGGGAACCATTAAGGAGCCATATAAAAGCATCAACAAGTACCATGTCATGGGATCTTTAAAAATCGCTTCACACATACAAAAAAATGGCTAAAAATATTCACTACACCACGAAGGGTGAAGGCAATCGGGCCGGCCGGTCCTGCCGATGAGGTGTCCCCTTTTTTTTCAGGGAGTTGGCAACCCTAGGCATGAGCCTGTGGGCATAGCTCAAGGATGCTGCTCAGGAGTACTACAGTATTGGACAACACTGTGTACTATTCAAAACATACTACTCCTGTGAACTTGGCTGTACTTAAAGGCTCTGTACTTGATCCCCCCCCCCCCATATATTTGAGGAAAATGTGTCTTGCATCTCTTGAGGGTAAAATAAGTCTGCTGTGTGCTGTCTGCATTGAATTGTAAAGCGTTTTACTGTCTGATAAATCCAGTAAGTGCACTCTTAGCATGCTAGTTGTTGTCAGCGTTACAGTGACGGTACTCTGCGCTCGTCTCTGAGTTGGGAAAACCACTTACACACCCATCACAGTGAATAATGGATGCTCAGAATGCATGTGGTAAGTGAGGGATAATTCGGATAAGAGTAGTAAAGTACTCTACATATGTGTACATTTGAGGTATTTTACTGCACTGTTTGAGAGAAGGTATCTGTGCTTTCTACTCCAGCTGAACTGAAAAAAAGTAAAAGTATTTTTTATAATTGTTTGAGACCTGTTGATTATTTTTATCACACAGTTTGGGCAAACAAAAATAAAACAATGAATGAAAAACTGCCAGAAAATGATTAACTTCATTGTTTCTGTAGAACAAAGCACAAATCTGTATCAAAGCCACGACATTATAAGCTTTATTCTGTGCGAAATACTTATTTTTTACTGTTTAAGTACATAAACAGGTCCTTTAATACTTTTACTTAAGTTTTTCATGTGATACTTTTACTTTTACTGGGGTATCTCTTCACTCTTTTACTTACTTTACTACGTAACAAAACTGAGTACTTCTTCTGCCACTGAAAATTATAGTTCACATTTTTTAAGACAATAAAAGCCAATGTATAGTGCCTTTAATAAAACAGGCTGAAAAGGGGGAAAACGATAGCCGCTGTAAACACTTTGTATCAGTGTGTGTGAAGGCTTGGTAGAGATTAGCCAAAGCTCGAAACTAAACTATTTTGATGGAGTCTTTTCTCTGACTAATGGCCTTCCACTCGCGGTCTCTAAATATCGGCTCCAGCATTGACGTTTTAACAGCTCAAAGTGGAGAATCAGTGTTAATTATTAAGTAATCTCACCATTTAAAACGCCATTGATTCGGAGGAACAGCGCAGTCGGTGAGGCCCACAAGCGCGCACATGACCACCACACACTTTGTTTAGTCTGCGGATCGATATACAACATAAATTAGCACTTTTAAACAGGACTCTGGCATTTACAAACCTGCTTTGCCCTCGTACCTGCGCAGATCGACTCAGAAAACAACCACTTTGTGTCCAGGCTAAACACTATTGGACACTGTGCTGCTTAGCTCCAATTAAATGCGCATTAAAGGTACATGTATTTAATTACAAGTGGTTTTAGAGCTCAAAAATATCTACAAAAACAGGCATTCTGAATGTGATGGGTCGCCTCTTCACAGATCTGACCTGTAAATTTGTCTGGTTTGGTCTCCATGAAAGGTTTAATACCATACCATACCATGGAACGTTCCACACAAAGCAATTCTACAGCAATATGTTACTTTTTTGGTTGGGGGTCTGTTACTTGCTTGTCTCCCTGGAGATGTTATTGCTTTGACTAAAATGTTCCACAGTAAACATGCATTCCTACTATGAGTGGACTTCCTTTTCCCGATGGAGTCGCCTGAGAGACAGAAAGGTTTAAAGGGACAGTGTGTAAGATTTGTACCCGTTAATTACTGAAATTGAAGATACCCATTCAAAAATACATTGTTTTCCAAGCCTTTTCACTTCCATCATGAAATCAAAGTATTCTTTTGGACTTAGATATAGTCACATAAAAGGGGGATCTTCCCCATGCAGAGGCAGCCATTTTGAATACGAGAGCCGCAGAAGGACATTTGGGCTCCGCCTTTGCCTTCGACAAGGCTCGTGGTTTTGGGTAAACAACACAAGCATGCTGCCGGATCAGACGTCGTAATGGATCTAACACGTGTTTTGGACTAAATTGTTTTACTGGGTTTTATTCGCTGGATCCTTACGGACAGATTGAGAGCAAGTTTATGGTGAAATACAGAGTTTGACCTGTGCAAAGCATTCTAAGGTAAGCTAACCTCGTTTTGTGCTTTTCCGTATAAAAGCCCCATGTGCTCGGGGAGTGATTGTTGTGCAAGGAAATGAATTGCATAGTCAAAAAGAGGAGACTGTAAGGTTTCATTTGATGTGTAGAGTGTCATGGTACATGATCGGGAATGTGTGTTTTCATGAGAAAAACAAAAAACAAAAAACAGGACCGCGTTTTATTTATACAGTAGCGGCGCGCGGCTCGTGCGCCCAGGTGACCCTCGAGGTCTGCCGTAGCTAAAACAGAAAGTGCAATAGCACCATCCACCTATGCGCCACGAATCCTACACACTGGGGCTTTAAAGGGATAGTGCGGTTTTTTTAAAATGTTAATCTGTATGGGTTTCCTTCTAAAAGTGTGTTGACACCGGCTTACCTCTGACACTCTCCGCTTATCCCGGTTCAGCTTGCTTTCTGGAGCCCACGTAAGTAGGTCCAGTAACTTCCCTGGAAGCCTGTTCACTTGTAAACTTCGGCGTAGACATCTGCTGAAGGTGAACAGGCTGATAGAGTTAACATGGGCGTAGTGATACGAGTGGAGAGAGACAATACGCGAATGCGAAATACGCTGCTGGATGTTTCGTGGACAACTGTTTCAGACGCAAATATATCACCTTTCTAACAAATGTTTTGTTTTGAGAAGAAAAACAAGCTTTATTTCATGTTCCAGGGAAGTTACCGGACCTACTTACGTGGGCTCCAGAAAGCGAGCCGAACCGGGATCAGCTGAGACTGTCAGAGGTAAGCCGGTGTCAACACACGTAACTTTTAGAAGGAAACACATACAGATTAACATTTAAAAACCCGCACTATCCCTTTAAGGGTATTCCAGGAAACAAAGCAAGTTATAGTGTACCTTTGAGAAAATGTACTAAATATACTGTCGTTATCGAGTCAGTAGCAGAGGCTGTATTGTGTCCTTTTGTAACACTAGTGCAGTATAGGGCAAAACCAGGGCATCATGGGAAATGGAGTCTGAGGCACCTGAATGCAGCGTGAAGAAAGAGTGACGAAACAGAACCAAGGGACGGTCACACAGAGAAGCAACCACATAAAACCAACTGTGTTTTGCTGAAGAGGGACCAGAAATGTGGATTGGTGAGGGAAAAAAATGTCATATTTTAGTCAAGTTTGGAAATAATATTGTAGCTGGGGGATTCGCTCCTGGTTAATATTCGGCTGATGTGAGAAGAGGAGAGCCAACACTGAAAGGGCCCCACACTGTCTGGAAACACACAGAGATAAGCAAAAAAAAAGAAAAGAAAAAAAAGACTGGTTTTCTTGGAGCTTGGGTCAAAATTTTAGTTCATGCCTCCTCGTAAAACTTCATACAACTTTTATTCTGTTTGAAAGTAATGTTGTTACGGTACTACATTTTCAGAATTGATTTTGATACTAAAAAGTAGACACTCAATACATTTTCTGATACCACAATGATAAGAAAAACCTATGAACTTCTTGCCACCTTGTTTCTATGGAGATGTCATTGCTTTGCCTGAAATATCCCAGAGTATTTTACATTTATTCAATTTCAGGTGGTTTTATAGCTCAAAAATACCTAGAAAAACAGACTGAGCGGAGTCGCCTCTCCACAGATCAGACATGTAACTTGGTCTGGTTTGGTCTCCATGAAGATAGAAAGGTTTAATACAGGGCTGTCAAACTCATTTTGGTCCGGGGGCTGTATCTAGCCTACTTTGATTCCAAAGGGGCCAGATCAGAAAACTCATGGCAAATATACCCCAAAAATATCAATAAGTCCAAATATTTGTCCAGAGAAACACAAATCTATTACAGACTGATGTTTCTTCAGTCCAGCAATAATTCATTTATCTTCTGTCTTCTCAATTCTCCGTTCAAGTTCTTGTATTGTTCGACATGCCGTGTCTCGTAGTGGCGTTTAAGATTATATTCCTTGAGCACCGCCACTTGTTGCAAACACACCGAGCGTACAGGTTTCTCATTCACCTCCTGAACAAATAGGAATTAGTCCATTTTTCTTGGAAAATCCTGCACTCGGCGTCCACTTTTCTCATTTTTGACATTTTGCCGATGAGGGTGTCACGGTCAACAGTCAAAACAATCATCCTTTAAAGGAAAATTAACATTTTTTTTACAATCTGAGCCTTCTTTCGGTAATAAAACAAGTAGTTTTACTCACCCATAGCAGTTTGGTGTCAATTGGAGCAGTATCACAGAACTTATGTTGAGCCGTTCTGTTCTACTAATGATCCCGTATCCGTTAACATGGTGCTCGTATCATATGGTCGGGGCATTACTTTGCGCTCTCCAAATAACACAAACTTTAGCACTTTTCAAATCACAGAAGATCGCTGTGTCAGGGTAGACTTTTAGTAGATTCCAAAACGTCCTGAAACCCGATATCGCAACAGAAAAGTAAAGTTCAGAGCGATGTTAGCTTCTTTCGGACTAGCGGTGTTTACAAAACAGCTGAGTTCACGCATGCGCACTGTCCTCTCTGATGACGTCATCAAATGAAACTATAGCTGGATATCGGGTTTCAGGCCGTTTTGGAATCTACTAAAAGTCTACGCTGACACAGCGATCTTCTGTGATTTGAAAAGTGCTAAAGTTTGTGTTATTTGGAGAGCGCAAAGTAATGCCCCGAGCACTCACGCTAACGGATACGGGATCATTAGTAGAACAGAACGGCTCCAACATAAGTTCTGCGATACTTTTCCTTTAAGAGCGTTTGGAAAGAGGCGAGTCTTCATTTGTGCTGCTCTGGTGGGAGGGGCCACGTACAGAGGCTCTGGAGACGCTGCTATGCTAAACTGCGCAGAAAAGTGGCAGAAAATTACCAATATTTTAATAGAAAATTAAAATAGAATTAAAATATTTTAATAGAAAATCATCAGAGGGCCTGATTAAAGGTCTTGGAGGTTGGGGTTCTGCCATTATGGACATTCTATTGCTTTGCCTGTAATGTTCTTGCCTGGAAGAATCCATGACTCATCGCTGTACCAGCGGCGAGTCTGGTAATTCTTAGTCCAGAATGCGCTGCTGTTGCGCTTAGACAGACAGCTAAGTGAACCAATCAGAGAACAGTTAACGGACAGTGACGTGAACCAAGCCGGTAGGAAGCAATGCAAAAACATATTTTTTGAAAAGAAAGGCCTCTAGAGCTGTCAGCTGCTGTGGTTTTAAGGAATCGATGTGTTTTAGGTCATTTAAGACCAATTTTACAGCTAAATGGAAGGGACGTTGTGGGCAAAGGCGGGTGCACTGACGTCACCATCTTTGAACGAATCAGAATCGCGGAGTCCGTTGTTAACCGGGGGAGCGAGGGTGGAGCGAGGGTGTCCAAATGGTATCGCACTGTATAGCAAATACAGAGAGATATGATTTGGCTGGCCAGGTAAGTAATGTTCCACAATACAGTTTTAAACTATATTAGATGCATTTACAGTGAACCCTCACTCTATCGCGGTTCACTCTTCGCGGCCTCGCTGTTTCACGGATTTAAAAAAAAATTTTTTTTATTTTTTTTCAATAGTGTAACTTTTTTTTTTCTATAGTGTAACATTGTGTTCTGCGTCCTGATTGGCTAAGAGACTAGACCAAGACTAAACGTGGAATAAACCAGGTCTAGACCAGGACTAAACCAGGTCTGAACCAAGATTAAATCACTCCGTGCGGCTTTTGCGTTCATTTGTGCGTGTTCGGTTTGTGGCTCGGGTTGAGAGCACGCGGTCCAGGCGCCTCACCTCCACCGCCTCGCGCTGCATTTTCTCACATTTGTCTCTAGTTTAACTCACTCAAACTTTCATAGATTTTCAAGAAAATGTATTAATAGTGACCCGTGTGGGGAGACACGGCCCCGGAAGCCCCGCCAGACGTGCGAGGAGCACTGCCACATCCCGGGACGAGACGCGCACCAACCCCTTGGAGAAGTGCGCGGCACGTGCTGCTCTGTCACGGATTTGTCCACGATGAGGGGTTTATCGTTGACAGAGCAGCGCGGGGCCATGTCTCCCCCCCACGCGTCACTATTAATACATTTTGTTGAAAATCTATGAAAGTTTGAGTGTTTAAACTAGAGATGCGTGAAAAGTCCCTCAGTCGTCCAGGTAGAATCCATGATCAAAGGAGAAGTTCAATTTGTCAACTGGACAAAGTTTGTTTGGTTGAAAACGTTTCGCCGCTCATCCGAGAGGCTTCGTCAGCTCTGGTTATTGTACTGGTTAGACCCTGCTTATATCTAGCTGCCGGGAGGCGCGTCCTACAATGACAAAAGCTCTGAAAACGATCCCCCCTAATCTGTCTCTTTGTTTTTCAAATTACTCTGACGGCTGGTTTCGACCCCCTATTCAACGTCTAACGACCCTCTCCACCCCTCTGCCCTGGCTCTGTTTGACTGGTCTAAGAATCGCATTATAAATGGGAGACAAGTTATGTCTCACTCCCCCATTTCTGTTTAATGACGGATTCTCTTTTTTGACAAAAATAGCCTCTTTAACTCCCCTCTCAAACCAGTTCTTTTCCCTGGCTAAGATCTGAACCTCACTGTCCTCAAAAGAATGGCCCGTGGCTTCTAGGTGAAGATGTACCGCAGAAGCCGGTCCACTCTGGCACGCCCGCCTGTGTTGGTACATCCTCTTGTGAAGTGGCTGTTTTGTTTCCCCAATGTAGCGCTCACTGCAATCCTCACTACACTGAATGGAGTAGACCACATTGCTTTGTTTGTGGCTCGGTGTTCTGTCCTTTGGGTGGACCAGTTTTTGTCTTAAAGTGTTTGTGGGTTTGAAATAAACTGGAATTTCATATTGTCTGAAAATCCTCTGTAGTTTTTCCGAAACGCCGGCCAGGTACGGAATCGCTACCCCTTTCCTCCTGGGTTCGGATTCTCTGTTGTCTTGTTTATTGTCCTTGTCTCTCTTGGTTTTGTTGACAGCCCATTTAGGATATCCACAAACAGAGAGGGCTTCCTGCACATGTTGCTCTTCTTTCTCCTTACCCTCTGTGCTTGTGGGAACCACTTGGGCCCTGTGTTGTAATGTCCGAATAACACCCAGTTTGTGCTGCAGTGGGTGGTGTGAATCAAAAAGCAGGTATTGGTCTGTGTGTGTGGGCTTCCTGAAGACTTCTGCTTGGAGTCCCCGGTCTCCTCCTATCGTTACTGCACAATCTAAGAATGCCAATGTGTTATCCTTGGCATCTTCACGGGTGAATTTGATGTTCGGATCTACAGAATTGATATGTGCAGTGAAAGGTTCCAAATCTTGAATTTTGATTTTTGTAAAATTATCATCAACATAACGAAACCAGTGTGTGGGAGGAGTGCCTGGATATGAAGCCAAGGCACTTTGTTCAAATTGTTCCATGTATAAATTAGCCATGATAGGGGAGACCGGTGAGCCCATCGCACAGCCATGAATTTGCCTGTAAAAGTTCCCTCTGAACTGGAAATAGGTTACCTGGCCAGCCAAATGATATCTCTCTGTATTTCCTATACACCGCGATACCATTTGGACACTCTCCATCCACTCTCGCTCCTCCGGTTCCAAACCGACTCCGCGATTCTGATTCGTTCAAAGATGGTGACGTCAGTGCACCCGCCTTTGCCCGCAAAGTCACTCTTAGGCAGCGGAAGTTCCGCCTCAGTTTTGAATCAAGATGGCACAATCTCTGATTGGTTCACTTAGCTGTCTGTCTACGCGCAACCGCAGCGCATTCTGTGGATCAAACGTTACCAGACTCACTCGCTGGTACAGCGATGAGTCATGGATTCTTCCAGGCAAGGAAATAGGTGGTATTTAGACAAATTTCCAGCAGTTGGCAGATTTGGTCAGGAGAAAGTTTGGTTCTCTCTTCTAGCTTGGAATCCTGTAGTAAACTCCTTCTCGCTGCTTCGACCGCTACAGCTGTGGGGATACAAGTGAAAAGAGAGGTTACATCAAAGGAAACCATTGTCTCATCCTGACCAAACTGGAGAAACTTAACTTTGTTTACAAATTCGGCTGTGTTCTCAATGTGGTGCTCCGTGTTACCCACCAATGGCGCCAAGATGGTTTTAAGGTGTTTGGCCAAATTATATGTGATAGAGTCAACACTACACACAATGGGTCTGAGCGGTACTCCTTGTTTGTGAATCTTCGGGAAGCCATAGATGCACGGGATAGCATCACCAGGGTACAATCTGTAATACAGCTGTAGATCAATGACTTCTTCTTTCCTCAACTTCTGCAAGCAATCAATGATCTTCTTTTTGTACCCATTGGTGGGGTCCCGTTTCAGTATTTCGTATGTTGTCGTGTCACTGAGTAGGCTGTTCACCTTAGCCTCATAATCAGCTGCGTCCAAGATCACCGTGCATCTCCCTTTGTCTGCAGGCAGGATTTGGATGCTCTGGTCCCTCTCTAGAGCAATGATGGCCTTCCTCTCCTCTGGTGTTACGTTTGAGGGTGGAAGTTTTGCATTGCTCAATGCAGCTGTTAATTTCAGTCTAAGGTCTCCAGCTTCTGTCTCTGTGAGCTTGTTGTTTCTAATGGCGGTTTCCGCTGCCGTGATGTAGTCTACCGTGGGGATGTGGTTGGGAGTCACCGACTAGAGAGAAATGTGAGAAAAGGTTAATTCCAGTCTGAGAAAAGCGTATAATGTGTGTGGTGAGGCATTTACAGCCTTAAAACATGTAGAATAATTGTAAAATATAAAGTTGTCCTACTTCGCGGATTTCACTTATTGCGGGTTATTTCTAGAACCTAACCCCCGCGATAAACGAGGGATTACTGTATTCAATTATGGGTGTTTTTATTGCTCAAAAATACCTTAAATTAAAAATGCATTCTTACCGTAAGCGTGATTGCCTCTTCACAGATCTCGCCTGTAAATTGGCCTGGTGGAGTCTCCTGCTTGTTTCTATGGATTGAAAAGTTTAACATCACACTTGGAGGTAAAGCAATGACATCTCTGTGGAGACTGGTGGGCCATCTATCAGAAAAGTTACACAGTGCACCTTTAGCAGTCTGTTTACAGCTCCTTCATGAGTGACTGGACGGTGTTCTTAGTTCTTCAGCACTTTATGTCAAACCATATCAGGTTCAGTTTCTCCATTTCCTTTTACACCTCAGTGAGTGGTGATAGGAAAAACTGAAACTGTCTGTACATGTTAAAAGGAGGAGTTAAAGGTGCACTGTGTAACTTTTTCGGTGAAGATCTGCTTTGTGTGTGTGTGCATCTTCATGGTGATTTTGTTGCTTTTCCTGAAATGTTCTACAGTTCCTTATTCATCTTGCATTCCTTCAATTACAGGTGTTAAATAATACATGCACTCTAATTCTACAGATCACAGACTTAGCCACATCTGCTTGACCGGTAACAGACCAATACAACCTTTGAGAAAACATGTGGACGCAGACAATACGAGAAGGGTCACCACCCTGCCCACTGCTTAGAAAGGTGCTACATTCATCTAAGGATGGGGCAAATGCAACAAACTGACTTTTCCTGTTTTTATTCCTAAAATTGAGTGATGTGTTATTAGGCCCGAGCGCTAAAGCGTAGGGCCTATTGTTATTGTTCTGTTTTTTCTTATTCTTATTCTTATTTTCCTCCCCCCTTTTTGCAGGTTTCGGGTACTTCAAACCAACGAAAAATTTTGCACAAAATTCAAGAACGCCAAAAAAGGAATTTACAAATAATCTGTATTAAAAAATCTTAAAAAATGGCTCTACAGCGCCCGCTGGAAAATCAAAATTCATTGCGCCTATGGCTATACCATGTTGCCATGGCAACAGGCCAAACATCTGTCCTCGCCAATGGGACGCCTGGCAAAAACTTTGTCGTAGCCAAACCAAATTTGGTACACAGATGCATCATGGGAAGAGGAACAAAAAAGTATATTACACCGCTGCTAGGCGACCAACAGGAAGTCAGCCATTTTGGACCGAGCACGTGACCCAGTGATGAAGGCAAATTGTCCTGTCCTCATATTTTAACAAACTCCTCCTCGGGTTTTTGACCCAGACTCACCAGAATCGTGCTGTATCATCTAGACAAGTGGGACATTAAAAGTTATTAAAAGCGTTCTAAAGTACTGAACGGTGTTTCTGTGAAAACGTCACAAATTCCCCCCTCTGCGAGTGCAAGTGAGGGCCGATCATCGCCGCTTGCAGCTATATTTAGTTTTGTTTCCGTGACCGATGTTTTAATGTCTTTCTTATCCTGTAAAGCACTTTGAATTACTCTGTGTATGAATTGTGCTATACAAATAAACTTGCATTGTTTATTTTATGGCCAATATTTGGGGTAAATGTTTGGTAATTCCACCCAAGTCTGTCTTTCTGTGATTATTTTGTCCATCCATCTATTTCCATCCATTTTTTTCCCGCTTATCCGGCGGATCAAGGTGTTCCCAGGGCAGCCAAGAGACATAGTCCCTCCGGCATTCCCTGGGTCTTCCCCTCCTCCCGGTGGGACATGCCCGAGGGAGGCGTCCTGGAGGCATCAGACGCCCGAGGCAACAGATGCCCGAGACACCTCAGCTGCTGCTCCTCTCGACGTGGAGGAGCAGCGGCTCTACTCCGAGCTCCTCCTGTGTGACTGAGCTCCTCACCCTATCTCTAAGGGTGCGCCCAGCCACTCTGCGGAGGAAACTCATTTGGGGCGATTGTATCCACGATCTTGTCCTTTCGGTCGTTACCCAAAGCTCATGACCATAGGTGACGGTACGAATGTAGATTGATGGTAAATCGAGAGCTTTGCCTTTTGGTTCACCACAACGTATTGTATTTATAGGAAATAGTCACGCTCATTTTATTTATTTATTTTTTTTTTTAGTACAAACTCATCCACAACATTGTTTTAAGAGAATAAGAGAGCATAGAGTATAAGATAGCAGAGGTTACAGTTTCACTGTACACTGTACTTTTCTGTGTTCAAATAAACATGTGTGTGTGTGATTAGGCGGCTGGTTGGACCAAACTCAGCCTCTGAGATTTAAAGGGCCCACAGTATGTAAACTTCTGATCTTTGTCTTAAAGATCCCATGACATGGTACTTCTTGATGCTTTTATATGGCTCCTTAATGGTTCCCTAATACTGTAAATGAATCCTTCTTCAAAATCAACACTCAGTGCATGAGAAACAGAGATAAGATGAGAAAGAGTATTTTTTCTCTCTCTGAACACTCCATAATGGGCGTTGTTGCTTGAATGCAAATGAGGAGAAAAGAGCTGGCCTATAGTAGAGGGTGGGGGCGTGGCCAAACTCTCCGCTCTCTGCTCTAGCCCTCAGCTGATCCATTTCCGTGTTTTTGCACGGGGGGAGAGATTAGAAACGTTCCATTGAAAAATAAACACATTTCCACAGAAAATAAAATTAAACCACTGCTGTTCAAAGGTTCAGAGGCTCAGATAAAGGACTTCCGAGCCTAGAAACACTTGGACGTGCCTCCAGGCAAATAAAAAAACGCATTTCGCATTGCCTAGCGCATTCGCGGTCCAAACTCTCTGGGCGTGATTTACAGAGACGCTGAGTACAGACAGATGGGGGTGGAACTGCATTTGCATTTCTTTTTTCGATCTGACGTCAATAAGGTGCCTTGTTCAAAATCGCCCGTTTGAGCTCCGATTTTTTGTAACACAGAAAAGGATCGCAAATGCTCAGTTTAGACATTTCGCAACTTTTAAACATGGGGGGGGGGCTAAACAGGGTAGGGGAGCTCACATTAAGTGAAAATTTCATGCCAGACCTGGAATTGTGTTTTGTTTCATTCACACATGTTTAACACACAAACCCTGCATATTTTAGTTTCTTCTTAAGTTATTTGCTCAAACAGAAAACATTCTGTTACACCTTGTGATGTCATGGGGTATTCAGAAAGTGCCCCACTGTGTTTTAAACTCCACACACCTTCACTAGAATCATTTGGACAATTTCAGCCCTGGAATTGCTGCAGTCTCTACTGAAGGTAAAATGGTAGCTGTTAACGTTTCATAAGTCATCAGTCCAAACTTTTGAGACAGAGTAATAATAAAGGATCACTCAAATATGTATGAATGAAGCAAAGCACAACTCCTGGTATGTTTTTGATGACATTACAACATTTTAACAGGGCTTAAAGCTCACAAGAGTCAATTTTGTGTAATCTAAGACCCTAAAAACCTTTGACTGATACATTAAAAAGTGCACGTATCCACCCCTACCCTTAGTATTTTTATTTCTTCTGAAGTTTCTTTTTTCTTTCCGCATGTTGGGAGCAGTTTCAGAAGTGGCTTTTCACAGCCCCAGACTCCAGGACAGGTCTCTTCTAGGATCTGTCTCTCTCCTTTAAGATGTGTCCTTCCCAATGCACAGCTCCATTAGTTTATCCCTCACCTGGCTTCTCTCCTCTCACTCCACGTCCAAACTCTTTATTGCTCTCTACAGCTCATAAACCACAAAGAAGAGGAGCTAAATAAGGAGACAGTAATATATTCGATCTGGGCGGTGGCTGGATAAACACGCTGCATGGGTGACTGTTAATAATGGTGACGGTGGCCAAGGCGGAAAGTCCCAGTCGTGATTAAGAAAACTGCCGATAGAAAGAAAAACAATGAGCACTCAATTTCCTGTTTGTCTTTGTGCGCAGACGAGCGAGTAGGGGAGGAGAAGAGAGGGGGAGAAGAGAGGAGGGCAGTGGGGGGGTTGAAGAAGAGAGGAGAGGAGGTGAGAAGGGTGGAAGAAGAGGGGAAAGGAGAGAGGAGAAGGGAGGACGATAGAAGAAAAGGGGAAAGGATGGGAGAAGGAGAGGAAGGGAGAGGATTGGAGTAGGATGGGAGAGGAGGAAAGAGGAGAGGAGGAGAGAAGGAGAGGATGGGAGGATGGAAGAAGAGAGGAGAGGAGAGAGGTGGATAGAAGAAGAGGACAGGAGGGGAGGAGGAGGGGAGGAGTGGAGAGGACTGAGGAGGAGAGGAAGGGAGAGGATTGGAGGAGGATGGAAGAAGGCAGGAGAGGAAAGGAGGAGGAGGATGGAAGAAGAGGAGGAAAGAGGAGAGGATGGGAGGATGGAAGAAGAGATGAAAGGAGAGTGGAGAAGGGAGGACGATAGAAAAAAGGGGGGAGGAGGATGGGAGGAGTGGGGAGGACTGAGGAGAGGGAGAGGATTGGAGGAGGATGGGAGAGGAGGATGGGAGAGGAGGATAGAAGAAGGCAGGAGAGGAGAGGAGAGAGGTGGA
The DNA here is from genome assembly GCA_036785185.1 of Paratrypauchen microcephalus. NCBI lineage: Eukaryota > Metazoa > Chordata > Actinopteri > Gobiiformes > Gobiidae > Paratrypauchen > Paratrypauchen microcephalus. Next base: position 614,000 of record JAVJIX010000067.1, on the reverse strand, counting down.
TGGAAGAAGAGGAAAGAGGAGGGGAGGAGGAGGGGAGGAGTGGAGAGGACTGAGGAGGAGAGGAAGGGAGATGATTGGAGGAGGATGGAAGAAGACAGGAGAGGAAAGGAGAGAGGAGAAGGGAGGACGATAGAAAAAAAGGGGGGATGGGAGGAGTGGGGAGGACTGAGGAGAAGGAGAGGATTGGAGGAGGATGAAAGAGGAGGAGGATAGAAGAAGAGGAGGAGAGAAGGAGAGGATGGGAGGATGGAAGAAGAGAGGAAAGGAGAGAGGAGAAGGGAGGATGATAGAAGAAGAGGGGAGGAGGAAGGAGTGGAGAGGACTGAGGAGGAGAGGAAGGGAGAGGATTGGAGGAGGATGGAAGAAGACGGGAGAGGAAAGGAGGAGGAGGATGGAAGAAGAGGAGAGGATGGGACGATGGAAGAAGAAAGGAAAGGAGAGAGGAGAAGGGAAGCCGATAGAAAAAAAGGGAGGGATGATAGGAGTGGGGAGGACTGAGGAGAAGGAGAGGATTGGAGGAGGATGGGAGAGGAGGATAAAAGAAGAGGAAAGAGGAGAGGAGGAGAGAAGGAGAGGATGGGAGGATCGAAGAAGAGAGGAGAGGAGAGAGGAGGAGAGGTGGATAGAAGAAGAGGAGAGGAGGGGAGGAGTGGAGAGGACTGAGAAGGAGAGGACGAGAGAGGAGAGGAAGGGAGGATGGAAGAAGAGAGGAAAGGAGAGAGGAGGATAGAAGAGGACGAGAGAGGAGAGGAAGGGAGGATGGAAGAAGAGAGGAAAGGAGAGAGGAGGAGAGAGAGAAAGTGGGGCACAGATGGCAAGACCACAGGGCAAGATCTTTAGACACAAATACAGTCATCTCCACTAGGGCACACTAAATATGGAGTGTATTAATAAGGGTTTAGTCAGGAAGGTCACATTTAATCATTTAAAGGCGCACTATGGAACACTTCTGGTAGAGGGTTTACCACTTGCTTTTCTCCATGGAGATGATGATATTGTTTTGCCCATAGTGTTTCACAATACCCTCCTGGGACCTGAAGAAAAGTGTATTTCAGGTTTTTTTTTGTGTGTTTTTTTTGTGTGATTTTTCTATTTGGAGGTAAATGAACACCTTAGCATTTACATTTTGTTAATTTTATTTTTATTCATAATGTTGTAACGTGTCCTCTGTAATGGACTGTAATAGTGTTAAATCCATGTGACGTTAACCCAACAAAAACATTTTTTTTTATTACCAATATCTGTGACAAGCTTCTACAGTCGCCTCAAAAAGTTTTTAGACTCCCTTTTAATTTCTTATTTATTTATTTATTTATTTATTTATTTATGTATTTATTTTAATTTTATTATTATTTATGTATTGATCTGGTTTAGATCTGGTTTAGATCTTGTTTAGACCTGGTTTAGACCTGGTTGAGTCCTCGTTTAGATCTGGTTTAGTCCTGGTTTAGTCCTGGTTTAGACCTGGTTGAGTCCTCGTTTAGATCTGGTTTAGTCCTGGTTTAGTCCTGGTTTAGACCTGGTTGAGTCCTCGTTTAGATCTGGTTTAGATCTGGTTTAGTCCTGGTTTAGTCCTTGTTTAGACCTGGTTTAGTCCTGGTTTAGACCTGGTTTAGTCCTTGTTTAGACCTAGTTTAGTCCTAGTTTAGATCTGGTTTAGACCTGGTTTAGTCCTCATTTAGATCTGCTTTAGTCCTGGTTTAGTCCTGGTTTAGTCCTGGTTTAGTCCTGTTTTAGACGTGGTTTAAACCTGACTCAAATTTGGTTCAGACCTGGTTTAGTCCTAGTTTCGACCTGACTTAGACCTGGTTTATTCCTGATTTAGTCCTGGTTTAGTCTTAGTTTAGACCTAGTTTAGACCTGGTTTAGTCTTAGTTTAGACCTAGTTTAGACCTGGTTTAGTCCTGGTTTAGTCCTGGTTTAGATCTGGTTTAGTCCTGGTTTAGACCTGGTTGAGTCCTCGTTTAGATCTGGTTTAGTCCTGGTTTAGTCCTTGTTTAGACCTGGTTTAGACCTGGTTGAGTCCTCGTTTAGATCTGGTTTAGTCCTGGTTTAGTCCTTGTTTAGACCTGGTTTAGTCCTGGTTTAGACCTGGTTTAGTCCTTGTTTAGACCTAGTTTAGTCCTAGTTTAGATCTGGTTTAGACCTGGTTTAGTCCTCATTTAGATCTGGTTTAGTCCTGGTTTAGTCCTGGTTTAGTCCTGGTTTAGTCCTGTTTTAGACGTGGTTTAAACCTGACTCAAATTTGGTTCAGACCTGGTTTAGTCCTAGTTTCGACCTGACTTAGACCTGGTTTATTCCTGATTTAGTCCTGGTTTAGTCTTAGTTTAGACCTAGTTTAGACCTGGTTTAGTCTTAGTTTAGACCTAGTTTAGACCTGGTTTAGTCCTGGTTTAGTCCTGGTTTAGATCTGGTTTAGTCCTGGTTTAGACCTGGTTGAGTCCTCGTTTAGATCTGGTTTAGTCCTGGTTTAGTCCTTGTTTAGACCTGGTTTAGACCTGGTTGAGTCCTCGTTTAGATCTGGTTTTGTCCTGGTTTTGTCCTTGTTTAGACCTGGTTTAGACCTGGTTGAGTCCTTGTTTAGACCTGGTTTAGTCCTTGTTTAGACCTAGTTTAGTCCTAGTTTAGATCTGGTTTAGACCTGGTTTAGTCCTCATTTAGATCTGGTTTCGTCCTGTTTTAGTCCTGTTTTAGACGTGGTTTAAACCTGACTCAAATTTGGTTCAGACCTGGTTTAGTCCTAGTTTCGACCTGACTTAGACCTGGTTTATTCCTGATTTAGTCTTAGTTTAGACCTAGTTTAGACCTGGTTTAGTCTTAGTTTAGACCTAGTTTAGACCTAGTTTAGTCCTGGTTTAGTCCTAGTTGAAACCTGGTTTATTTATCTATCTATTTATTTATCATAGCGCAGCCACAAACTAGAGTCTATCTCAAAACACTTAAAAGACTGTTAAGTCAATGTCCACTATAAAGGACACAAAATAATGGGCCGGGTCTCAGGAGGATACAGTATGGCCTTAGACTTATCTACTCCATGGAATCAAGCAGGTGAAGCAATCGGGCCAAGCTACAGGCCAAATCTATGGAGAGACAACCCCCGCCTTAATGCCATACTGCGGAACAATCTCAGAGCATGTAAAAACATCTCCATGGAGACAAGCAGAAAGCAGACCCTTCACCAGAAAAGCTAAGACAACAAGAAGGAACAAAAGGTTAAGTATGCACATACGAGGGCCATTCAAAAACTTCTAAGACAAATGCCATAAATGAGTCAAAATGAGTCGAACTAGTTCAACAAAATGACCTTGAATCGTACCACTGATGACTGATAAACACATTTGACAAGTTTGGGCATTCTAGCTTTGTTATTCAAAGGGTTACGTTACATATTGCACAACCCGCTTTTTTGACCCTCCAAAATGAGCCAATTTGAAGTCCGAGCAAACATTAAATTTCAGTGGAAACCTAAAGAAATTATTGAAGCTTTGCACAATGTTTATGGATGTTTTTTTTCTTATTTCCAAAGTTGAAGATTTCCAAAGAACAAGATTTCAGTCCGTACTTGAAGTGAAGAGGGAGGTTGTGACCTGGTTGACTCGACAAGCTCCAGAATTCTATCAAGAAGGAATTTTTCGGTGGAAACATCGCTCGCAGAAGTGTACTGACTTAGGTGGATGTTATGTAGAAAAATAATTTTGTTACTTTCAAAAATAAAGTTGTTTTTTAATTTGTCTTAGAACTTTTTGAATGACCCTCGTACACCAGAAAGATGCCAGTTCAAGCCTTGTGAGCATCTTGTCTCTGGGTATGAGAGACATCAAAAGTGCTTATAACAGACTAGCAGCTAATTGCAGAGGAAGGGCATCTGGCATAAAAAAAACAACAACAACAAAACAGTCAGATAATATGAAATTGTGTTGCTCTGGTTAGAAATAATAACCATAAGTTATGTAATTGAAAAAGGCCCGTTGTGACGTGAGCCGTCCTCCTGTGGACCCACCACTCGCGGAAGGATTCATGGGGGCTGGTGCATTGTGTTCTGGGCAGCAGAACACTGCTTGGACTGCTGCCCCCGCGACCCAGAAAATGGAAAAGCGGAAGAAGATGAATGAAAAAAAAAAGATGATTAAAAATATATTTTTTTAAATGCTTTGATAGGTGAAAAAATGGGCCATTGTAAGTGTGAGGTCATAAAACAAAGTGTGCTTGTAAGTGTCCATCACAATGTTTTTGCAAATTGATGAAATGTATCACGTCTCAATGAAGCTAAAAACTGCTAAAAACAAAATAATAAATAACACACCACACTGACTTTGATTTGCCTTTTATTCTACAATAATCAGTAACCTCAAAGCAAAAGTGCTGCAAAATTAACAGTGTACAAAAATGACTTTTCGAAAATAACATATCACTTTGCACATTAAAACGTCAAATATGTAACCTTTTTAACATTCCAAAAACTGTGAGCGAGTCATTTTCCAGACAGCGCTAAAACCCAGGCCCCAAACGTGACCCTCTCCACTCGGGGAAGAGGGGGTGAAGAGGGGGTGAAGAGGGTCTAATCTCACCCCCAGACCTCACCTCTCCCCTGGGCATGATCTGCCACAGGGCGCCCCTCTGTGCCATCACTTATGTTGGCACCAGGAGAGGCTCAGTGCATCAGTCCCCCACTGAGAGTCTGAGAGGGGGCAGAGCAGAGCAGCAGGGGGCGGCCATGGCTCCAGACTCAACAACATCTGATGGGGATAAATACTGACCACTTATAACCGAAGATCAGAGATGAGATGTTTGTCGCTCTGGTTAGAATGACAACAATTTTCGAACGGAACAGTTTTGGTCAGATTTATTTCTAGCGACTTCCATGTTATGGTTGTTTAAAGGAGCACCTGCTTGTGTCCACCACCTGCTTGTGTTCATGGAGATTTTTTATTTTTTTGGATTGCCTGGAATTTTCCATAGTAACCTTTAATTGTGCACTATGTAACTTTTTGGTTGGGGGTTCAGCACCTGCTTGTTTCTATGGATATGTCATTGCTCTGCCTGGAATGTTCCACAGTATGACATTAAACAGCTTTATGTCAACAGGATTTATAGCTCAGAAATACCTAGAAAAACAGGCATTCTGACTAAGATCTGACCTGTAAGTTGATCTGTTTTGGTCTCCATGAAGATAGAAAGGTTTAATGGCATACAGTGGTCCCTCGTTCTATCGCAGTTCACTGTTCGCGGCCTCGCTGTTTTGTTTTAAATAGTGTAACATTGTGTTCTGCGTCCTGATTGGCTAGGAGACTGTAGACCTTTGCCGATTGAAACATGGGGGACGCGGGGGGACCGGGACTAGACCGGGACTAAACGTGGACTAAACTAGGTCTAGACCAGAACTAAACCAGGTCTAGACCAGGTCTAAACCAGGTCTAAACCTGGACTGGTCCTGGACTAAACCAGGACTGGAGCAGGTCTAAAACCAGGATTAAATCACTCCGTGCGGCTCTTGCATTCGTTTGTGCGTGTTCGGTTTGTGGCTCGGGCTGAGAGGACGCGGTCCGGGCGCCGCGGTTCGACCTCGTGCTCGCAGCCCCGGTGTACGCGCGGCCTCGCGCCGGTCGTGCTGCTCTGTCACAGATTTGACCACGATGAGGGGTGCACGTGTCGCGCACTTCTCCAAGGGGTTGGTGCGCGTCGCGTCCCGGGACGTGGCAATGCTCCTTGCGCGTCCGGCGGATCCAGTGACTCATGTCTCCGGACTCCTCGCGCGTCCAGCGCTCCCGGCGGAGCCCCCACGCTTCACTATTAATACATTTTGTTGAAAATCTACGAAGGTTTGAGTGTTTAAACGAGAGAGAAATGTGAGAAAACATGTATAATAATTGTAAAATATAAAGTTGTCCTACTTTGCGGATTTCACTCATTACGGGTTATTTCTGGAACCTAACCCCCGCGATAAACCAGGGATTATTGTACTGTGAAACATTTGACAGCTTCTTTACCTGAAAACTTACACAGTGCATCTTTAAAGAGGATATATTATGTAAAATCCATTTGGAGGTTTCTACCATGTTATAATGTTGTTCCCTCATCAAAAACATGCCTGAAGAGGTTTTAGATGTCATCCATGCATGTTTGAGGAATTTAGTAATCTCTCCTCATTGAACCCTCCTCATTGTTAGCTGTAAGATTCAATCCAAAGCTCATTCCATGCTCCCATCATGACAATTTCCCATAAATAAAGCAACTTCACAAACCTGATGTGATGTGCAGTACTTTCATTGGCGGGATGCATGTTGATTGTGTCGTGGCGTGGGGGAATTGCAAAGGCAGGGGCGAAGAAAGAGTCAAAAAAGAACATAAGACATTTTTTCAGTGATAATTGTGGCGTAATTTTTGAAACAATGAAAGGTAACAAGGTGATCTAAATACCTCAGCGTATCTCCATGGAGACACGCATTGTGTAACTTTTCTGGTGGAGGGTCCATCAAACTCTTTTCTCCATGGAGATGCTTTTGGTTTGCCTGGAATGTTCCACAGTGTGGTATTAAACCTTTCAATCTTCAAGGAGAGCAAACCAGGCCAAGTTACAGGTCAGATCTGTGGAAAGGCGACCCCTGCTGACAGTCACCATCAAGTATATTTGAGCTATAAAACCACCTGTAATTGAATAAATGTAAGATAAATGTAGGTAGAGCTGTTTAATGTCATACTGTGGAACATTCCAGCCGGAGCAGTGACATATCCATAGAAACAAGCAGGTGATGGAGCCCTAAACAAAAAGTGGCATAGTGCATCAAACCTACGAGCTGGCTGTTTAATACCAATTGCACCATTGGGCAAGACACTTTTCCAATGTTGATTCTTTTTTTTCCCAAAGTGTGGATATAAATAAGTCTTAGAATTAGAGATGTCAACAATTAATCGACTTACAATTAATTGTCGATCAAGATGTATTAATTGTAACTAATAGAGAGCGCTAGAGGGCGCTACTCTGGAACGTGAACACGAGATGCGAACCCACTCGCGAGAAAGATCATAGCAACAACTCACAGTAGAGCTGGACCTAGAACCATATATTTTTGAAATTATAAAAACATGTAACTTACATGCTTTTATCATTTCTTGATTGTTCTGGTTTGAGGCCCTGTAATGTTTTATGCTGTGTCCAGGGGCCCTGGGAAATGTATATTTTGTACTGTAACCCTTCACAGATTAAGGGAGAGAAATATTGTTGATGCCTTAGTTCAAAATAAATGTTGAGAATGTCCTAAAAATAGCCTGGATTCACTGGTTTCATCATAATATGTAGACTAAATAACATTCTGTTATTTAATTTCTTCTGTTCCTTTTAATTTCAAGATTTCCATGCTGCAAGTGCAACAACTGAGCCAGTCCTCAATTTATTTTCAATAAAGAATGTATTTTGTTATTCAGCATCAATACATTTGTCTGCTTTTTACTAAGGAATAATGAATTGAGGAATATACAATATAATAATACTATGATATATTTTTGACTCAGTGTTATGTTACTATAGCTTATATTCTTAAAGACCCTATTGAAACACTCAAATTCAGGTGAAAAATGCCGCTTATCAGTTCATCGTAAGTCGATCGATAAGGTCAATCAACTATAGATTAATGAATTAATCGATAATTTGCATCCCTACTTAGAATCACAGCAATGTTTCCCAGGCAACTGTGGCTTTAAATGTAGTATCCCCTTATTTATCGGCTTGTGGGGGCTGAATCGATCCATGTACTCGTGGTATAATTACTCACAAACGCTCAGTACACCAGCCCGAGTGAAGCTGCGGTTTTGCTCCCATTTTCGATATAAACCAAGTTATAAAGGTTAAGAGATAGTACTGTGTGAATCCTTACAGAAACAAATGCTTCTTATGTTCTGCAACAGGTTTAACAACTCGGAAAATACATCTGTTCTAGTTAAAGGTCACCTCTTCAGAGTAGGTAATATTTCTCAACTTTACACTGTACTTTTGACCCATAAGTGTGTAGTCTAATGCTGATGGCTTCAAACCACTCAATAACATTTTGTGAATTATACTGCTAACTATAATTGGCCTCTTGTTTCTGCAAAGTGAATACTTATTTCATTAAGAAAATTACCCAAGCAATATGAACAATTGACTCATTAGGACAAACTGTAACATTATTTCCACCTGAAGTTCACTTTATCAGACTGTAGGCAACTGCTGGGTTCAGATGGCATCATAGCAATATATAGGCCAATCATATTTAAAGGGACAGTGTGTAAGATTTTTACCCGTTAATTACTGAAATTGAAGATACCCATTCAAAAATACATTGTTTTCCAAGCCTTTTCACTTCCATCATGAAATCAAAGTATTCTTTTGGACTTAGATATAGTCACATAAAAGGGGGATCTTCCCCATGCAGAGGCAGCCATTTTGAATACGAGAGCCGCAGAAGGACATTTGGGCTCCGCCTTCGCCTTCGGCAAGGCTCGTGGTTTTGGGTAAACAACACAAACATGCTGCCGGATCAGACGTCGTAATGGATCTAACACGTGTTTTGGACTAAATTGTTTTACTGGATTTTATTCGCTGGATCCTTATGGACAAATTGAGAGCAAGTTTATGGTGAAATACAGAGTTTGACCTGTGCAAAGCATTCTAAGGTAAGCTAACCTCGTTTTGTGCTTTTCCGTATAAAAGCCCCATGTGCTCGGGGAGTGATTGTTGTGCAGGGAAATGAATTGCATAGTCAAAAAGAGGAGACTGTAAGGTTTCATTTGATGTGTAGAGTGTCATGGTACATGATCGGGAATGTGTGTTTTCATGAGAAAAGAAAAAAAAACAAAAAACGGGACCGCGTTTTATTGATACAGTAGCGGCGTGCGGCTCGTGCACGCGCCCGGGTGACCCTCGAGGTCTGCCGTAGCTAAAACAGAAAGTGCAATAGCACCATCCACCTATGCGCCACGAATCCTACATACTGGGGCTTTAATACTGATGGGGGCAGCTAAAATGAATATTGTTAGTATTTTTGTTGTAATAGTGAGTTCTTGGGTTTAGTCATTAATAGAAATGATCAAGTTCAGCATTCATTAATTTACCGTTTGGGTATTTCATGGAAAAAATGTAATAAATATGGAAAACTGTCTCTTGCTCTCCACCCTCCCTCTGGGATTATGATGTCAAATTCAAGAATCTGAAGACCACCACAGCCTCTTACAGTTTTAATATCCTCAGTATATCCTCCTGGGACCCGAAGAAAAAAAGTGTATCTAAATTATTATTATTATTATTTTAATTTCCTATTTGGAGGTAAATGAACACCATAGCATTTGCATTTTGTAAATTTTATTTTTATTCATAATGTTGTAACATGTCCTCTGTAAGGGACTGTAATAGTGTTAAATGTACAGATATTCACTTCTCATTGTCATGTCAAGTTAATAACCTAGAATGTTCCATGGTAGAGATAAACTAATCTTTTAAGACAGACAACTATAGAAACACCATTATGAATATGCTAGATGGATGTGTTTAATGTTATACCATGGAGTATTCTGGGCCATAACATTTCCATGGAGACAAGAAAGTGACAGAGCCTCCACTACAAGAGTTACGCAATACACCTTTCAAGGGCCTGTACCTTATTTGAATATATTCTAGTCAACTCTTTACACCAGGGGTCTTCAACGTTTTTCAGGTCAGGGACCCCCAAACAGATGGCGAACTGGGCCAGGGGCCCCCTACTATATATACGGCATAGAATTGTGTTTTATATTAAATTGAGCTTAGTGTCATGTATAAACATTGCTACTCTGTTATGGTACATCCAATACAAGGAAATAATACACAGGTTAATACTGTATTTTCATGTTTTTTTTTTATTTTAAAGATGGGCCAGATAGGCCCTACGGGGTGGATGTGCTACTGCAATTTTTGAACACAACCTGCATATAACATAAGCCTATTAAGATGCGTGAAAAGTCCCTCAGTCGTCCAGGTAGAATCCATGATAAAAGGAGAAGTTCAATATGTCAACTGGACAAAGTTTGTTTGGTTGAAAACGTTTCGCCGCTCATCCGAGAGGCTTCGTCAGCTCTAATAAGAATACTGGTAAGACACTTGCTTATATCTTGCTGCAGGGATGAGCTAACTAGCTAACTACTTTCCGAAACTATCTCATTGGTTTCCGTCTTTTGTTTCTCTGGCGTCTAGATAACGATCCCTATTATCCCTACGACTGTTTTTCACATCTCTGGCCCTGACCTGGCTAGCCCTATTGTTCCCCTGTTTGCTTGATTTAGGCTTAAGAATGGAATTATAGATGGGAGACAAATTATGTCTGACTCCACCATTTCTGTTCAAAGAAGGATTCTCTTTTTTGACAAAAATAGCCTCTTTAACTCCCCTCTCAAACCAATTCTTTTCCCTGGCTAAGATCTGAACCTCACTGTCCTCAAAAAAATGGCCCGTGGCTTCTAGGTGAAGATATACGGCAGATGACGGTCCACTCTGGCACGCCCGCCTGTGTTGGTACATCCTCTTGTGAAGTGGCTGTTTTGTTTCTCCAGTGTAGCGCTCACTGCAGTCTTCACTACACTGAATGGAGTAGACCACATTGCTTTGTTTGTGGCTCGGTGTTTTGTCCTTTGGGTGGACGAGTTTTTGTCTTAAAGTGTTTGTGGGTTTGAAATAAACTGGGATTTCATATCCTTCTCAATCCTTCTCTGAACAGAAATGGTGGAGTCAGACATAATTTGCATCCCATCTACAATTTCATTCTTAAGCCTAGATCAAGCAAACAGGGGAACAATAGGGCTAGCCAGGTCAGGGCCAGAGGTGGGAAAAACAGCCGTAGGGATAATAGGGATCGTTATCTAGACGCCAGAGAAACAAAAGACGGAAACCAATGAGATAGTTTCGGAAAGTAGTTAGCTAGTTAGCTGCTCCCTGCAGCAAGATATAAGCAAGTGTCTTACCAGTATTCTAATTAGAGCTGACGAAGCCTCTCGGATGAGCGGCAAAACGTTTTCAACCAAACAAACTTTGTCCAGTTGACATATTGAACTTCTCCTTTTATCATAAGCCTATTAAGATCGTTCACTGATTCAACCAAAAAACAACTGCAAGGGAGAGAGTGGCTGTGCATTTTAAGACATCAAAGAGGGTGGAGGGACAAGGGAGAAATTGATTGGGGAAAAATGAAAAAATATATTGTTTTTAAAAATATTAAAATATAAAATTATATTATTTTAAAGTGAAATCAAAAGATTTCGCGACCCCCCTGCAGTACCTCTGCGACCCCCCTAGGGGTCGTGACCCCCCTGTTGAAGACCTCTGACCTAACAAAAAAATGTTTTGGGTGGCTCTACAGTCGCCTCCAAACGTTTTTAGACTCCCTTTTAATTTTTTTTTATTTATGTATTTTTATTACTATTTTTATGTATTATTTATTTATTCACTTATTTATTTATATATTTTTTTTAATTTGATTCATTTATTATTATTATTAATTTATTTTATATGTATATATTTTGTATTTGTTATGTATTATTATTATTATTATTATTATTATTATTATTATTATTATTATTATTATTATTATTATTATTATTATTATCATTCATTCATTCATTCATTTTCTTCCGCTTTTCCATTTTCTGGGTCGCGGGGGCAGCAGTCCAAGCAGTGTTCTGCTGCCCAGAACACAATGCACCAGCCCCCATGAATCCTTCCGCTGGTGGTGGGTCCACAGGAGGACGGCTCACATCACAACTGGCCTTGATGTATCTTCTGCCATGGGGGCTACCAGTGTCCACAGACACTGGGGGCGAGGTGGGGCTAAGTGTCTTGCCCAAGGACACAACTGCAGCGCTCATCTGTGGGAGCTGGGATCATATGCGGTCCACCCGTCAAGAGCGGGATTCGAACCGCTAACCCCTGGATCACGATTACTACTACTACAGGGGGTCCTCGGGTTACGACGGTCTCGGGTTACGACGTTTCGTGGTTACGAACGCGCCCCCATTAAAAAAAATATGTATATATTACGCGTCATTCCGTCTTACGCGGTTTAGCGTGGTAAGAGATGTAAACAAACGCGAACGGCGCGCGGCGCACGGCGGAAGAATACGCTCTGTTGTGGTTGTAGGGAGAAGAAGACAGCCTCATGTGCGTGCCCAATGTGGGCGGAAGTACCTGATGTGGGCTCTGATCTGCTCCTATGAAAGCGGCAGTGATAACCAAGCAGCGTAGTGGTCTAATTATTGAGATGGAAAGGTTATTGGTGCTTTGGTTGGAAGATCAAAGGCAAAATCCGGTTTACGACGAAATTCGGGTTACGACGCGTCTTAAGAACGGATCAACGTCGTAACCCGAGGACCCCCTGTATTATTATTATTATTATACATTTATTTTTTTATTTTTTTATTATTATTATTTTTTTAATTTTTTTTTTATTATAGTGCAGACACAAACTAGAGTCTATCTCAAAACTTAAAAGATGTCCACTATAAAGGACACAAATGAATGGGCAGGTCTCAGGAGGATAAGCCAGGCCTCATATGAAAGCTCAGAACCTCCAAAATCCCCTCCCTGAGCTGCAGAGGCTGCACTAGCACTGACTCATGATTGGATGTAGGTGCCGGGGTTTAGGTAGAGACCATTCAGATTGGAGAGAGACATTTTAAGTTTAAACCAACTGGATTTCAAGATTTTCAGCCGTGAAAACAATAGAATAAATGCAAAATAGGTATGTTTAATGCCATATTGTAGAATATTCCAGGCAAAGCAATAACATCTCCTTGGAGAAAAGCCAGTGAGGAGTCAGTGAGGTCCAGAAAATACAATACATACAAGTTACATCACCTTTAAAGGCTGTATGTATTGTCTTACCACTGTTAAAACACAATTAGTCCACGATTACTTGAAATAGACTGATATTAAAATGAGGTTCAGTGTTCCTGTTTGTTGAGGATTAAGTAACCACACACTTCTTCAGTTCTGCCAATGGGGTCGAGCAGCTCTTAAACTCTTTTACACTCTTGGACAAGGAACATGTTGTTTGTGACACATTTGAAAAGGGGGATGGATCTCCTGCCGAGAGGAAAAACAGCTTGTCTTGTCCCAGAAATTCCCTCTGACCTAAATAGGGCGGCTCGGATACAAAGTCCATTTCCTCCCATTGCGCGGGCTGCTGTGGCCTGTCACGCACAGTTAGCCTGGGATTGACTGGGGGCTACAGCCTGCTGCTCAGAGCACACAAGCTAACTACTGCGCCCACCAATTTAAGACTCCTCCTCACTTCACCTGATACAGAGTTACGCTCACAGAAACAAACTGCAGGTCATGCACCAGGAACAAGCACAGTCAAATGAATTTAAATGGTGGTCAAGTTGGTGGTCAGTGACTAAGACAGGTCAGGTGAGTTAGAAGAAATATCTGTTTCGCCCAATTCAGTGTACCCAGGTTCCAATCCAATTTTGCTCACAGACAACAATTGCAATGTCGATTTATTCCTAATTACAAAAAAACATTGGACATGATGGGCTGGTTGTTCTTGTTGTTCATGTCTCTCATGTGGTTTGCCAGTTTCAATACTGAAAATCAGATGGTTTATTAATCCTCACTCCCAAAACCCCAGCACAAAGCTGATCATGAATCAGTGTTTGTGCAGCCTCTGCAGCTCAATGCATGGGGCATGGGCCTGAGGCATGGGCCTGAGGCATGGGCCTGAGGCATGGGCCTGAGGCATGGGCCTGAGGCATGGGCCTGTCTAAATTCTGAGAATGCAACAAACCTGTATAATTTGTCCTCAATATAAAGGTTAAAGGAGAATTAACATTTTTTTACAATCTGAGCCTTATTTCGGTAATAAAACAAGTTTTACTCACCCATAGCACTTTGGTGTCATATGGAGCATTTCCAGAGATGTTTTAGATTTGCGATCTCCGTAATGTGAGTTCTCGGGGCACATGTTTGTGGTCTCCAAATAACACAAACTTTAGCACTTTTCAAATCATAGAAGTTCAATGTCTTAGTTTACGCTTTCGTTTGAGTCAAAAGTGGCCTGTAATCCGAGATTTATCCATAGTTTCGAGTAGATGAGGAGGCCAGTGCGCATGTGCGGAGTCACAGTTTATTTCGCTCTCAGCTCCCGGGACCCAAACATGAAACGCAAAGCTGTAAATTATGGATAAATCTCGGATTACAGGCCACTTTTGACTCAAATGAAAGCGTAGACTAAGACATTGAGCTTCTATGATTTGAAAAGTGCTAAAGTTTGTGTTATTTGGAGACTGCACGGGGCATAGATTATAAGCTTGGGGCATATATTACATGCCCTGAGCTACGGCTAGAACTCGCGCTACGGCTATCGCTAATCCAAAACATATCTGGAAGTGCTCCATATGACACCAAAGTGCTATGGGTGAGTAAAACAACTTGTTTTATTACCGAAATAAGGCTCAGATTGTAAAAAAACGTTAATTCTCCTTTAAGGCACGGGCCACCCAGGTTCAGTTGTGATTGTGACATACCCTCCCTTAAAATCAGTCTTGGAGGTTGGCTGAATAACTCACATAATTTAATTATTCCAAAATACATTTTGGCTTATTCATTTCTTTTAATAAACACAAATCTATAAGCACAGCTACAAAATTATTTAGCTTGGCCACTCTTCTGCAGTGAGAACCCACCCCCATACCTCCCATGTTTCCTAAACCCAGATGCAAAAGAAAAGTTGTGTTAAAAGTAGCAGCAGTAGCAGTAAAAGCCCTCTTTCTTCCTGGTTGTGTGTGCAGGGGGAACAGAGCTGGAGCTGCTGTGAGCTCTAAACGGTTTATACCTGCATGCAACCTCCAGTAAAGGAAGCATGCTTGCTCTGCCTTCCAAATCTCATTTGGCTGCAGGACCTCAGGCCTGACTCTAAAAGCTGATAGGAAAAAAGTGAATAAGAGCCCAAGAGCGAGGAGTGAAGACTGCTCGGAAAAAAAATATGGGGTAAAATAGGTGTCAGGGAAGTGCAAGTGGAGAACGAATCCAAGAAAATGACAGGAAATCGCAAAAGAGTCAAAACTGGGAGATGTTTGGAGATGGAAGGAGGAGAGGAAAATGGGAACTAGAAAGATGCAATGGGTTTTATGTTCAGCCCGGATAGATTGAAAGAGTTTCAAAGCACTGTACCAGATTTCCATTGTCTCAAAATACAAAACAAATCAAAATGGTAAATGGCAAACGGTTACATTTACATACAGCACTTTTCCACCTTCAAGTCACTCAAAGAGCTTTACATCAAGGAACCACTCACCCATTGACACACACTCATACCCCAGTGCACGTAGACACCAGGGGCAAAGTGTCTTGCCCAAGGACACAATGACAGCATTCCTTTGTGGAAGCTGGAATCACACCAACCTGTGTGTGGGTCAGTGAATCTAACCGCTCAACCTGTGATGCATTGTGGGCATCCTAATTATTCACCTCGATGACATTATAAGCACTTTTCACAACTTTAAGGGGCCAGAGTGGAGTTTGGCCATCACGGTAAACAACTAGCATGCTAACGAGCACTTCCTGATTGCCAAACAATAAAAGGCTTCGTAATTAGATGCACACAGCAAGATGAATATTGCTCAAACACATGGGACAAAAAAGTTTTAAGCAGGGAGATAAACAATGAAGTGTAGACGGTATTAGTGGAGGAACAGTGTAAAAGGAACTAAGAAACACCAAGCTGTATATTTTGTGCAGGTTTTTAAACTGGCCATATGGTATTAGAGCACAGTAAGTCCTTACGCGGAATGTTGAAAAAGAATATAGTCAGTTTTCCCCCACGAGATTAAATCAGGAGACAGAGATAAGCCCAAAAAATTCATATCACATTTATTTACTTACTTTGGTAACTTAAAGCCCCAGTGTGTAGGATTCGTGGCGCATAGGTGGATGGTGCTATTGCACTTTCTGTTTTAGCTACGGCAGACCTCGAGGGTCACCCGGGCGCTACTGTATAAATAAAACGCGGTCCCGTTTTCTTTTTTTTTCTTTTCTCATGAAAACACACATTCCCGATCATGTACCATGACACTCTACACATCAAATGAAACCTTACAGTCTCCTCTTTTTGACTATGCAATTCATTTCCCTGCACAACAAACACATGGGGCTTTTATACGGAAAAGCACAAAACGAGGTTAGCTTACCTTAGAATGCTTTGCACAGGTCAAACTCTGTATTTCACCATAAACTTGCTCTCAATTTGTCCGTAAGGATCCAGCGAATAAAATCCAGTAAAACAATTTAGTCCAAAACACGTGTTAGATCCATTACGAGTCTGATCCGGCAGCATGCTTGTGTTGTTTACCCAAAACCACGAGCCTTGCCGAAGGCGGAGCCCAAATGTCCTTCTGCAGCTCTCGTATTCAAAATGGCTGCCTCTGCATGGGGAAGATCCCCCTTTTATGTGACTATATCTAAGTCCAAAAGAATACTTTGATTTCATGATGGAAGTGAAAAGGCTTGGAAAACAATGTATTTTTGAATGGGTATCTTCAATTTCAGTAATTAAAGGGTAAAAATCGTACACACTGTCCCTTTAAAGAGGGGGTAATATGCAAAATTGATTCTTTGAGCTTTCTACGATGTTGCGACGTTCCCTCATCAGAAACGCAGAGGGTCTTGCCCAAGGACCCACACTGGCTTGCTCATTGCCAGGGGAAATTCGACTCCAGGTCCCCCGGGTGAAAGTCAAGTGATTTACCAGTTGAGCTAACCAGCTGATCTCATCCGTGCATTTGTCCCGGGCTCTATTTGAACTCTCCTTACCATTAGCTGTAAGATTCTGTCCAGTGCTCTGCCCACAAACCTACGTCACCCACGCTCCCCCACGACAATTCTCCATAAATATACAAAAGCATGATACAAAACTGTACACAATAACGTGATAAACCTAGTGCGATGTACAGTGCTTCATTAGCAGGATGCATGCTGATTGTGTCGTGATAGCGCTCTGAAGGGGGAGCGACTGAAAGAAACAAAAGTGAAACTAATAAAAGATGTTAATTCCTTGTTTTTGGTGAATATGTGACGCACCACGGACTCTGAGCCCTCATGTCGGCATTACAGATTCCGAGAAAATGCGATTTTGTTGTTGTTTTTTTTTCAAAATTTGTGATTTTTGTTTTTTTGCAGAATGTGCTAGATGAGATCATGAAGAAGCCTCTCCATGTTTCAGATAACAGCATTAGTGACGTTAAAAACATACTTTTTTAAATTTCAAATTGGCTTCTTTTAATCTCTTTAGGTTAATTTCCACTCTATTTTTGTTTATATAATTATTAAAATTATATTGGTTGCTTTGCTATGCTATTAGTACTTCCTGACTATAAATACATTTTGTAGTAAACTTTGACTTAACATTTTATCCTGTGTATTATTAAATTACTGAATGATTCTGACCTGCCTGGACACCACACCACAGTGATAGTCATGATGGGGGAGGGCTTAGCTTAATGTCATGCAAATTAAGCAAGGAGGGCTGAAGAGAGCAAAACTTTACGAGCTTTTATCAGGGCTTTCAAAAATCTGCTGTGCCTGCTTTCAAATAACAACAACTTCTTCAAATATGGTCAGATTTTCATGTGTAAGACATCATTGGAAAGCTTAGAATCTCTTTCAGACTCTGTGAATAACTCAAAACGCCTCCAGGATCATACGTGTCCTATTTGGCCGTGGTGGGTCACATATAGTATTTTCAACAATAAAAGGTAACAGTATAAAATGTGTTAGCAGTTAAGTCATCTGCTGCTTCGTGGAATTCATACCTAACTACAGTATGATTGGTCAAATCTACCTGTCACTCACACAGAGCACGACTGAGACTGACCAATCAGAGAATTTAGGTGGGGAAAAGTGTTGGTTTGTGAGGAAAGAGCTGCATTCGAGCTAGAATTACTGAATAACAATATGACCAAAACGCGGTTACTTTAAGATTATTTCGTCTAATAATGTGTGAAGTGGCTGAGCCCAATTCTTTTAATGTAAATGAAAGTGTTTTGCCTTAGTACTGATATATTTTCAAGGGCCCATGTTACGCTATTTCCTGGAGTTGTGTTTGTTTCATTCACACATGTTTAACACACAATATATTTATATATATATATATATATATATATATATATATATTGAGTTCTTCTCTCAAACTGAAAACACTGTGATAATAAAGGGTTACTCCAACATTTGTGAATGAAACAAAAATCTCCAGATATATTTTTGAGAAGGTAACCACATTCTAACATGGATAAAACCCCACAAGAATCAATTTTGCATAATACAGGCCCTTTAAAAGCAGGGTCAAAATAATGAATAATAAGGACGGCTCGGAATGTGCTTCAAACGACTGCAAACCATTTCAAAAGAACTAGTTGCATTTCATGTTTTTTAAAAAAAGCACAGGTACAGAGTACTTAAAATATTTGTATAAAACATGAAAGTACAGTGACAGAGTGGTTAGCGTTCTTGCCTCAAAGCTAAGCTGTCCTGGTTTAAACAAATGGAGACAATCTGATGAGTTTGCATGTTCGGCAATGCTAACCAGGACCCAGGCTCAGATCTGGCATTTGTTGAATAGGATGGATTCCCCTATGGGTGTAATAAAGTCTACCTTAGCATTGTAAAAACATAAATTTCTCAAGACAAATGTTGTAAATGGTTGGAAAATGTAACATGATGAAAATAAATTGACGGCAAAGACCTGACCAGCCTCCGGGGCTCCTATATTAATGTGCGCATGAGGAGAGAGGAAGAGGAGTGAGGCGGATTTGGCAGAGGGAGAGGTAAAAGGTGATTCAGTTGCAGAGTTGGTGAGGAGCCCAGAGAATCATGTCAGAAGGTTAGCAGTCCACTCCACAGAGAAGACATGGAATACTCCTGCTGAGTCTCATTTCATAAAACAACTTCCTTGCCCTCTTTTGGCATTTGTTTTGGCTGGGATTCAGAATACACACTTCTCCAATATTTTACCAAGCAGTTTTGGTATCATTTTTGGGGGGTTGCACCTTGGTCAAAATTGTACATTTATTATACTAGGCTATATACTGTACATCAGGGGTGCCCAACCAGTCGATCGCGGTCTACCAGTCAATCGTAGGCAGAATGTCAGTCGATCGCCAGAAATGTGTGTCTATGGATACGTTCAGACTGCAGGGCTTAAAGGAAAAGTAACGTTTTTTTACAATCTGAGCCTTCTTTCGGCAATAAAACAAGTAGTTTTACTCACCCATAGCAGTTTCGTGTCAGTTGGAGCAGTATCGCAGAACTTATGTTGAGCCGTTCTGTTCTACTAATGATCCCGTATCCGTTAGCGTGAGTGCTCGGGGCATTACTTTGCAGTGTCCAAATAACACAAACTTTAGCACTTTTCAAATCACAGAAGATCGCTGTGTCAGGGTAGACTTTTAGTAGATTCCAAAACTGCCTGAAACCCGATATCGCAACAGAAAAGTAAAGTTCAGAGCGGTGTTAGCTTCTTTCGGACTAGCGGTGTTTACAAAACAGCTGAGTTCACGCATGCGCACTGTCCTCTCTGATGACGTCATCAAATGAAACTATAGCTGGATATCGGGTTTCAGGCCGTTTTGGAATCCACTAAAAGTCTACCCTGACACAGCGATCTTCTGTGATTTGAAAAGTGCTAAAGTTTGTGTTATTTGCACACCGCAAAGTAATGCCCCGAGCACTCACGCTAACGGATACGGGATCATTGGTAGAACAGAACGGCTCAACATAAGTTCTGCGATACTGCTCCAATTGACACCAAACTGCTATGGGTGAGTAAAACTACTTGTTTTATTGCCGAAAGAAGGCTCAGATTGTAAAAAAAACGTTAATTTTCCTTTAATGCTCAATTCTGATTTTTTTTTTTTTTTTTGTGAATTCCGACTTTTTTGCGAGGTCCTTCACATTTCCAATTAAATGCGACTTGTATGTGATCTCCAGTGTGAACTTTAAACGCCCCAAAAGTGTCCCGCATGCTCCTTGTAGGACACGACGAGGTCACGTGCAGCGAGCGCGCTCAATGTTTACGGAAGTCGCCTAAAGTTGCTGCCGTACCGGAGCCAAAACATGTACAGCTTATTTGTTTTAAGGAGGAGACGGAGAAGGACAAGGTTTTTGGCCACGGCGTTTTGCGGGGCAGTGGCAGCAACGTCCGTAGAAATGAACGTGTTGGCGCGGAGTCGCAGACAAGAGTGGTGGGATTACTACATGCTTCGCCGCTTCACTGATACGGAGTTTAGATACTATTTTCGCATGACGAGAAGAACATTTGTGTACATGTGTGAGCGCCGACTTGTACCAGCTGGAGGAAACACGCCCAGGTCGGATGAACGCGACCTGGCTGTTCAGACTGAAGTCGCATGCCAAAAGATCGAATATGTATCGATTTTAGGACCACATATCTTGGGCTACGTTCACACTGCAGCCTGAAGTGACCCAAATCCAATTTTTTCGGCCCTGTGTGACTTTAAAAATAATCTCACTCCAAAAGCCCATTTTGCCATGTCTACCAGACCCATCCCCCTTCCTTAGTAGATCTCGGCACACCATCAACCTCAAAAGTAGATCTCAGTTAAAAAAGGTTGAGCACCCCTGCTGTACATAATATATCGTACTGTAGTCCACAGACTGTAATACCTGCCAGAGACAGTTATTTTGGCATCTCTTGTCTGAACTATATCTGTTGTGGAACATTTTAAGCAGAGCAATGACACATCCATAGAAACAAGAAGGTGAAGGACGCCCAACGGAAAAGTTACACAGTGCAGCTTTAAAGGGATAATGCGTTTAAAAAAAAAAAAATTATGTTAGTCTGTATGGGTTTCTTTCTAAAAGTTACGTGTGTTGACACCGGCTTACCTCTGACAGTCTCAGCTGATCCCGGTTCGGCTTGCTTTCTGGAGCCCACGTAAGTGTTTTTCTTCTCAAAATAAAACTTTTGTTAGAAAGGTGATATATTTGCGTCCCAAACAGTTGTCAACGAAACATCCAGCAGCGAACTTAGCGATTGCGTATTGTGTCTGCTGACTCGTATCACTGTGCCCATGTTAGCGTATCAGCCTGTTCACTTGTAAACTTCCCCTTGCGGCGGACCGCATCTACCGTACACTTCCGCTAAAGGTTAACAGGCTAATACAGCTAACGTGAGCACAGTGATACAAGTCGGAAGACACAATACGCGATCGGTAAGTTCGCTGCTGGATGTTTCGTTGACAAGTGTTTGGGACGCAAATATATCACCTTTCGGACAAATGTTTTGTTTTGAGAAGAAAAACAAGCTTTATTTCATGTTCCAGGGAAGTTACCGGACCTACTTATGTGGGCTCCAGAAAGCGAGCTGAACCGGGATCAGCTGAGACTGTCAGAGGTAAACCGGTGTCAACACACGTAACTTTTAGAAGGAAACACATACAGATTAACATCAAAAAACGCACTATCCCTTTAAATTATTGGTAGCATCTTCTTCCTATTCAAAAAGCACTGCTTGAAACTAACTGACCGTGAGTTTACGGTGAGCCAAAAAAACTGCTTTTCAAAACCGATGCAAATGCGAGAATCTGAAGTTTTATACGCGCCCCCTGAAGTTCCAAAGTTTCAGACACACAAAAACATTATGTTGAAAGTTACCACAAATACACTCTCTGCCCATTCAGTCTGGTAAGAATTACAGTCTAAGCATGAATATAAAACATTTTCATTTACTTTAAAGATCCCATGACATGGTACTTCTTGATGCTTTTATATGGCTCCTTAATGGTTCCCTAATACTGTAAATGAATCCTTCTTCAAAATCAACACTCAGTGCATGAGAAACAGAGATAACATGAGAAAGAGTAATTTTTCTCTCTCTGAACAGACCATTCTGGGCGTTGTTGCTTGAATGCAAATGAGGAGAAAAGAGATGGCCTATAGTAGAGGGTGGGGGCATGGTAGAGATTAGAGATTTGAAGCGTTCCATTGAAAAATAAACACATTTCCACAGAAAATAAAATTAAACCACTGCTGTTCAAAGGTCCAGAGGCTCAGATAAAGGACTTCCTCGGACGTGCCTCCAGGCAAATAAAAAAACACATTTCACATTGCCTAGCGCATTCGCAGTCCAAACTCTCTGGGCGTGATTTACAGAGACACTGAGTACAGACAGACGGGGGTGCAACTGCATTTGCATTTCTTTTTTCGATCTGACGTCAATAAGGTGCCTTGTTCAAAATCGCCCGTTTCAGCTCCGATTTTTTGTAACGAAGAAAAGGATCGCAAATGCTCAGTTTAGACATTTCACAACTTTTAACCATGGGGGGGGGGCCCTAAACAGGGTAGGGGAGCTCACATTAACGTTCAAAAACCTCAGAAAGTGAAAATTTCATGCCATGGGACCTTTAAGTTTTGCTGAAATGTTGTGTAACTAGAGAATCTGACCAGCTTAAAAGTTCAGTATGTAACTTTTCATTTTTTATTGTGCCATCCTACGGAGATATATAGAAAGAAACCTTGTCCAAATTCATCTAAATGCCTACAGTTGTTTCTAAGTTTGAAATACTGCCAGTTCTTTCTCTTTCTGTTCTCTCACTCTCTCCTCCCCACACTCATTCTGCCTCCATCTCCCTCTGTCTGTTTCTCTCTCTCTTCCTCACTCACACCTTCGCTCACCCATGCATCTCTCCCCTGTCTGTCTACCATCTCTTTACTTGTCTTTTTCTTTCTATCTCTCTCTCTACCTCTCTTTCTACTCTCTTTCACTCCCTCTCTTTGGCTCTCCCTTCTCTCCCTTCCCTGTCTCTTGCTTTCTCTTTCCTCTATGCTCCAAGGCCAAAGAACAAATGCTCCTTTCTATCACTCCTTCTATTTCCATTTCTCTCTATCTATCGCTTTTCTCTTCCTATATATTTCATTCTGCCCCTCCCCCTCTCTCTTATCCTCCTCTCTCTGCTGTGTCTCTCTCCTCTGTCCTCTCCACTGGTCCACTCTGGACTTGGCCCTGGGCCCAGAACGCGAGTGCTGGCTCTGGAGACGAGACAGGAGCTGCAAGACAAAGTACCTGATACTGACCGCAGTGGATAGAGAGAGAGAGAAGAGGGGGGAGAGAGAGGGAGCAAGAGAAGGACAGAGAAAGAGATAGAGAAGAAGAGAGAGGCAGAGAGAAGAGCAAGTCAAGGGAAACGTGGGGAAGTAGAGAAATGGAGAGGGAGACAGGGAGAGAGAGAGAGAGAGAGAAAAAGTTGGGAAATAGAGAGGGATGGAAAATGAGAGAGAGAGAAAGAGAGATAGAGTGAGAGATGGATTGGGTTAGTTTTAAGGTACAGTGGCAAAGGGGCAAAGCAGTGATTTGCAATTCCAATGAAGTGTGCGTGTGCGTGTGTGTGCGGTGAGTTACGCTCAGGCTTAAGTGTATAAATAATGACACGACCGAGCATGGACGCACCAACAGAGAGTGTGTACAGGGACAACATAAACATCACACACATTATGAGAGTGTCAGGGAGCATTAGAGAGATATGCACACACTCTAGTACACTATGGTTTATTACACAATCTGAAACTGACAGGACTTTGTGATATGCAGAGTTTCAGATGACACCACAACATTCTATATGCCAGTATTATTGAAAACAGATGGGGAGCAGCTCAAATGAGCGCTGCTGTACTGTTGTTGCAATAATATTTGTGAGTTCACAAACTCACGAGAACGCATCTTGAAGAGCGCCCGATGTTACGATACGGACGAATCATGTTGCAGCATCGAGGTGTGTGTGGAAGCCAGGCGAAATGTCGAATACAATCAAAACAATCATGGCAACACCAACCAGTGTTGTACGGAGCCCTGGAAGTGATATAGGTGAATAAATAAAATAACAAGGTGTGGGAACGAGTTATAAGGTGTGGGAACAAGTTATAAGGTATAACTTGTTCCCACACCTTATAAGGTATAAGTTGTTCCCACACCTTATAACTTGTTCCCACACCTTATAACTTGTTCCCACACCTTATAAGGTATAAGTTGTTCCCACACCTTATAACTTGTTCCCACACCTTATAACTTGTTCCCACACCTTATAACTTGTTCCCACACCTTATAACTTGTTCCCACACCTTATTTTATTTATTCACCGATGTCACTTCCAGGGCTCCGTAGTGTTGTATAAAGTATTGGAAAATCAAACTCAAGTAAAAGTATAGGTATCCCTCCCAAAAATGACTTTGGTAAAAGTCGAAGTCACTGACTGAAATGTTACTTGAGTAAAAGTTTTAAAGTATCTGGAACTTCTTGTACTTAAGTATGACAAGTAATGTAAAAATAAATGTACTCAAGTAATGTAATTAAAAGTACAAGTAAAAGTATCAAGTAAAGACAGTCTGAATTTAATAAACCTTTGTTTTTTTTTTAAATAACAGTGCTGAAAATAAGGCATACAGTACATAACACCATTGAAGGAGTGTTTTTGGAGGAAGAGGGTTTTTTTGCAATTGGGCCCTTAATTCTACTGTAAAACACCATGTTGGGCTCACCCATGGTAGTTTTGTGTCATATGGAGCACTGTCGAAGATATTGGGTTTGGTGATATCCATGAAACGCCTTTCTCATTTGTTACACTTAGCCTACAGCTGTGCCTTCCCTTGAGCCGAAAAAGCTAAGTAGCCTGTTACCTCCAACATCGTCAAATACGCTTTGTGTAACCGAAACAATGTCACACAAAGTTAATTTCTATGCTATGTTATGCTGTCAGTAGAGGGTTTTTTTGTAACGAGTAACTAAACGGCACATTGAAAATGTATCTGAGTAAAAGTACGCAATTAAATTCGGAAATGTAGTGAAGTAAAAGTAAAAGTTATCATTTTTTTAAAAACTCAAGTAAAGTACAAAGTCTCAAAAATGTACTTAAGTACAGTACAGTACTGAAGTATTATTACTTCGTTACTATACAACACTGACACCAACAGATGTACTTCAGCCTATTTAGAGTATTTAATTTGTGAAAACGTGCAGAAGGTAAGAGCTTTGTGCGTTTGTGGACAGAGATGTCTATGCTTTTCAATCCGTGTATCATTCGTTCTTTCGTTTTTCAATATAAAACCAAAAATAAGAAAATGAAAAAACAACAGTTTTTTTCATTATTTGTCTCCAAAACCAAAATGAAAAAACGGATAACGATTCGTTTTTTCAGTTTTCGATTTTGTGTTTAAATGAAACATGGAAAAACGGATAACAGCTGTTTCCCGTTTTGTCCAATTTTGATCTTTGCGCAAGCAGTGTTGCCAACTCCCCAGCTTCGGAAGTAGCTATTGGCCCGCCCAGAAGTGGCTAAAAGTAGCTACACGAGCGAGCGGTCCAATCCAAACGTGAGAACGGGGGCAGACCACACGTCATTGTCAGCAGGGGGCTCCAGACAGCACATCCTAACCTTCCTTACCCCGTGACACTAACCTTTTATTGGTGTTGTTATTACATATACTTGTTTGTTTGTTTTTTATTTTTTTTAATTTGGTTTTTATTTTTTAGATTTTTATTTTTTTGAGCTGTAGTTCAAGATCTATAGCTTGCTTTTTTTGTGTGTTTTTTTGTGTGCTGTAGTTTAACTAAAGCTTTTTATTTATTTTTTATTTTTTTGTGCTATAGTGGGCAAACTATAGCTTTTTATTTTTTGTGCTAAAGAACTAGCTTTTTAAAACTTTTCTGTGCTGTACAACTAGCTTTTTAAGCAGTGCTACTTGTGACTTTGTGTCGCCAAAAAGAAAAAGAAAACAAATCAGAGCGCATAGGCATACACTTATTGAGAATCAGAGCCTATGGCAGAGGAATGACCAGACTCTGAGGCGATCTGACGAGATGGGAGGGAGCAGAGGAGAGACTGGTGTGTGTGTGTGTGCGCCGTGTCTGTCTGTCTGTGAGTCCACGCTGTTCTCAACTCCGCCCCCGCCCCTCTCTGCCTGTGTCTCTCTGTCTCTTTCTCTGAACGGGGAAAGAGAGAAAACGGCGCAATTATTTTTTCCCCCTCCCGCGATCTTGGAGCCTCTGATCACGCTAGATTTGTCGCTAGTCGCTTTTGTCTAATTTTCTCGCTAGGGGGGTCCAGAAAGTAGCTAAAAATAGCGACAAAGTCGCTAAGTTGGCAACACTGTGAGTAAAGATTCACTTCCGGTTTACCCAACTTGCGCAAAAATCAAAATTGGACAAAACGGGAAACAGCTGTTATCCGTTTTTTCCATTTTTCATTTAAACACAAAATCGAAAACTGAAAAAACGAATCGTTATCCGTTTTTTCATTTTGGTTTTGGAGACAAATAATGAAAAAAAATGTTGTTTTTTCATTTTTTTTATTTTTGGTTTTATATTGAAAAACGAAAGAACGAATGACACACGGATTCTTTTCTCTCAACTGGATGTAACAGAAATTTGATTTTTCGGCTTGTTCTGCTGTTGTGATGTTTTGACCTGTCGGAGTCAGATAGTCATCATAACGCTCTTAGTATTCCGATTGGCAAAGGCATGCTGGTGTATACTGGAGGGAGCTGGGATCAAACCACCAACATTACAGTCATAAGAAACCACTGCCGTGAGCCACAGTCTGATCATTCAAATGTTGACAAAGGAGACTTTAAACTCATGTGGATATCCAGCTGGAAAACTACTGGAAAACGTCTACAGAATAACTGAAGGAGACTATAAAATATACCAGGCAGAAGGCCTATAGTCATCAGTCAACACTGTGCTGAACTCATCTGCACAGAAATTCAATCTTTAAAGGGACAGTGTGTAAGATTTTTACCTGTTAATTACTTAAATTGAAGATACCCATTCAAAAATACATTGTTTTCCAAGCCTTTTCACTTCCATCATGAAATCAAAGTATTCTTTTGGACTTAGATATAGTCACATAAAAGGGGGATCTTCCCCATGCAGAGGCAGCCATTTTGAATACGAGAGCCGCAGAAGGACATTTGGGCTCCGCCTTCGCCTTCCGCAAGGCTCATGGTTTTGGGTAAACAACACAAGCATGCTGCCGGATCAGACGTCGTAATGGATCTAACACGTGTTTTGGACTAAATTGTTTTACTGGATTTTATTCGCTGGATCCTTACGGACAAATTGAGAGCAAGTTTATGGTGAAATACAGAGTTTGACCTGTGCAAAGCATTCTAAGGTAAGCTATATAAGCTCCGTATAAGCTCCGTATAAAAGCCCCATGTGCTCGGGGAGTGATTGTTTTGCAGGGAAATGAATTGCATAGTCAAAAAGAGGAGACTGTAAGGTTTCATTTGATGTGTAGAGTGTCATGGTACATGATCGGAAATGTGTGTTTTCATGAGAAAAATAACCAAAAAACGGGACAGCATTTTATTTATACAGTAGCGGCGCGCGCACGGGTGACCCTCGAGGTCTGCCGTAGCTAAAACAGAAAGTGCAATAGCACCATCCACCTATGTGCCATGAATCCTACACACTGGGGCTTTAACATTTTAATTAGAATGAAAATGTATAATCAAACCAGTGCACCCCAGATTTCTTTAAAAAAAATCACAAAATGTGAACCCAGACTATCAAAATGAATCTTTTGAAATCATAGGAAAATGAACACTCTCTCAAGTTTCCATGGGGATAAACTTGAGAGCAGTAGAAATTTGAAACCATTTAGCACAGTTGTAGCAAAAGGTTTGTTGTAATTGTATAAAGGAAATTAGATTTTATTTTTGTCATGCTCGTTCAGCTTCCTGCTGCCACACCTTTAGCACACTCAAAAGATATAACACTTCATTTGTTAATCACTATGGCAACAGTCCTAATTTCTCATCATTGTGGAACCCGTGGATACAAATGCCTGTGGCAGGTTGTGTTCCTGAATACTGTATCTGTGGAACAGACAGTGAATGTGCCAGCTCTCCTTTGTGCTAAACGTGTGTAATCTCTCCATTCACAGCAGCAGAGGAGCAGACGAGTGTCAGTAATGGGCCCCAGCGGAAAGACAAAGAGACAAATAGAGAGAGGGAGAGGGAGATAGAGATAGAAAGAAGGAATAGGAAAGAGCAGCGGATGAGGAGAGGGGGTGAGACTCAGATTAGCATTTTGAGAACTACTGCACAAACACACCAAACAACGGCTTTCACAAGATACTGGGCCATAAGAAAGAAAGAAAGAAAGAAAGAAAGAAAGAAAGAAAGAAAGAAAGAAAGTGAGAGATCCACTGATGAATGAAAAGAAGGAGAGTAAAATACTGAGTTGAGAGCTTGCGATAGATATATTGGATTAAAATTTGGACACATCCACTCATTCATGTTTTATTCTATTTGTTTACTACTTTCTACATTTGGTATAAATACAAAAAAGAACTAAATATTTTCTACATAGCAAAAGGTGGGTAAGAGTAAGAGAGTTTTTTACATCTTACTTCTTATATTTGATGTCTTCTGTGTGTTTCTAAAATGTGAACTTTACTTTTACTCACTGCTTTACGTGCACTGTGATTTCCATATTAATTTGCTCTGATTTGGAACAGAACACTATCATGACCCCTTGTGACGGAATTCAGTTTTTAATTTTGCTAAATGAGAATAAGTATTTGGGGAAATTACAGTTAGATTAAACTAACTGATCTGCTGATTGAAGCTTTAAATTGAATTCCCACTTCCCCTCCTCTGACCTTGAGCAAGACACTTCCCTCATCTGGCATGCTGGACTACCACATATTATTTACATTATTCATGCACTCCTTTCTTCTGTTTTTGGAAGCTGCCTCTGGCCTGTCTGACCTCCACCAATCACTCCTTCACACCCCAAATTCACACAGGCAAAATTGGTAAAGCGTCTTGCCCAAGGGCGCAATGACCGTATCCACAGGTCCATCCAGAAGTCAAACCATTAACCCTCTAGTGACTTGAACATGTGGAATAGTGTTGTACTGATATCATTTCACCTGCTTATTATTATTAGACAAAGACATTTATTTTCGGATTTACAGTGGTACCTCACCTTACGAAATTAATTTGTTCCAGAAGTGGTTTCGTAACGTGAAAAATTCATAAGTTGAGTATCTATTTCAATGGAAAAAGCCTGATTCGTTCCAAGGCCCCGATCCAAGTTTTTTTTTTTTATAGTGTAACTTTTTTTATAGTGTAACATTGTGTTCTGTGTTTCTCACATTTGTCTCTCGTTTAAACACTCAAACTTTCATAGATTTTCAACAAAATGTATTAATAGTGAAGTGTGGGGGGGAGGGGGGAGAAAACTGCGCTCTGACATGTGTGATAGTGCAGCATGACCCGGCTGACAGCAGGTCTAGACCTGGACTAAACCTGGACTGGACCAGGACTAAACCTGGACTAAACCAGGACTAAACCTGGACTAAACCAGGACTAAACCTGGACAAAACCAGGACTAGACCAGGTGGATTAAAGCAGCGAGGAGGGGACTGCACGCAGTCTGAGCGCATGAACGCATGAACGAGACCCATGCAAGAGCCGCGGGCTCCTCCTGGTTTAGTCCAGGTTTAGTCCTGGTTTAGTCCAGACCACCGCGGCTCCTCTAGACCTCCTCTAGACCTGACCAGGTCTAGAGGAGGTCTAGACCACCGCGGCTCTTGCATGGGTCTCATTCATGCGTTCATGCGCTCAGACTGCGTGCAGTCCCCTCCTCGCTGCTTTAATCTACCTGGTCTAGTCCTGGTTTAGTCCTGGTTTAGTCCTGGTTTAGTCCTGGTTTAGTCCTGGTCCAGTCCAGGTTTAGACCTTGGTCTAGACCTGCTGTCAGCTCCGCGCCGGGTCATGTGCGCTATCACACACGTGTCAGAGCGCAGTCTTCTCCCCCCTCCCCCTTCCCCCCACACTTCACTATTAATAATTTTGTTGAAAATCTATGAAAGTTTGAGTGTTTAAACGAGAGACAAATGTGAGAAAAGTTTAAATCCAGTCTGAGAAAAGCGTATAATGTGTGTGGCTGAGCGCGCATTATTTGAATTTTTGAGATTTCGCGTTTCGTAACTTGAATTTTCTTTCGTATCTAGAGACCAAAATTTACCGTGAAGGCGTTTCGTAACTTGAAATTTTCGTTTGTTGGGTCATTCGTAAGGTGAGGTCTGTATTTTACACTTGATTTCGACAAGAAAAAGACTCGATTCTGAACCTCATTTGAAACCACCATGAAATTAAGCAGTTAACACCAAATAAGTGTTCATATTACTCTATTTTGATCTGTTTTATAATGCTGTATCCTCATCAAAAACATACTCGGACTTGTGTTTTGTTTCATTCACACATGTTTAATGCACAGACCCTGCATTTAGGCTGAATTCTTCTCCCAAGCAGAAAACACTCTGATCCACCTTGTGATGTCATGTGGTATTACAGGAAGTGCTCATTTTGAGCTTTGGAGATGCATGCAGACTAATAATACAGGATTACGCAAACATGTGTGAATGAAACAAAACACAACTCCGGGTATGTTTTTGAGGAGGTAACACCTTTATAACTGGCTTAAAGCGTACAAGAATCCATTTTGTGTAATATAAAATTTATATTACACAAAATGGAAATTATTGAAATGTTATGAAAGGTCCCATGGCATGAAATTTTCACTTTCTGAGGTTTTTGAACGTTAATGTGAGCTCCCCTACCCTGTTTAGCCCCCCCATGGTTAAAAGTTGCGAAATGTCTAAACTGAGCATTTGCGATCCTTTTCTGCGTTACAAAAAATCGGAGCTCAAACGGGCAATTTTGAACAAGGCACCTTATTGACGTCAGATCGAAAAAAGAAATGCAAATGCAGTTCCACCCCCGTCTGTCTGTACTCAGCGTCTCTGTAAATCACGCCCAGAGAGTTTGGACTGCGAATGGGCTAGGCAATGCGAAATGCGTTTTTTTATTTGCCTGGAGGCACGTCCGAGTGTTTCTAGGCTCGGAAGTCCTTTATCTGAGCCTCTGGACCTTTGAACAGCAGTGGTTTAATTTTATTTTATGTGGAAATGTGTTTATTTTTCAATGGAACGCTTCAAATCTCTCCCCCCGTGCAAAAACAAGGAAATGGATCAGCTGAGGGCTCAGAGCGAGAGCGGAGAGTTTGGCCACGTCCCCACCCTCTACTATAGGCCATCTCTTTTCTCCTCATTTGCATTCAAGCAACAACTCCCATAATGGAGTGTTCAGAGCGAGAAAAAATACTCTTTCTCATCTTATCTCTGTTTCTCATGCACTGAGTGTTGATTTTGAAGAAGGATTCATTTACAGTATTAGGGAACCATTAAGGAGCCATATAAAAGCATCAAGAAGTACCATGTCATGGGATCTTTAAAGTCCATTTTGATGTGACCAAAAGTTTATTTACAGATATATGACATGTATTTATTTATTTTTATTTATTTATTTAAAGCATAGTATATTATACTATGCTATATTATGTGCAATACGAAATTCATTCAAGCAATATTACCTTCTGTGAAATACTCCTTACTCCTTAAATACCCTATAGTCTCTTTAGGTTAATTTCCACTCTATTTTTGTTTATACAATTATTTAAATTATATCGGTTACTTTGCTATGCTATTAGTACTTCCTGACTATTTTGGTGAGTCAACGGTTCTTCTTGATCCTAAGTATTTCATTGCATTATTGTTGGTCTTTTTTATTTTATTTTACATTGTATAATACGTGCAGTACAAAATTGATGTGCTATACTATATATATATGTGCAATACGAAATTCATTTGAGCAGTATTACCTCCTGTGAAATACTCCTTAAATACCTGTACCTCGGTATTTTATTACATATTTTATTACTTTTTAAAAATTATTATATTGGTTACTTTGCTATGCTATTAGTACTTCCTGACTATAAGTAAATTTTGTAGTAAACTTTGACTTAACATATTATCCTGTGTATTATTAAATTACACCACACCACAGTGACAGTCATGATGGGGGAGGGCTTAGCTTTATGTCATGCAAATTAGGCAAGAAGGGCTGAAGAGAGCAAACTGTGAGCTTTTTTTTAGGGCTTTAGAAAATCTGCTGCCCATGCTTTCAAATAGAGACAACTTTTTAAAATATGGTCAGATTTTCACATGTAAGACATCATTGGAAAGCTTAGAACATGTACTTTCAGAATCTGCGAATAACTCAAAACGCCTCCGGGATGACTTGGTATTGGTTTTGTTGGACACAAATGTCATATTCCATACAGCTGTACAACAATTCACCCTTATGTAACAGATAATACTCCCTACAACTGCAACGGATAAACTTATGCTCTGTCAATCAGTATATTATTGCACTGCCATTCTTGTCTCCTGTATATAGCTGGGATTTTATATTTTATTTTATTACTTATTTTTCTATTTTATTTTGACTATTTTATTTTTTTATTTTTATAA
Source organism: Paratrypauchen microcephalus (assembly GCA_036785185.1). NCBI lineage: Eukaryota > Metazoa > Chordata > Actinopteri > Gobiiformes > Gobiidae > Paratrypauchen > Paratrypauchen microcephalus. Next base: position 581,612 of record JAVJIX010000067.1, on the reverse strand, counting down.
TTATGTCTCATTTGACACCGGCCCATCTATTTTTTGTTACCCACTGTTATATATTATATTATGATGAGTGAGCTACTGTAACCAAATGATTTCCCTTGTGGATCAATAAAGTTTGTCTAAGTCTAAGTCTGTACAGGACTTTTTATATGTAGTCGTATAGTCTGTTACATATACTGTAGATCAAGATCATTTTACCACTATTCAGTAAAGGCTTTTTTTTATTACAGTATCTATACTTGTTCATTATAGTAGTTTTAGTTTTGAGTAGTATGTAGCACAGGCTTAATGCATATTTCAACACGTTTTACCTTCTATCTTAAATCCTTCTTCTGCCTCTGTTAAACCCAGAGCCAGTTTTCCCTGTGGAGCATGGGTTTGTGTTTGAGGGACAGATGGGGAGTGATGGATGACTGGTGGAGGGATGAACGCAGCTAAACAACGCCATCAGTCAACAAATTAACGGAGCAGATCAGGCCCACGCCACCACGGACGCCATCTTTGTTTGCCATCTTTGTGCACAGAATGGAGGAGTGGACACGCTAACAGGGGACGCTAACGGGGACATAATCCAGAGACTTCAGACCAACAGACAGCACATCATTTAGTAGAGTATAATCTATGGAGCTGACACTGAGCAGAGGAGGAGGCGCCTTAACATTCAGAAAATTAAACAACAATTATTACAGAGGGGAATTTGTTATCATGTGAAAACTTTTGAAAAACAGCAAATAAAAAAAAAAGTTTTGATTGAAAAGTTGCAGTTAAGGAAATGAGGAAAGCTAACAGGGACGGTGCTGGTGATCTTGCGAGGGGAAGGGGGACCCCAAGGCGTTCCAGGGCCAGCTGGGAGACATAGTCCCTCCAGCGGGTCCTGGGTCTTCCCCGGGGCCTCTTTCCGGTGGGACATGCCCGGAACACCTCCTGAGGGAGGCGTCCAGGAGGCATCCGGAACAGATGCCAGAGCCACCTCAGCTGGCTCCTCTCAATGTGGAGAAGCAGCGGCTCTACTCTGAGCTCCTCCCATGTGGCTGAGCTCCATCTCTAAGGGTGCACACAGCCACTCTGTGGAGGAAACTCATTTTGGCCGCTTGTATCTGTGATCTTGTCCTTTCGGTCATTACCCAGAGCTCATGACCATAGGTGAGGGTAGGAACGTAGATTGACCGGTAAATTGAGAGCTTCGCCTTTCGGCTCAGCTCCCTCTTCACCACAATGGTCCGGTACAGCGACCGCATCACTGCAGACGCTGCACTGATCTACCTGTAAATCTTGCTCTCCATCCTCCCCTCACTCGTGAACAAGACCCCGAGATACTTGAACTCCTCCACTTGAGGCAAGGACTCCCCACCCACCCGGAGAGGGCAAGCCACCTTTTTCCGGTCGAGAACCATGGCCTTGGATTTGGAGGAGCTGATCCTCATCCCAGCCACTTCACACTCGGCTGCAAACCGCCCCAATTCATGCTGGAGGTCCCGGTTCGATGAAGCCATCAGGACAACATCATCTGCAAACAGCAGAGATGAGATCCTGTGGTTCCCAAACCGGATCCCCTCCGGCCCCTGACTGCGCCTAGAAATTCTGTCCATAAATATAATGAACAGAACCGGTGACAAAGGGCAGCCCTGGCGGAGTCCAACATGCACCGGAAACAGGTCCGACTTACTACCAGCAATGTGAACACAGCTCCTGCTCCGGTCATACAGGGACCAAACAGCCCTTATCAAAGGGTCCCGAACCCCGTACTCCCAGAGCACTCTCCACAGGACCCCACGAGGGACACGGTCGAATGCCTTCTCCAGATCCACAAAGCACGAGTGGACTGGTTGGGCTACTCCCATGCACCCTCGAGCACCCGATGGAGAGTATAGAGCTGGTCCAGTGTTCCCCGGCTGGGACGAAAACCACACTGCTTCTCCTGAATCCGAGGTTTGACTATCGGTCGAATTGTCCTCTCCAGCACCCTGGAATAGACCTTACCGGGAAGGCTGAGGAGTGTGATTCCCCAATAGCTGGAACACACCCTCCGGTCCCCCTTCTTTCAGATCAGGGAGGCCGTTCCTCCCAATCACCCCTCTCCAGGTCCCATTGTCGTTGCCCACGTGGGCGTTGAAGTCCCCCAGTAGAACGATGGAGTCCCCGGTAGGTGCACTGTCCATTACCCCTCCCAGGCACTCCAAGAAGGCCGGGTACTCTGCACTGCTGTTCGGCCCGTAGGCCGACACAACAGTGAGAGACCTGTCCCCGACCTGAAGGCGCAGGGACGCGACCCTCTCGTTCACCGGGGTGAACTCCAACACACGGCGGCTGAGCTGTAGGGCCATGAGCAGGCCCACACCAGCCCGCCGCATACAGCATACTTTGTCAGTATGGGTTACCGCCTCCCAGCAGCATAACTTCTGTAAAGTCAGAGCTGGGCTAAGCTAAGTCTTAGAAAAGTTTTTGTTGTGAAAATAGAAAAGAATCCCTACAAAATCCAACCTTTGTGAAAGTTGTGGATGTCCTGTCAGCTGTCAGTTTGAATTCCTCGTCAAAAATGCATTGCACTTTATGGAAGAATTCTTTCTGGGTCCAAGCCGTACTACCAATGGAGCGGCAACTAGTTGGTCTCTAGCCGGGAGAGAGGAGGAATGCCACATCCAATTTTTATTATAGATCCATGAAAATTTGTCAGAAGCTAGCCATCAGCCATCAGTTTTTCAGTTTTTCCTTTTTTGTTGCAAATCAAACTCCTAAACAGAATTGTCATATTGATCATGGGCTCCTGAAAATGTGTTGCTTGAATCCATTTTGTAATTTTTCAGACAATCTTAAAACTTTCTCTGCGTACTGTATCTACCATGGTAACTGGTAAACATTCGACTATAGAGAAACATTCAGAACACCCCTGCAATATCAATTATTGTCCACCAATTTCCCCCTTAAAGAACTACAAACTTCATATTTAGCACATAAGTAAAAAACTCCAAAATCCAAGTCTGAACATTTTGTGTTGTTAAGATTCTTATCAAACGCATTAAATAACCAGCACTTTTAACAGATGTAGTGTAAAACGGGAGATGGATCAGAGCCTTAAGAGGATTTGAAGAGGGTTATTCGAGGATATTTTTCATCTTTTCAATTTCAAAAGTTGTTCTTTTGTTCCACAGCTGCAGATAGAGCCATTAAAGTATCAGCATAAGGACCTGATTAATATAGTGCCTTTGTCGAAGTAACTTGATTCATTGAAGTAAATGATTTGATGAGAGGTCAGACCGCAAATCTGTCCGAGCTAATGTGAAGCTAATGGCAAATGACAACAGGGGTGTCGTCATGGTGTCATCAAGACATTGTCAAGGGCACAGAAAAGTTAAGGAAGTTTGAGATTTAGGACAAGATGGAAGCGTAATGTAAAGAGCTTCAACTCCCAATTTGAGTTTTATGTTCTGGTCAAAATATCTCAAATCATTTTAATATTTCATGGTGCTTTTTTATTGAAATGATGCAATAAAATATATAAAAAAAAGTTTTTACTCAGCCATATTTCTCCAAAAGGTTCTACATTACACAAAATGTAGTCTTGTGAGCTTTTAGCCAGGCTAGAATGTTGTTACATCATCAAAAACAGACCTGGAGTTGTTGTGTTTAATTCACACATGCTTGAGTAACCCTTTATTATTAGTCTGTCTACATCTACAAAGCTAAAAATGCTCTGTTCCACCTTGTGATGTCATGAATTGGTAGTTTTCAAGTTAACAGCTACATTTTACCTTTTGTTCCAATTTCAAGGGTTGTAATGATCTCACTGTTTCTAGTGAAGGTATATGGAGTTTAAAAACACAGTGGAGCACTTCCTGTATTAAATGACACAAAACAAAACTCCAAGTCTGTTTGTGATGAAGAAACCACATTAGAACATATATCAGAAAATAGATTGATATGATACTTGTAACCAAAGCTGAATTTTAACATAAATTTAGAGCCTTACATTTTGCGAAAGGTAAGGGACATTCATTGCTTTTAGGTTTTTGTTGTTTTTTTGTTGTTTTGTTTTTTTGAACAAGAGATGGCTTCCTACAATAGTGCATAACATTACAGAGAGTAGGTGAGTGGAGAAAGTATTGTACAGCAGAGGTCCCCAACCTTTTGGTGAATGTCACCGAACATTTTCACGGACCCGGAGGGGGGGCACGCAGATATTGGTGGATAAATACCATAAAATAAAAACTATGCGGACAACACAAGAACTGTGGCATATTATAAATATAATAATAACGGTGAATCCACTGTGTACTGTGTATGTAATCATGGAATCACCTGCTGCGATAAATCCATATTTTAAGTCGGTCTCCTGGTTTTGTCTGTTAAATCCAGTTTTCTTTTTCTTAGTGTCATCGGCTCTTCTTCTGTCTCCTCACTGGGCCTTTTCCCCTTTGTAAAGACGTCTGTTTTTTTACTCATTTTGTTGGCATGTGGGTTTAATATTAACGTATGTTCACACTGCAGCCTGAAGTGACCCAAATCCGATTTTTTTTCACCTCTATGCGAAGCGTAATGAAGTTGGCTTGATGTTTGACGTTTGCTTGATATTCGGGGTTTAACATTCCTGCATTAAAGGGATATGCCACCCCCAGGTCAAATTTGGGCATCTCCCCACAGTCCAGAGACTAAAATAAGTGGTGGAAAGCGTTTTCCTGCTCACCCAGCCATTGTCCGAGTCTGTCGCCACTGACCGCCGCGGTATCTGCAGCTCCTCCGCCTTCGACTGGAGTCTAACGTCGCCAGAGAAAGATTTCAGCCAAAAGGAATTAATTTGCTCGATGCGTTTCCCAATTACTTTGTGTGTAGTGCGCATTCATATCGAGTGCAAATAAATGTGCAAATCAACACGGAGAGCTTGACTTGGTCATTTTGGGTGGGAACTATTTTCCAGTGCGGAAGAATACAGTCGAAGCACATACTACGCTGACAGGGGAATCCCAGTTACGCACCGGGAAGGGAGTTCCCCTGTTGCACAACGTGGTCCGTGATTCGACTGTATTCTTCCGCACTGGAAAATAGTTCCCACCCAAAATGACCAAGTCAAGCTCTCCGTGTTGATTTGCACATTTATTTGCACTCGATATGAATGCGCACTACACAGAAAGTAATTGGGAAACGCATCGAGCAAATTAATTCCTTTTGGCCGAAATCTTTCTCTGGCGACGTTAGACTCCAGTCTAAGGCGGAGGAGCTGCAGATACCGCGGCGGTCAGTGGTGACAGACTCGGACAATGGCTGGGTGAGCAGGAAAACGCTTTCCACCACTTATTTTAGTCTCTGGACTGTGGGGAGATGCCCAAATTTGACCTGGGGGTGGCATATCCCTTTAAGATCCAAAGAAGCATTTTGCCTAAATAACGCGACCAAGGTTAACGAGAGTGCTACTTGTTAAAGGTCCCATGGCATGAAATTTTCACTTTCTGAGGTTTTTGAACGTTAATGTGAGCTCCCCTACCCTGTTTAGCCCCCCCATGGTTAAAAGTTGCGAAATGTCTAAACTGAGCATTTTCCTTTTCTGCGTTACAAAAAATCGGAGCTCAAACGTGCGATTTTGAACAAGGCACCTTATTGACGTCAGATCGAAAAAAGAAATGCAAATGCAGTTCCACCCCCGTCTGTCTGTACTCAGCGTCTCTGTAAATCACGCCCAGAGAGTTTGAACTGCGAATGCGCTAGGCAATGCGAAATGCGTTTTTTTATTTGCCTGGAGGCACGTCCGAGTGTTTCTAGGCTCGGAAGTCCTTTATCTGAGCCTCTGGACCTTTAAACAGCAGTGGTTTAATTTTATTTTCTGTGGAAATGTGTTTATTTTTTAATGGAACGCTTCAAATCTCTCCCCCCGTGCAAAAACAAGGAAATGGATCAGCTGAGGGCTCAGAGCGAGAGCGCAGAGTTTGGCCATGCCCCCACCCTCTACTATAGGCCAGCTCTTTTCTCCTCATTTGCATTCAAGCAACAACGCCCATAATAAAGTGTTTGAGAGAGATATTTATGACTCTTTCTCATCTTATCTCTGTTTCTCATACACTGAGTGTTGATTTTGAAGAAGGATTCATTTACAGTATTAGGGAACCATTAAGGAGCCATATAAAAGCATCAAGAAGTACCATGTCATGGGATCTTTAATGTCTATCTAATAAAACGACAGCAAGTAATACTAACTATCGATTTATAGGCAAAAACTCTGCTCACGCAGCACAAACCGTCGTTCTGCAGCTACAGTCTGTGTTAGGGACCATCAACAAATGATCTTCACATTACTGGAGGGAGTCACTGCTACGATGGAGCAGGGGACGAAATAATTTCCCCATAAAATTTGAGACATGTAGAGACATGTATTTGGCAACTACTACGCCCATCAGATTTAGAAAAAATGATTTGGTTCATTTTTTGTGAATTTTTAAATGTAATTATTGTGTCCCGCTTCACAGAAATATTTCACTTCACAGATATATTAGGAGCAAAGCAAAAAGTGCTTTGGTTAATTTTTCGTGAATTTTATGGGGAAATTATTTCGTCCCCCAACAGTGACTCCCTCTTAAAGGTCCCATGGCATGAAATTTTCACTTTCTGAGGTTTTTGAACGTTAATGTGAGCTCCCCTACCCTGTTTAGCCCCCCCCCCATGGTTAAAAGTTGCGAAATGTCTAAACTGAGCATTTGCGATCCTTTTCTGCGTTACAAAAAATCGGAGCTCAAACGGGTGATTTTGAACAAGGCACCTTATTGACGTCAGATCGAAAAAAGAAATGCAAATGCAGTTCCACCCCCGTCTGTCTGTACTCAGCGTCTCTGTAAATCACGCCCAGAGAGTTTGGACTGCGAATGCGCTAGGCAATGCGAAATGTGTTTTTTTATTTGCCTGGAGGCACGTCCGAGTGTTTCTAGGCTCGGAAGTCCTTTATCTGAGCCTCTGGACCTTTGAACAGCAGTGGTTTAATTTTATTTTCTGTGGAAATGTGTTTATTTTTCAATGGAACGCTTCAAATCTCTCCCCCCGTGCAAAAACATGGAAATGGATCAGCTGAGAGCTCAGAGCGGAGAGTTTGGCCACGCCCCCACCCTCTACTATAGGCCAGCTCTTTTCTCCTCATTTGCATTCAAGCAACAACGCCCATTATGGCCTGTTCAGAGAGAGAAAAATTACTCTTTCTCATCTTATCTCTGTTTCTCATGCACTGAGTGTTGATTTTGAAGAAGGATTCATTTACAGTATTAGGGAACCATTAAGGAGCCATATAAAGGCATCAAGAAGTACCATGTCATGGGATCTTTAATACAGATCTTAATACGGGAATGTTAAACCCCGAATATCAAGCGAACGTCAAACATTGAGCCAACTTCATTACGCTCTCTTTTCGGAACACGGACGGACCACTCAAAATGAAGGGGGGGAATGAGCCACCGCAGCCCGGTACCAAATGGTGGTTGGGGACCACTGTTGTACATTGTGTGTAGTGACCATTTGAATATTTTCTCTGTAGATCTCAAATTAAGTAAGTTTTGTCATTCATAATTTAATAGGTATGACATATTTAAAAGAAGACTGTACTGTACTGTATTTTTAATCTGTGGCTATACGTTCCCAAATATAAGTACCGTCTAACCAATCATCCATCATCTTAGCTCCACCAACCCACATTTTAAATACTGATGTAGCGTACTGAAAAAGCTTTTAGTGACTACTTTAAGGTTTTTTTGGGGGTTATTTTTGCACTCCCCGCTTCAGATCTCGAAATGGGACTGATCTGATAGAAAAGAAGGAATTTGACATCCTTTAAATTGAAGCGATTTGGGGAGCAGTGTATGAAGTGCGGCTGATAAAGTGGTCTCCCTCGGCTGTGGTCTCCGGGCAGTATAACTTCTTCTGTTCGCTTTTCTGAGACGAGCCGACTGTTGCGCGGGGAAACAACATCAACCAAATGACTGAATAATTGAATGACCAAATGAAAAGGCTGCACTGCTGAAGCGATCAATACAACACTCCCCCACCTCCCCACCGCCAGCACCGCCCCCATCTCAGAGCCCCTCTGCTCCTCTGGTACGCTGTTGCTATGTCACATGACGCAGGTCTGGAATGTAAACAAAAATAAGTCAAATCCATATTAAAATGATCACTTTTGAAACAGAAATGCATAATTGTGTTGATGATTTGGGTTCCACGAAAAAAATATACAGTTTTAGCCATAAACTGTATAAAGAAGTGGACTGAGGGAGCGTGACGTCACCCCTAGCGTTCGGCTCCAGTCAAATGAAGCTCACGAGGCTAGCAGTTATAGGAGCAAATTTAGATCCAGGAACAGGAATTTATTTACAAACAAAATAGTCAAATAAAAACACCAGGATCATGAAGAGCGGGTTAAGACGAACATTTATGACCAAACTAACAAGGCTCAGTGCAGCAGTAGCAGAGAGGGGCGACACATTTTCAATGTAAAGTCAACTGCAGCCAGTGTTGATGGAGCAGGAAGTGCCCCTATGCTTACTTTTGCTTACTATTTGGTTTTGAGGGATAATATATTGGAAATTGGATCTGCAAAATGCTCTGTATTCTAGTATATTGTTAAAAAATGCAAGCTGGCCACACAAAAACTTGATGACCTTGTGATAATGCATACACCTAACTAACCAAAACCCTGGTGGAGGTTCCATCAATTTCCTAATACTGCTTTGCCTTTGCACCAATAGCATCTAATGTTTAGGCGGCACGGTGGCTGAGTGGCTAGCGCTCATGCCTCACAGCAAGAAGGTTCCGGGTTCGATCCCCGTGTCGCCCGAGCCTTTGCATGTGTGGAGTTTGCATTTTCTGGGTTTCCTCCAGCCACTCTGGTTTCCCCCATCAACCCAAAACATGCACGACAGGTAAAATCCTCCAGCTTAGGTCCTGACCAAACCGAAGCGAGAAGATCATGCAGATGGTCCCCGGGCGCAGTAATGTGCTGCCCACTGCTCCTAATAACAGGATGGGGTAAATGCAGAGAAGATTTTCTCCAGTGTGAGATCAATAAAGTTGCTTCTTTATGGTGGGAGCGTTGCATGCTTGTTCTCCATGGAGATAGGTTTAATGCAGGGGTGTCAAACATGCGGCCCGGGGGCCAGATCCGGCCCTCCAAGACCTTTAATCTGGCCCTCAGCTGATTTTCTATTAAAATATTTTAATTATGTTTTAATTTTCTATTAAAATATTGGTAATTTTCTGCACCTCTTTTCTGCGCAGCTCAGCATAGCAGCGTCTCCAGTGCCTCTGTGCGTAGCCCCTCCCACCAGTGCCTCAGTGCGTGGCCCCTCCCACCAGAGCAGCATAAATGAAGACTCACCTCTTTCCAAACGCTCTTAAAGGACCATCGTTTTGACTGTTGACCGTGACACCCTCATCAGCAAAATGTCAAAAATGAGAAAAATGGACGCTGAGTGCAGGATTTTCCAAGAAAAATAATTCCTATTTGTTCTTGGAGGTGAATGGGAAACCTGTACGCTTGTGTTGAAATTGGATTTTTCTTAAAGTTTCAGGTTGTTCATAATATTATAATATTTTGTAAAAGAAAGAGTTCATCAAATAACAAAAACTTCTGTAATAGATTTGCGTTTCTCTGCACAAATATTTGGACTTATTGCTATTTTTGGGGTATATTTGCCATGAGTTTTCTGATCCGGCTCCTTTGGGATCAAAGTAGGTTGAATACGGCCCCGGACCAAAATGAGGTTGACACCCCTGGTTTAATGCCATTCATTGGTACATTACAGTGTGTGCATACTTAATATGACACTGCTGGAGAAAAAATCTGTGTTGAAAAAAATCTGTGTTCTTTTTAAAACTATAGGTGCTATTCTATACCCCATCCAGTCCACTGTGGTAACTTATCAGTAGCCTCTAAAAACTTTCTTATGTTTTTAATGAAAAAGTTGCCAACATTTGGGCTAATATTGTGACCCCCCCCTGTTAAATCCGTTAACAGACCTAACCAGCACTTAGGCGTATTTTAACTTTGAGCCCGTGTCACTGGAGTGTCTTTCAAATGTGGTCAATAAGCTTAAGCGTTCATCCTGCCCTACTGACCCTGTCCCGCCTCGTCTTTTTAAGGAGGTGTGGACCACTATTGGCTCCAGTGTCCAAAAATTCATTTGTTTCTGGTGTTGTGCCTTTGTTTGTAAAGAAGCTGTTATTGAAGAAACCTGGTCTGGTCACGACAGTTCCCTCCAACTACAGGCCTACGTATATATAAACTCCCTTTTATTCCCAAGATCCTGGAGAAATGTGTCCTCCTGCAGCTCCAGTCATTTCAAGAAGCACATGACACTTTTAAAGGAGAATTAAAGTTATTTACAATCTGAGCCTTATTTCGGTAATAAAACAAGTTGTTTTACTCACCCATAGCACTTTGGTGTCATATGGAGCACTTCCGGAGATGTTTTAGATTAGCGATAGCCGTAGCGCGAGTTGGCACGGTGGCTGAGTGGCTAGCACTCATGCTTCACAGCTAGAAAGTTCCGGGTTCGATCCCCGGGTCGCCCAGACCTTTCTGTGTGTGTTCTGTGTGGAGGTTGCATGTTCTCCCCGTGTCTGGGTGGGTTTCCTCCGAGCACTCCGGTTTCCCCCATCAACTCAAAACATGCACCAGGTAAAATCCTCCAGCTTAGGTCCTGACCAAACCGAGCAATAAGACCATGGAGATGGGTCCCCGGGCACCTGAAAGACGAGCTGCCCACTGCTCCTGAAGGATGCAGAGAAATAATTTCCCTACGGGGATGAATAAAGCGTGTCTTCTTCTTCTTCTCGGGGCATATAATATATGCCCTGTGCGGTCTCCAAATAACACAAACTTTAGCACTTTTCAAATCATAGAAGCTCGATGTCTTCGTCTACACTTTCGTTTGAGTCAAAAGTGGCCTGTAATCCGAGATTTATCCATAGTTTCAAGTAGATGAGGAGGCCAGTGCGCATGTGCGGAGTCACAGTTTATTTCACTCTCAGCTCCCGGGACCCAAACATGAAACACAAAGATGTAAATTATGGATAAATCTTGGATTACAGGCCACTTTTGACTCAAACGAAAGTGTAGACTAAGACATTGAGCTTCTATGATTTGAAAAGTGCTAAAGTTTGTGTTATTTGGAGACCACACGGAGCATATATTATATGCCCCGAGCTATGGCTAGAACCCGTGCTACGGCTATCGCTAATCTAAAACATCTCTGGAAGTGCTCTATATGACACCAAAGTGCTATGGGTGAGTAAAACAACTTGTTTTATTACCGAAATAAGGTGGGTAAAAAACGTTAATTCTCCTTTAACATCTTCTAATCAGGATATAAGGCCTTACACAGTACAGAGTCTGCGCTTTTAAAGGTTTTTAATTACTTGTTTATAGTAACTGATTCTGGTGATTCTGCCATTTTAGTGCTTTTAAACTTGATGGCTGCTTTTGACACAGTTGATCATGCAACTCTTATAAATCATTTGGAAAACTGTTGGTGTCAGGGGGACTGCCCTCAAATGGTTCAGGTCTTAACTCAGCGAGAGGAGCTGCTCCGTCAGACTGGGGGACTCCACTTCATCCACCAGCCATCTAAACTGTGGAATCCTCCAGGGCTCAATTCTTGCACCCATTCTTTTTGCTCTGTATCTCCTCCCACTGAGTGAAATCTTAAAGGTCTCATGACATGGTACTTCTTGATGCTTTTATATGGCTCCTTAATGGTTCCCTAATACTGTAAATGAATCCTTCTTCAAAATCAACACTCAGTGCATGAGAAACAGAGATAAGATGAGAAAGAGTCATAAATATCTCTCTCAAACACTTTATTCTGGGCGTTGTTGCTTGAATGCAAATGAGGAGAAAAGAGCTGGCCTATAGTAGAGGGTGGGGACGTGGCCAAACTCTCCGCTCTCCGCTGTCAGCTCTCAGCTGATCCATTTCCGTGTTTTTGCACGGGGGGAGAGATTTGAAGCGTTCCATTGAAAAATAAACATTTCCACAGAAAATAAAATTAAACCACTGCTGTTCAAAGGTCCAGAGGCTCAGATAAAGGACTTCCGAGCCTAGAAACACTCGGACGTGCCTCCAGGCAAATAAAAAAACGCATTTCGCATTGCCTAGCGCATTCGCGGTCCAAACTCTCTGGGCGTGATTTACAGAGACGCTGAGTACAGACAGACGGGGGTGGAACTGCATTTGCATTTCTTTTTTCAATCTGACGTCAATAAGGTGCCTTGTTCAAAATCGCCCATTTGAGCTCCGATTTTTTGTAACGCAGAAAAGGATCGCAAATGCTCAGTTTAGACATTTCGCAACTTTTAACCATGGGGGGGGGGGGGCGGCTAAACAGGGTAGGGGAGCTCACATTAACGTTGGCCATGGGACCTTTAAAAAAAAAAAAAAAAAACATGGCATTCAATATCACTTCTACACAGACGATTGCCAAATTTACCTGCCACTTAAAAACCGTCCTTCTGTCCCCTGACGCCTCTTTGAATGTCTTAGTGATGTCACGGACTGGTTGGCCCAAAGCTAAATGAGGGCAAAACTGAGGTCATTGTGTTTGGCAATGACTTGGGGTCACTGAAACATCATGTGAAACAGTCTGTCACCAACCTTGGCGTTACTACTGACAGTGATTTTAAATTTGTCAAACAAGTGAATGCGACTGTTAAATCTGGCTTTTATCATTTGCGGCTTTTATCTATAATTAAACTTTTTTATCTTTTAAATCATTTGAACAGGTCGCGCACGCTTTTATCTCCTCTCGTTTACACATCTGTAATGCACTTTTCTCTGGCATTAGCCTCCATGCACGTTTGCGCTTGTTACAAAATTCTGCTGTGCGCCTTTTAACTGGAACCAAAAAATGTGAGCACATTACCCCGATTTTAGCGTCGTTGCACTGGCTTCCAGCTTGTTTTAGAGTTGATTTTAAGATTTTATTATGTGTTTTTAAAGCTTTGAATGGACTGTCCCCACAGTACATCTCGGACCTCATCCAAATTCACACCAGCTCCAAGAGGGCCAGCTCCACCTGGTGGTGCCTAAAATGGGGGGACAGGGCCTTCTCTGTGGCTGGCCCTAAGCTCTAGAACGCTCTGCCTCTTCACATCGGAGTGGCCCCCACAGTGTTTTAAGTCTCGTCTTAAGACCCACTTTTACTCTCTGGCTCTGTCTGCTCCTCTGCGTCTTTTATATATTGTACTTGTTTTTATTAAAACAAAATTTTTACTGCAATTTTATGATTTTATTGTTGTGCTTTTATTTGATTTTACTGGTTCTATTATTTTAGCTTATTTCTTTTATTTACTTATTCTATTCTATTATTATTATTATTATTATTATTATTATTATTATTATTATTATTATTATTATTATTATTATTATTATTATTATTACAGTAGCTCAGTTGGTGGAGCGCTTGCCTAGTGATCCAGGGGTTGGCGGTTCGAATCCTGCTCTTGACGGGTTGACCGCATGTAATCCCAGCTCCCACAGATGAGTGCTGTCGTTGTGTCCTTGGGCAAGACACTTAACCCCACCTCGCCCCCAGTGTCTGTGGACACTGGTAGCCCCCATGGCAGAAGATAAATCAAGGCCCGTTGTGACGTGAGCCGTCCTCCTGTGGACCCACCACCTGCGGGAGGATTCATGGGGGCTGGTGCATTATGTTCTGGGCAGCACAACACTGCTTGGACTGCTGCCCCCACGACCCAGAAAATGGAAAAAGCGGAAGAAAATGAATGAATTATTATTAATAATAATAATAATAATAAGAAGAAGAAGAATTTGTTTTATATTTTTAGTTTGTTTGTTATAAAAAATAATATAAATTAATTAATTTTTAATAAGTTTGTTATAAATAAATAATATACATATAATAATAAATATAAATAAATATTTGTTTAAATTTGTTTAATAATTTTATTTATTTAGTTATTATTATTATTATTATTATTATTGATGGAATAATTATATATTATTAACTTTTGTGATTCTTTAATTTGTAGAAATGAAGCTTTAAAAGTGCGTGACTTGTGATAATATGTTTTGAGTTACAGAAAGGCCAGATATCCGAGGGGAGACGTAAGCAGACAGTTTGGCTCCTCCAGTATCTAAGTCACAGTGACATTGTCCCTGTGAAAGATGTCATATCTGTGAATTATCTTATAAGTGTTTTACTTTTAATACTTATGCTTTGGTTTTAATGATTATGTTTTGTCGGCTGTCTTACCACCTGTTCCCCCACCCCTTAGGAGTAAGACAGCCCATTGTAACCAGGGAAGTGAAAAACTCAATAAATATGCAAGTGGGGGGCACAGAGAGCCGGGACGCTCAGAGCAAATATGGGCCGAGAGCAATGTTGTAACCTGGTCGTATTTCTCTGATTGTTCTCCACTTGCAAGTGAAAAAGATCTAATCTCTTGTCTTCCTTTCCTGTGTACAGAATATGTTGGGTTTTTACCAGCACCCATCAAATGGTCCTTCGAGCCGAGCCAGGGCGCGTGTTTGCACTCCACCTCCGCCTGGCAAATCTATTATACGTCTAATTCTGCTTTTCATATTATCATATTATATCAAATATCCTCCTGGGACCCGAAGAAAAAGAGTTTTTTAGTTTTTAGTTTTTTTTGCATTGATCTGGTTTGGACCTGATTTAGGTCTCTTTTAGTCCTAGTTTAGACTTGGTTCAGTTCTGGTTTAGTCCTAGTTTATTTATCATAGTGCAGCCACAAACTAGAGTGTATCTCAAAAGACTCAAATGTACAGACTGGATAACTACAGGACCAACAGCTGAGACAGGATGTCACAAGTGGACTAGACAAGCATTATTTTGGCCAATACATGTCATTTCCAGTACAAAAAGCAGCGCCATCTGTAGGATGGAGAATGATACAAGATCTACAAGCAGTAAACCAAGCAGTGATTCAGAGAGCACCATGTGTTCCTGATCCACATACACTTCTAAATTCATTACAACCAAATTCACAATACTTTACGGTTATAGACATTTCAAATGCTTTCTTTTCAATTCCAATTCGTGAAGATAGCCAGTTTTTATTCGCATTTACCTATAACAATAGAAGATATACTTATACCAGGTTACCACAAGGTTACTGTGAATCTCCTACAATTTACTCACAGGCTATGAGTTCGAATTTGTCTAAATTTACACCTCCAGGAGGAAGTCAAATCTTACTTTACGTGGATGATATTTTGATTTCATCACCAGATAAGGAAACATGCCAAAAGGATACAATAGCGTTATTAAAATATCTAGCAGAACACGGACATAAAGCAAGTAAAAATAAAGTACAATTTTGTAAACAAGAAGTCAAATATTTAGGATATTCTCTCAGTAATGGAGGCAGAGCAGTTACTAATGATAGAAAAACAGCTATCCTGAATGCACCAAAACCAGAAACCAAAAAACAAATGATGTCTTTTTTAGGATTAACGAATTATTGCAGACAATGGATTCCATGCTATGCAGAATTAACACACCCGTTAAGCCAACTAATATATGAGACTCCAATAGAAATGAAAGATAAATTAAGATGGACGCAGGAGGCAGAAAAGGCATTCTGTGATCTAAAACAAACTTTAGTCTCAAGTGTAAGTTTAGCCTTACCGGATTATTCAAAACCCTTTGTGCAAATGGTAGATTGTAAAGGCATATTTATGACGTCAGTTATCACACAACTGCATGGAACCAAACTAAGACCTATAGCCTACTATTCAACTAAACTTGACAGTGTAGCGCAAGCGATGCCCCACTGTCTTAGAGCCGTAGTAGCAGCGTCTATAGCCGTAGAAGCTTCAGCAACAGTAGTGTTATTTCACCCATTAACACTCAAAGTACCACACACTGTAGCAGTATTACTATTACAGAGCAACCACTCATTTTTATCACCAGCAAGACATCTTTCATGTATGACAAATTTATATTCACAACCACATTTAACCATAGAAAGATGTACAGTTTTAAATCCAGCCACTTTAATGCCGACTGAGGATGACGGAATCCCACATAATTGTAAAGAATTAGTAGAACAATCGACAAAATGTAGAAGATTTATTAGATACTCCAATTGAAGGAGCAGAAATTGTATTTGTAGACGGATCATCTAAAAAAGACAATTATGGAAAAACACAGACAGGGTATGCAGTAACAACAGTAGATAAAGTTTTAAAAGCAAATAAATTACCTCCAAATTATTCAGCACAAGCAGCAGAATTAGTAGCACTAACAGAAGCATGCAAATTATTTAAAGGCAAGAACGTAACAATATATACAGATAGTCAATATGCATATGCGACAACTCACGTATTTGCACAATATTGGAAAAATAGAGGAATGAAGACTTCTACAGGAAAACCAGTAACTCATGCTGAATTATTAACAGAATTAATAAAAGCAGTACAATTACCAAATAAAATAGCTATTTGTAAATGTGTAGCACACAAATCAGGAACAGATGAAGTAACAAGAGGAAATGCAATGGCAGATAAAACAGCTAAAGACGCAGCAGAATACAAAATAAATACATATTCTTTAATGGAAGGGACCCAATTAAACAAAAAAATACTACAAGACATGCAAGAACAAAGCCCTAAAACTGAAATAAACTTATGGAAAAGAAAAGGAGCACAAATAAAAAACGACATATATATGTGACCAGAAAATAAACCAATACTACCACAGAATTTATATAGATACGCAGCAATATTGAGCCATGGTAAATCACATGTCTCAACAGGAGGGATGGTATCTATGATAAATATGCAGTATACAACCTATGGATTTAATAACTACTCAAAAAATTTTTGTAGAAGATGCCTAATATGTGCAAAACATAATCCACAAGGAAATCTTAGACCAATTAGAGGTAAATTTCCAGAACCACAATACCCATTTCAAGAAATACAGATGGATTTTATTCAATTAAATCAAAGTGAAGGTATGAAATATTGTTTAGTAATCATAGATGTGTTTTCAAAATGGACAGAGATATTTCCAACTAGACATCCAGATGCATTAACAGTAGCAAAAGCGTTATGCAAAGAAATTATACCTAGATATGGATTAGTGGAAGTGATCCGATCGGATAATGCTAAACATTTTGTTAATGAAACCATAGAATTGATAGGAAAGAAATTTGATATAAAACTAAAAAACTTCTGTTCATATCACCCACAGTCAGCAGGACTAATAGAGAGAAGAAATGGTACTATAAAAACCAGACTTAAAAAATGTATGGAAGAAACTAAAAGACCATGGACTAAATGTTTAGATTTAGTCAAGTTAGAATTAAATACTACAGCTATACAAGGGCTAACTCCATTTGAGATATTGTTTGGTAGACCATATAAAATACCACAATTTAAACAAATATGGGAAGATGGGGAAGATATGGACTTAGCTTCACACATTAGAAGCAGGAATAGAATCAGGAGGTTATGGTTTTAAAGTACCATGTTATACCTTATTGTTATGTATTCATAAATCAGGAGACGACCCATGCACAAAGTTTTTTTTATGTTCTAACATAACACAGGCTGACTCGACAGAACTGCCTCAGCAGAAGGAAAGTCTAGTGATAGGACCACAAACTTTCACTAGTACAAAGATTAGAATAAATAACAACAACAACGAGCAAAAAACAGATGATTGGTTTCTAATAGCTACAGGAATATCAGGACTCAGCAACAACTGGTTGTTAATGGCGGAACAAGCAGCTAATTCAACACCATCAGACTGTTTAGTATGTTTGGGACCTAGACCAGTTCTGAAAGTAGTCCCTGCACCCATTAACGAGACATGTATAATACCTATAATGACTCACACCAATCCACCAAACTGTTCTGACTTGGATAAAACTTTTCCAGTCACCCAACCTGTAAAGATTAAACCAGTATTTGATGCTAAAGTAGCACTTCAAAATTTTACGTGTGTAAATTTCAATGGAACAAAAAACATCTTAGGGAAAATCCAGCAGGAATTTTGTGAAACTAACATTAGTGAAGGTGACAACATGAAAGTAATATCCAGATCAGATGTGTGGTGGTGGTGCGGTGAAGACAAGATCTATGACAAAATACTGTCCAATACCTCAGCTCGTTGTGCTTTGATTACACTGATTATGCCAGTGACAGTCCAACCAATGACTGCAGAAGAGATAAGTGCACATTACCAACTTGTGCGTCCAGGACATTTAAATAGAAGGAAGCGAACTAGCCACACCCCGTGGTTAGGAGAGGATGACCCAACCTATATTGACGCGGTGGGGATCCCTAGGGGCGTGCCTGACGAATATAAATTAGCAAATCAAATAGCAGCAGGATTTGAAAACATACCAGTAGTTGTTGCATTCTTTCCAATTACGCCTAACAAAAATGTAGACAGAATCAACTACATCCACTATAACGTCCAAAAAACTTGGCAACTACACCGAAACTGCCCTATCTGCTGTACACGACCAACTTAAAGCTACCTCACTCATGGCCTTCCAGAATCGCATAGCGCTCGACATGTTATTAGCCGAGAAAGGAGGAGTTTGTGCAATCTTTGGGGATGTGTGTTGTGCGTTTATCCCGAATAACACCGCTCCCGAAGGTAAACTCACTAAGGCTTTGGATGGCCTAAGAGCTATGAACAAGCGAATGAAGGACCAATCGGGGGTAGATACTTCCATGTGGGATGGCTGGCTGGATGTATTTGGAAAATACAAAGCCCTGGTAACGTCAGTCCTAGTGTCAGTAGCAGTATTTGCAGCAATTTTGACCTTATGTGGGTGTTGTTGTATTCCATGTCTAAGAGCATTAATTAATAGATTAATTACAACTGCCATCTCACCCTTAACACAAGACAAGGAAGTGATGATGCATTTACTGGCAGGTTATGAGGGCACCCTAGCGACACCCATTGACGAAGAAACAGATTTACAAAATGAATTAACTGACTTATTCCAAGAAACAGTCTAAGGATTTAGACACCCTCTGAGTGTACAATAACAATGAACGGGTAACTGAAAATCTGCAAAGAAGAGGTTACACGGGATACAACAAAATTAATAAACAGGAGGGAAATGATGGAATAATTATATATTATTAACTTTTGTGATTCTTTAATTTGTAGAAATGAAGCTTTAAAAGTGCGTGACTTGTGATAATATGTTTTGAGTTACAGAAAGGCCAGATATCCGAGGGGAGACGTAAGCAGACAGTTTGGCTCCTCCAGTATCTAAGTCACAGTGACATTGTCCCTGTGAAAGATGTCATATCTGTGAATTATCTTATAAGTGTTTTACTTTTAATACTTATGCTTTGGTTTTAATGATTATGTTTTGTCGGCTGTCTTACCACCTGTTCCCCCACCCCTTAGGAGTAAGACAGCCCATTGTAACCAGGGAAGTGAAAAACTCAATAAATATGCAAGTGGGGGGCACAGAGAGCCGGGACGCTCAGAGCAAATATGGGCCGAGAGCAATGTTGTAACCTGGTCGTATTTCTCTGATTGTTCTCCACTTGCAAGTGAAAAAGATCTAATCTCTTGTCTTCCTTTCCTGTGTACAGAATATGTTGGGTTTTTACCAGCACCCATCAATTATTATTATTATTATTATTATTTTATTACATCAGAGGAGTGGTGTCTAAGTGAGTGGAAAGTTATTTAACAGACAGGCATCAGGTTGTGAAGCTAAATAACAGTTGGTTTTCATGTCTTCATATCCCATGTGGTGTCCCGCATTTAATTCTATCTGGAAACAGGAAGGTTGACACACAAATAAAGGTCATGATAGAAGGGATAAATATTGAAAGAGTTCAGCAAAGTAAATTCCTGGGGTAATAATTGATGAAAAACTAAACTGGAAATCACATATTAAATATATCCAATCCAAATGATCCAGGAGCGTTGCAGTATTGGCAAAAGCAAAACAAGAGCTACATAAAAAGTCTCTTCAGCAACTATACTTTTCACTCATTTACCCTTACTTAAGCTATTGTGCAGAAGTTTGGGGAAATAATTATAAAACCAACATACATTCTTTAACAATATTACAAAAACGTGCTATTAGGATTATACATAATGTGGGGTTCAGGGAGCACACCAACAGCTTATTTCTACAATCAAAACTCTTGAAATTTCCTGATATAGTAGAATATTTGTCAGGACTTATTATGTTCAAAGCAAGAAATCATCAACTACCAGTAAATATTCAAAATTTATTTACAGAAAGAGAAGTAGGATATAACCTAAGAGGAACAGCAGTATATAAACATGCTCTAGCCCTGACCAGGTCTGTGGGGTGAAAATATGGAACAGCCTGAGTGATGAACACTGTTCAAAATATAAGCAGTTTAAAAAATTATACAAATTTAGTATTCTGAGTCGTTATAGTGATGCAGTGTTGTAATGGTTAGTGTATGAAATTATTATAAAGGGCTTATCTATGAACATCGTAAATATAAGTTATGTAGTAACATCAGATAAATGTGGTGAAGATGGTTCAGAGGAAACGGGACAATATTAATCTTTAAGTGACTGTAAGGAGTGGGATTCAAAAAGTTGACACTTCTTCCCAAAACCCCTTGAGATATGTTTTCTTCTGTAAAGAAATTATATTAAAGGTCCCATGGCATGAAATTTTCACTTTCTGAGGTTTTTGAACGTTAATGTGAGCTCCCCTACCCTGTTTAGCAGCTGAGAGCTCAGAGCCGAGAGCAGAGAGTTTGGCCACGCCCCCACCCTCTACTATAGGCCAGCTCTTTTCTCCTCATTTGCATTCAAGCAACAACGCCCAGAATGGAGTGTTTGAGAGAGATATTTATGGCTACGTTCACACTGCAGCCTGAAACGACCCAAATCCGATTTTTTTGCCTCTATGCGACCTGTATCTGATCTTCTAATGACAGTGTGAACGACACAGATCCGATTTTTTCAAATGCGATCCAGGCCACTTGGATATGTGGTCCTAAATCCGATACATATCCGATCTTTTGACATGCGACTTCAGTCTGAACGGCCAGGTCGCATTCATCCGACCTGAGTGTGTTTCCTCCAATGAGAGTGGTACAAGTAGGCGCTCACAAATGTACACAAACGTTCTTCTCGTCATGTGAAAATAGTATATAAACTCGTATCAGTGAAGCAGCGAAGCACGTAGCAATCCCACCCCTCCTGGCTGTGACCCACATGCTCCTTTCTGCAGACGTTGCTGCCACTGCCCCGCAAAACGCTGTGGCCAAAAACCTCGTCCTTCTCCGTTTCCTCCTTAAAACAAATAAGCTGTACATGTTTTGGCTCCGGTACGAAAGCAACTTTAGGCGACTTCCGTAAACATTGAGCGCGTTCGCTGCGTGTGACGTCGTCGTGTCCTCCAAGGCGCATGGGACACTTTTGGGGAGTTTAGCGTTCACACTGGAGATCACATACAAGTCGCATTTAACTGGAAATGTGAACGGCCTCGCAAAAAAATCGGATTTCACAAAAAAATCGGAATTGAGCATTAAGCCCTGCAGTGTGAACGTAGCCTATGACTCTTTCTCATCTTATCTCTGTTTCTCATGCACTGAGTGTTGATTTTGAAGAAGGATTCATTTACAGTATTAGGGAACCATTAAGGAGCCATATAAAAGCATCAAGAAGTACCATGTCATGAGATCTTTAATATACCTACACGTACATGTATACATGTAATGTATTATGTACTATATCCTCCTGAGACCCGCCCATTCATTTGTGTCCTTTATAGTGGACATCTTTTAAGTTGTTATTAATAATAATAATAATAATAATAATAATAATAATAATACATTTAAATAAAACATAAAAAATAATAACTAAAAATACATAAATAAATCAATGAATAATAAATTTAAAAGGAGTCTAAAAACTTTTTGAGGCGACTGTAAAACCGACCGAAAAAATGTTTTTGTTGGGTTTAGTTTAGGTTAACTTGACATGAATTTAGCACTATTACAGTCCATTACAGAGGACATACAAAAATATGAATAAAAATTAAATTAACAAAATGTAAATGCTAAAGTGTTCATTTACCTCCAAATAGAAAATTAAAATAATAATAATAATAATAATAATATATTATAATAATAATTTAGATACACTTTTTTTCTTCGGGTCCCAGGAGGATATATTGACTTTGTGACATACTCAATAAATAAATTCATTCATATTATTATTATTTATTTATTTAGTTCTTTTGTTTTAGTTGATTTAGGTCTGATCAAATTTTAGCAATTTACCTTTTTGTTGTCTTCATTTTATGATCGCTGCGCAGCAACTGCTTTGTTTGTAAAATGTGTTATAAACATAAAGTGGATTTGGGTTTAGATTTTGCTTTTACATTTTTCTCAATACGTTTCTTGTGACACGGTTGACTATTTGCTGCAAAACATCAGATGGTTGTGTGATCACGCTCCAATATCTTTGCAATTTCAAGAGTGCTGCACCCCCCTTGAAAGACTTTTTATAATTTTTGACTTTTCAGAGTTTGTTAAATCTCTTTTTTTTTTTTACCCATTTTGCCTGAGGAAAAGAAATTGCCTAATAATTCTTGCACACTTTGATATAGGCTGTTAATCTCCTTAGGCCACACCCTCCCTTGTTAGACAAATACGCATCACCGGATATGCTTAAATCCAATAAGAGTTCAAGTTTATAGATCAGTTTCAAAGCTACGTCATCACTGAATGCGCGCACAGTGCTGACTCAAAACAAAGCCACTGCTTTAAACCCCCCAGCGAAGATATAGAAGAGAAGAACTCGAATAAAGAGAAACAGATGGAATAAATGATAGTTCATATCATTCAACTGACATACACACAAGTGAACACCTGCTGCTTGTTTAGGGTCATTTGCCCAGGTGTTCAATGGTGTTTAATCATGCTGATTAACTAGCAAGCACAGGACACCGCAAAGCTCATAGACATATTAACCGGGTAACCTCTACGACAGACACATGTAAACGAACACGAATAACTTTGTTAAAATGCGTGATAAGTTTTCGCATGACCATCATAAATGGCATTTGACATGACTGAGATCACATCTGTGACTCGTGAATTAAGTCGTAGTATGTTACTTACCCCGCAACACAAGTGCAGTTGGCGGTCAGAACGTAGTTCTCACGCTTGTTGATGATAGCCCAAGCATTGTACATGGTCGTCTTGTGGCCTTGTCTTTGACTGGGGAGAACATCAGATGCCAACACGCAAAACTCCCCATCGATATCGTGGTATTTTACCTCCTGTACATGGCCACACACGGCAAACTGGTAGGCATCCATGGATTTGTATGCGCGCACTTTCTCTCGCTGGGCTTCTCGACTAAATACGTAGCAGTGGATATCTGTCCACTGTTAATCTGGCCACTTTCTGCGGTCGTACTGCCACTCCGTGATCGCACAAGGATCTGGTAGTCGAACCCCGTTGCTCAACGTGAGCTTTTGAATGTAGCTCTCCCTATCGTTCAGATACTCCGCTATGGTCCACCATGGTTGATTCTGGGTCAACAGTGCGCGCACATGCCGGTAACGTCACGTCTGTTTACTAACGGTAAAGGGGTCTATACAGCTTGGAGTTGGAGAATATTCATAAAAGTCATTATATGGTCAGAATACCCACTTGTATGTAATGTAAAGTGCATTACAAATAAAATTTATTATTATTATTATTAATAATTGTGCACACAGTGTATATCTAGGCAAAGAAACAACATCTCCATGGAGACAAGGTAACGGACATGCTGTATCTCACAAGCAAAAACACATTCAGAAACCTGCTATGTAAAGTTCCAGGATGCTCAGACAACAATAAATACAAAAGAGAAAAATAAAGAAAAGTTGTTTGTTATTTCCAAGTCCTCACATGTCACAGCCCAAACAGGAGTAGACTGTGAGCCTAATATTTTCTGTATCTTCCAGACGCTATGACAAACCAATATGTCAGGCCTCTATTGGACTTTTATTAGAAAATGGCCTCCTGTCTAGAGCCTGGTGGAGTCCATAACACAAAGGCATGATTGATGACTGATTTATGCTAGTGCTGATAAATACATTGCTCGTCTATGTAAAGCTGTCAACTCACTCACTTTTTCCTACATCAAGTCACAAAAGCAGTTCTGGTGAAAAATATAAAAATGTGTATTGTGCTATTGGTCAGTTTCATAAAGAAAAATCAACTCTGGCACCGTTTGAGAAAATATTAGTTGTAGAGCTGAAAAAATAGCCTGAAATATGATATTTAGGGACACAACAATCAATTTCTTTCTGTTCTGATACTGATGTTAATACTACCAATACTTCGGGAGGTGCACAGTGTTAATTTTCTCATTGTTCGTCTCCACGGACACACACACACACGCTCTCTCTCTCTCTCTCAGCTGCGTCTGCCTCTGTGTCTCTCTCTTCTTTTTATCTCATCAGTTTTCCATATTTTTAAAAAGCATATTGTTTTGTTACTATTTAGTGTTATTTAAATACAGTACAAATCCATATAGATGACTTATACAAACCTTAAACATACATCCCCTCCTAAAGAATGCCCTATAACGACTTACGAACAAATTCAGCAAACGAACGGCCGTTCAGAATGTAACTCGTTCGTAGGTTGAGGAGCGTCTGTATATTTTTATTTTCTAGTAAAATATTGGTAATTTTCTGCCTCTTTTCTGTGCAGTTTAGCATAGCAGCGTCTCCAGTGCCTCTGTACGTGGCCCCTCCCACCAGAGCAGCACAAATGAAGACTCACCTCTTTCCAAACGCTCTTAAAGGACCATCGTTTTGACTGTTGACTGTGACACCCTCAAATGAGAAAAGTGGATCCAGAAATGAGAAAAGTGGACGCTGAGTGCAGGATTTTCCAAGAAAAATGGACTAATTCCTATTTGTTCTTGGAGGTGAATGGTAAACCTGTACGCTTGTGTTGAAATTGCATTTTCCTTAAAGGTTCAGGTTGTTTATAATATTATAGTATTTTGTAAAAGAAAGGTTTTTTTTTTATTTTTTGTTTATTTCATTCATAAATTATAAGAGTTATTCAAATAAAAAAATACTTCTGTAATAGATTTGCATTTCTCTGCACAAATATTTGGACTTATTGCTATTTTTGGGGTATACAGTGAACCCTCGCTCTATCGCGGTTCACTGTTCGCTGTTTTGCGGATTTTTTTTTTCAAAAAAATTTTTTTTTCAATTTTTTTTTTATAGTGTAACATTGTGTTCTGCGTCCTGATTGGCTAAGAGACTAGACCAGGACTAAACGTGGACTAAACCAGGTCTAGACCAGAACTAAACCAGGTCTAGACAAGGTCTAAACCAGATCTAAGCCTTGACTGGCCCTGGACTAAACTAGGACTGGACTAGGTCTAGACCTGGACTAAACAAGGATTAAATCACTCCGTGCGGCTCTTGCGTTCGTTTATGCGTGTTCGGTTTGTGGCTCGGGCTGAGAGCACACAGTCCGCGCGCCGCGATTCTATCTCGCGGCCTCGCGCGTACACCGGATTTGTCCACGATGAACGATGAACCCCTCATCGTGGACAAATCCGTGACAGAGCAGCGCGAGGCCGCGCACTTCTCCAAGGGGCTGGTGCCCCGCGCGTCCGGCGGGACTCCCGGAGCCGTGTCTCCCCCCACGCGTCACTATTAATACATTTTGTTGAAAATCTATGAAAGTTTGAGTGTTTAAACGAGAGACAAATGTGAGAAAAGGTTAATTCCAGTCTGAGAAAAGCGTATAATGTGTGTGGTGAGGCATTTACAGCCTTAAAACATGTAGAATAATTGTAAAATATAAAATTGTCCTACTTTGCGGATTTCTCTTATTGCGGGTTATTTCTGGAACATAACCCCCGCGATAAAGGAGGGATTACTGTATTTGCCATGAGTTTTCTGATCCGGCCCCTTTGGGATCAAAGTAGGCTGGATACGGCCCCTGGACCAACATGAGTTTGACCCCCCTGGCTACATTACAGGTCAGATCTGCGGAGAGTCAACCCTATTCACAGAAAGAATTGTTGTATTTTTGAGCAATAGAAATGTTAAATAGATGGTGTTTAATATCATATCATCATCTTAAAGGTGCACTGTGTAACTTTTTGGTATGGCATCCATCACCTGCTTGTTTATGTGGATATGTTATTACTCTGCCTGGAATGTTCCACAGTATGGCATTAAACAGCCCTTATATTTATTCAGTTACAGGTGGTTTTATAGCTCAAAAATGCATTAAAAAAATTAGACATTCTGACTTCGAGCGGTGTCGTCTCTCCACAGATCTGTCCTGTAACTTGGTCTGGTTTGTTCTTCATGGTGATGGAAGGGTTTAATGTCATACTGTGAAACATTCCAGAAAAAACAAACAAACAAACATTTATATAGAGAAAAGCATTTCACGGACCCTCTACCATAACTGTTTAACTCCACACCACGTTTTGTCCACATCTAACCACCTTTTCCACCCCGTTCTCTCACCAATATAATCCTTCCTATTGTAACTTTTCTTATTCCTCAGTGTATTCCATCTCACTCTCCTCTCTCTGTCAAAAAACCAGAGCGGTGAATATGATCCGGGCCCCGCATCATGGACCCAATCTCCGGAGACGCCCGCGGAGCCAACCATCCAAGACCACTCCGGCAGATCTCGCAAAGAGGTGAACAGGTGAGCGCGCAGAGGAAGAGGGAGGATATGGGAGACGATTATAGCTGTTGTTTTTCAGAATTTGTGACCTGTATATCCGCGGTGGTTACCAGAGCATGGTTTCCTCGCTTGGATTTAAGTTAGTGTTGAGGAGAGGGTCTGTGCTTAGATTAAGTGTGTGCATGGAGCGAAAAACAAGCGAGACCGCGGAGAGTTTCAGAGGTTAAGCCAAGATTCACTTTGTTTGGAGAAGAGGAAGAGGAGTTGGAGTATCAGATTTAGTCAAACATAAAAGTATTCTCAAAAGGAAATATATACTTGTATTTGTAGTTTCTGGATTGATAACTTTTCACTCTCTTTCCTTACAACCTCTTACTTATTTTCTATTTTATTTTTACTCGTACATATACATTTATTTAATTATGCCTTATTTGACACATCACTATTTTTTTTCTACTTATTACGCCCGAGTGCTAAAGCATAGGGCCTATTGTTATTGTTCTGCCCCCCCCCCGCTTTTGCAGGTTTCGGGTACTTCCCACGGACGAAAACTCACGAAATTTTGCACAAAATTCAAGAACGCCAAAAAAGGAATTTACAAATAATCTGTATTAAAAAATCTTTAAAAATGGCTCGACAGCACCACCTGGAAAATCAAAATACATTCCACCTATGGCTATACCCGTGTTGCCATGGCAACAAGCCAAACATCTGTCCTCGCCAATGGGACGCCAGGTAAAAACTTTGTCGTAGCCAAACCAAATTTGGTACACAGATGCATCATGGGAATAGGAACAAAAAAGTATATCACACCGCTGCTAGGCGACCAACAGGAAGTCAGCCATATTCGACCGGGCACGTGACCCGGCGCCGAAGGCAAATTTTCCTGTCCTCATATTTTAACGAACTCCTCCTCGGGTTTTTGACCCAGACTCACCAGAATCGTGCTGTATCACCTAGACAAGTGGGACATTAAAAGTTGTTAAAAGCGTTCTAAAAGAGTGAACGGTGTTTCCATGAAAACGCCACAAATTTCAGGTTTGTTTTTGCAGCTCGCCATCAAATTTCAATGAGTGATAAGCCGTGCATACTTTGGCCGATTTCACTCAAACTTTAATAGAAAATAAACTTTAAAGGTCCCATGGCATGAAATTTTCACTTTCTGAGGTTTTTGAACGTTAATGTGAGCTCCCCTACCCTGTTTAGGCCCCCCCCCCCCATGGTTAAAAGTTGTGAAATGTCTAAACTGAGCATTTGCGATCCTTTTCTGCGTTACAAAAAATCGGAGCTCAAACGGGCGATTTTGAACAAGGCACCTTATTGACGTCAGATCGAAAAAAGAAATGCAAATGCAGTTCCACCCCCGTCTGTCTGTACTCAGCGTCTCTGTAAATCACGCCCAGAGAGTTTGGACTGCGAATGCGCTAGGCAATGCGAAATGCGTTTTTTTATTTGCCTGGAGGCACGTCCGAGTGTTTCTAGGCTCGGAAGTCCTTTATCTGAGCCTCTGGACCTTTGAACAGCAGTGGTTTAATTTTATTTTCTGTGGAAATGTGTTTATTTTTCAATGGAACGCTTCAAATCTCTCCCTCGTGCAAAAACAAGGAAATGGATCAGCTGAGCGCTCAGAGCCAAGAGCGGAGAGTTTGGCCACGCCCCCACCCTCTACTATTGGCCAGCTCTTTTCTCCTCATTTGCATTCAAGCAACAACGCCCAGAATAAAGTGTTTGAGAGAGATATTTATGACTCTTTCTCATCTTATCTCTGAGTGTTGATTTTGAAGAAGGATTCATTTACAGTATTAGGGAACCATTAAGGAGCCATATAAAAGCATCAAGAAGTACCATGTCATGGGATCTTTAATCGAAAATAACCGCGATCATCGCTGCTTGCGGGTATATTTTTATTATTTTTTACTCTTTGTTATTATAATATATTGTGACGTCTGAGCTGCTGTGTCCAAATCATTTTGCTTATTTATCAATAAAGCTCACAAGAGACAATTTTATGTAATATAGGACTTGTAAATTCTGAGAACACCAGGCCAAGTTATGGGTCAGATCTGAGGAGAGGCAATGATTTTTTAAATGCATTGTTTAGCAATAAAAAGACACGTCATTAAAATACATGAAAGATTTCATTCAATGCTATATTGTGGAAATTTTCATGTAGGGTAATAACAGAGTCCAACAGTCAGATGCAGATGGCATGCATATATGAAAAGCTTCACTTTAAATCTAACTAATCTGATGATATTTTTTTCCTTTATAACAGCAACGTGGAGAGTTTATGGTGATCTTAACTGATATCCTAGTGGCCTGGAAACACTTAATTTTACACAAACTTAATTTGCCGCCACCATGTTCTACCTGCGTGAAGTTGGCCCCCCATCAAACGCACACCTACACAAAAGCTATGTCAATCGTTTGTGCTTCGTTTGTGCTGTTTTGTGCTGCATAAAGTTTCGTTTGTGCTGCTTTAGTTTTTGAGATGTTAACAATTGTTTTATAGGTCAAATTGGGGTCAGCCAGCCCCCCACGAAGCTTAAAAATGCTCTAAAATTGCCAAAAATGGTGTCATCGTTTGTGCTTCGTTTGTGCTGTTTTGTGCTGCAAAAATGATAATTTTTAATGATTCTTTTATAGGTCAAATTGGGGTCAGCCAGTCCCCCTTCAAAAACTAAAGCAGCACAAACAAAACTGCAGCACAAAACGGCACAAACGATTTACACCATTTTGGGCCATTTTAGAGCATTTTTAAGCTTCATGGGGGGCTGGCTGACCCCAATTTGACCTATAAAAGAATCGTTAATATCTCAAAAACTAAAGCAGCACAAACAAAACTTTTTGCAGCACAAACGAAGCACAAACGATTGACATAGTTTTTGTGTAGGTGTGCGTTTGATGGGGGGCCAACTTCACGCAGGTCCATGTTCTGTACCTTTGGAAAGTTATACCTCATTCTTAAAGAATATAAATCCTTCATGACGAGCTCAAACACTATGGATCTGTTGGATATTTACTCCAAGTACAAAGAACTGAATTCTGTAAGTAGGAGTATTGTGTGTATATGGTGCTTACTCCCAGCAGAAAACATACATAGTGCATCTTTAAACCAAGGGAAGCTGATTTTCAAACCAGCAACCACCCAACACCCTCATCACATACTGTATCTCATATTTGATGAAATGTACCCTTTCACAAGAAAAAAAGTCAGATACCACGTCTTAAGGCATAACATTTTTAGTATATCAGCAACCTTCTCCAAATCTGATGAGAAATCACTGGAGAAACATAAATAAATATCCAATTAATTTATTTTGTGTGACTGTGAGGGAAAACCTTGGTGATCACAGCAGTCAGTTTAACGGTCCATCTTGAATCTAAAATTGGCTCGTGTCATTTAGTGTTGCCATGGTAATGCTGTGTTTTGGGTCGTTTTTGATTAGTATGCAGCTGTAATTTAGAAGAAGCTTAAATATAAGGCCTGTCAACAAACATCACCAAAGCCTGTCTGAAAACATCATTTCCAATACTTTATACTATTGAATATTCTTATTGCATAACTTTTCTGGTAGAGGGCCTGCCACCAATTTGTCTCCATGGAGATACCCAAATTTGCCCAGAATGTTCCATAGTGTGACATTAAACTGATCTAACTCCTTGAAGACAAACAAGGAAGTTACAGGTCAGATCTGTTTTTCAAGGTATTTTTAGTAGTGCTGTGAGGCGATTAAAAAAAAAAATCTAATTAATTACAGATTTGTACTTAATTAATCTAATTAATCACATTTTAAGAGTGTGAGAGAGAGGGAGAGATAGAGGTTGAGAGAGAGAAAGAGAGATTGTGAGTGAGCGAGTGAGCGAACGAACCCACTTTGCGATCATTGAGTTTGTCAGTTTTCATGTGGTCGCTTTGTTCATTCGTTTCCCAAATTCTGCGAGCGTGGTTTGGTGGTTCGGTGGTTTGGTGGTTTGGTGAAGTGCGCTCTATCACCGGTAACAATGGAACTTGTCCAGACGTGTTTATCGTTCAAATGATCCGTCAGGCTGGAGCAGCTTCGGTGATCGGAAAATTCTTTTTGACAAAAGCTACAAATGCGTGAAGAGTCCCTCAGTCGTCCAGGTAGAATCCATGATAAAAGGAGAAATTCAATTTGTCAACTGGACAAAGTTTATTTGGTCGAAAACGTTTCGCCGCTCATCCGAGAGGCTTCGTCAGCTCTGGTTCTAGTGCTGGTTAGACCCTGTTTATATCTAGCTGCAGGGAGGAGCTCCTACACTGAAAAAAGCTCTGAAACTATCCCAGCTCCTCTGTCTCTTTTGTTTTACGAATTCCTCTGGCGTCTAGTATTAGCATATCTATAAGCCCTAGGCGGCGCTCACTACACTGAAATAGCTCTGAAACTATCAACTAATCTGTCTCTTTGTATTTCAAATTTCTCTGGCATCCATTTTCGTCTCGTAAATCAAAAGAGAGATAGGTTTTTTTCAGTGTAGGAGCTCCTCCCTGCAGCTAGATATAAACAGGGTCTAACCAGCACTAGAACCAGAGCTGATGAAGCAGCGCGGATGAGTTGCGAAACGTTTTCGACCAAACAAACTTTGTCCAGTTGACAAATTGAATTTCTCCTTTTACCACAAAAAAGCTACAAATCAGCGCGTTCTTGTTGATCGTCCCGTCTTCATTCTTTTTATAAATACACTTGCCGTTCAAAGGCCCGAGAAGCGATTTGCTCGCTGCACGCCAAATTTAAAATGCGAGCGCATTAACACGGCCGGCGCCACGAGGGGGTTTGGTGGCGACGCCCCCTCATGTCATCAGTCCCGCCCCCTCAGATGTGAGAGTTGTAAAAGAAAAAAAGAAATTAAAATAAATACTGCAAAAATACTAGCCCACGCTATTCAGCAATACAATTATATAATAATTAAAAAACTCATCACTTTTTACTCTTAGTCTCTTACAAAGGTGTAGTCTAAATACACGAGCTCTCGAGGAGCGTGTGCGCGACGTGACCCCGCCCCCTGTGATAAACTCATCGCATATTTTATGTCTGGTGCCGGGCATGCGCATTGAACTGCTACTCTTAATTAATTGCGTAAATTTTTATATATAATATAAGATATATAATTTATCTAATTAACGTGTTAAACTAATTTTTAGCAATAAAATAACCAGAATAAATCCTGAGTAGATGTTTAATGCCATACTGTGGAACATCCAAGGCAAAAGAAGAAAGAGGTCCACACTACAATTATTTGATTTAGATTATTTTATAAAATTTATAAAAATAAAATTTGGGAGCTTCACATAATTGCAGTGTGGACCTCTTTCTTCTGTTGTACAATTTGTGTGGTTGAACCCAGCTCGGAGTCGCAACTTTTATTGGATATACACGCCTCTATCAATCAGTAACATCCAAAGCAAAACAATCATTTCCATGGAGGCTCGCAGGCAGCAGACCCTACATCAGAAAAGTTACACAGTGCAAAAAATAATAATTTCAAACTAGCTTCAGAAAGTCATGCCATTATTCAACTCTGAAACTCTGCTGTTTTATATATATAATGATATATATATGGTAAGTTTGTCAATCCAGTTCCCAAGAAATAATGATAAGGTTCAATGTTAGTGGACTGTAGATGGACAGTGAATCTCCCATAGAGTAACATAGGCTCTTGCATCTGAAATTATGACAACAACAAATAGAAAGTGACCACAAAGTGAATTCTTTGTCAAAATCATGACATTTGATTCTTTAATAGTGCTTAAAATCTCAACAAAATACTTTTATTTTTTACTCTTAGAGTACAATTTTGCAGATACTTTAAAGGAGAATTAACGTTTTTTTTAGAATCTGAGCCTTATTTCGATAATAAAACAAGTAGTTTTACTCACCCATAGCACTTTGGTGTCATATGGAGCACTTCCAGAGATGTTTTAGATTAGCGATAGCCGTAGCGCGAGTTTAGCACTTTTCAAATCATAGAAGCTCGAAGTCTACACTTTCGTTTGAGTCAAAAGTGGCCTGTAATCCGAGATTTATCGAGTAGATGAGGAGGCCAGTGCGCATGTGCGGAGTCACAGTTTATTTCACTCTCAGCTCCCGGGACCCAAACATGAAACGCAAAACTGTAAATTATGGATAAATCTCGATATCCAGCTATAGTTTCATTTGATGACGTCATCAGAGAGGACAGTGCGCATGCGTGAACTCAGCTGTTTTGTAAACACCGCTAGTCCGAAAGAAGCTAACACCGCTCTGAACTTTACTTTTCTGCTGCGATATCGGGTTTCAGGCCGTTTTGGAATCCACTAAAAGTCTACCCTGACACAGCGATCTTCTGTGATTTGAAAAGTGGCTAAAGTTTGTGTTATTTGGACACCGCAAATCAGTGCCCCGAGCACTCACGCTAACGGATACGTGATCATTAGTAGAACAGAACGGCTCAACATAAGTTCTGCGATACTGCTCCAATTGACACCAAACTGCTATGGGTGAGTAAAACTACTTGTTTTATTGTATTATCAGATTGTAAAAAAAAACGTTAATTTTCCTTTAATACTCAACCTTACTGAATACAAAATACGTAATTGTATTGCGTAATAATAATTACTCTTACTCACTTGGGTAAATCTTAAGAATTTGCCCTATAGGAACCGCTCACCCATTCAGACACACATTCATGCACCAGCATACATAGATTTAAGGGGTTTAAGTGTCTTGCACAAGGGAACAACAACAGCATTCGTCTGCAGGAGTGAGATTCAAATGCTCAACCAACTGAGCAACTGTCTAAATAAACGACAGGCCGATTGTTTTTGTATGCAGGATAATACAGAGTCTAGTCCGTCAGTATTGTCCACCTCTATAGGCTCCTGTTATTTCCACCACTTCACCGTACACTCCCCCTCTCTTCTGTAACGACTTGGATGCGATCTAATTGCGGTCCCTTCCCGCTGGGGTCTAAGCCTGCCTGCCTCCCGTCAGCAGGGGGAGCACTACCTCAGACGCTGATTTATTGGACAATTTCACAGCAGTGTCCGCAGTAATGGGACAGAATGAATGCCTGACCTGCTACGGCTGCGCTGCGCGAGCATACTTCTGTGTACGTGTCAATTTCTCATCCTTCTCCATCCTCCTTTTCCTCCCTCTGTTCTTTCTTCCGTTCGCTCTTTCGCTGTGAAATTGTGTGTTTTGGCCTTTCCATACTTCACCTCTCATTTGATAGCCCGTCCCATCCCTCCTCCTCCTCCGCGATTCCATTATAGCTAACTCACTGCTGACCTGTGTAGACCTTTAGCACGTTAGCTTCTCATGCCCTCTCTATTCCTGCTATATTCAGAAGCTACAATAGACCGTTATCACCACTCCTCTCTCCCTATACCCTCAATTTTCTCTTCATTTTCCACTGTATCGAGACGGTATGGTATTTTCCCCACTGGTTTTGGTCACATGTGTGTATGCTGGGGTTTGTGAGTGCACATTTGGTATACAGTCTTCTATCCTCAGGCAATTCAGTGAGGGTCCTCTTTAAAACAACATTCTATATTGAAAAACTTCCAATGTTGTTTAAAAAGTGAAAGACAAAGTTGTGTGCAAACGCTGCATTTCCAGCGGTGGAAGGTAACAGAGTACGAAATCCTTAAGTTACAGTTTTTAGATATCTGAATTTGAACTTTTGCTTCACTACATTTAAGAGCAGATATCTGTACGTTCTACTCCACTACGCTTTACATTTGTACTGAAAGGTATTTTTCTTTCAGGTAAGGTATTTCAGACTTATTTTTTAGCATTTGCAACTTTGAGCAAACCAAATACAGTGGTCCCTCGCTCTATCGTGGTTCACTGTTCGCGGCCTCGCTGTTTCGCAGATTTATTCTCTTTTCTTTTTTTTTAATAGTCTAACATTGTGTTCTGCGTCCTGATTGGCTAAGAGACTGTAGACCTTTGCCGACTGATAGATGGGGGATGCAGGGGGGACCGGGACCAGACTGGAACTAGACCAGGACTAAACGTGGACTAAACCAGGTCTAGACCAAACTAAACCAGGTCTAGACCAGATCTAAACCAGATCTAAACCTGGACTGGTCCTGGACTAAACCAGGACTAGACCAGGACTAAACCAGGACTAAACGTGGACTAAACTAGGTCTAGACCAGAACTAAACCAGGTCTAGACCAGGTCTAAACCAGGTCTAAACCTGGACTGGTCCTGGACTAAACCAGGACTGGACCAGGTCTAGACCTGGACTAAACCAGGATTAAATCACCCTGTGCGGCTCTTTGCTGGTTTCGTGCGGCTCTTGCGTTCGTTTGTGCGTGTTCGGTTTGTGGCTCGGGCTGTGAGGACACGGTCCTGAGGGGGAGGCATGGTCCGCGCGTCGCGGTTCCATCTCGTGCTCGCAGCCCTGGCCTTGCGCTGGTCGTGCTGTCACAGATTTGACCACGCCCACTTCTCCAAGAGGTTGGTGCGCGTCGCGTCCCGGGACATGGCAGTGCCGTTGGATGAGCTGCTCCCCTCGCGCGTCCGGCGGGGCTCCCGGCGGAGCCCCCACGCTTCACTATTAATACATTTTGTTGAAAATCTACGAAAGTTTGAGTGTTTAAACGAGAGAGAAATGTGAGAAAACGTTAATTCCAGTGATTTAAGGCGTTTACAGCCTTAAAACATGTATAATAATTGTAAAATATAAAGTTGTCCTACTTCGCGGATTTCACTCATTACGGGTTATTTCTGGAACCTAACCCCCGAGGGACCACTGTACATAAAAACAGAAAAGGAAAAAAAAAATCATTTGAATTACTTAAAATCACTACATCTGATGCTTTAATAATAATAAATAATTTCTGCAAAATACTTTGACTTTTTACTCTTCAAGTACAATTTTAAACAGGTACTTAAATATGTTTACTTAAATAGATTTTTCCATGTTTTCTTGATTCTTTTACTTTTTGGAGTAATCTGTTGCCTCTGTATCTGTATTTTTACTTAAGTCACAAAAAAGAGATATAAATGTGAAACTTCTGCAGTTCACTTACAGACATAGAAGAAAATAATGGATTATGGGTTTTTCATCATGTAATGTTTTCATAAAAAAGAAAGCATTTTATATGTAAAAACTGACCAAATTTTCAATTTTTGGAACGTGTAAAACAGAAACATGAGCAGATTTAAATTTCTTGCTTTTTTTTGTTGAGATATTAGATACTAAAATATACAGAGGAGATTATGGACATTTTATTTAGTAAACTACACTGACTGACTGAAAATGTGTCTAAAAATTTAAAATTCAGCTCATTTTCAAACATAAATAAATCATCAAAATCTTGTTAAGTACAAGACTGTAAAGTTTGGTGTGTGTAGGTGTAACTTTAAGGGAAAATCTGGTTAGTTTAATTTAATTACTTAACTTTTAATAAACATAAAAACTTTAGATGGGAAAAACGAACATTTACAGTAAGTAATTTTGACAAACACACTTTCATGCAATGCCTTTCTCCCTCCCATCATCTAGAATAGTCAAACGTAGGTGCATTTTTAGGCCCGAGCGCTAAAGCGTAGGGCCTCTTGTTATTTCTTATTCTTATTATTTTCCTATACACTTTTTTCAAGGTTCAGGTACTTCCCATCGACGAAAACTCATGAAATTTTGAACAAAATTCAAGAATGCTAAAAAAGGAATTTACAAATAATCTGTATTAAAAAATCTTGGAAAATCAAAATACATTGTTCCTATGGCTATAGCCGTGTTGCCATGGCAACAGGCCAAACATCTGTCCTCGCCAATGGGACGCCCGGCAAAAGCGTTTTCACAGGAACACCGTTCAGTCTTTCAGAACACTTTTAATAACTTTTAATGTCCCAATGTTGAGATGATCCAGCACGATTCTGGTGAGTCTGGGTCAAAAACCCGAGGAGGAGTTCGATAAAATACGAGGACAGGAAAATTTGACTTCGGCGCCGGGTCGCGTGCTCGGTCCAATATGGCTGACTTCCTGTTGGTCGCCTAGCAACGGTGTTTCTGTGTACCAAATTTAGTTTGGCTACGACAAAGTTTTTGCCGGGCTTGTGAGTGCAAGTGAGGGCCGATCATCACTGCTTGCGGCTATATTTATGTTTGTTTCACTTATTTTCCCAAAAGGCGTCGGACCATTTTTAGATTCCAAAACACTACACCTACCAATTTTATTTTCATACTGAGGATACTGTTTGATTACGCACACACACACGCACACGCACACACACACAGACACACAATTACTGACAATAAAAGTCAAATTAAACTGTTCGCCGAGTCAGCTCGAGGTATTCTGCTGCAAGTCAATCCTTTTTATAAACACTTTCAGGGAGAGCCGTTCAGAGTGATACACATTATATCAGTCTGGTGTGAGGTTATATAATGTGTGTGTAACCCCTGACCCAAGAATAGTATAGTAAAATATTCTAGTAGTTTGGACCACGCAAGTTCTCAAGGGCTACAATAGGAACAATAATGGTGTGAGTGTAAAAGAGATGGCTGGAGACAGAGATGAGCCAGCTTATTTTGTGTTGTATAGGAAAAATTGAAAATAAATAAATAAATGAGTTTACAACTTAGCAGCTGGCAATCTATGTTTACATTCAAGTTGTGCACAATAATTCAAAAACCCAAGTCCTGCTGAGCTCATTATATTTAGTCGAGTCAGTGTTCATAAAGGATCCTTCACTAGTAAGGACCACGCCACGACAATGAAATACGATAGAGGTGTCGGTGACGGTGGGTAGATGTGATGACCTGGGGGAGACTGTCAGTTTCATAAAATGGGTCAGAAGGAGGTCTGAAGGAAGGCATTAGTCGAAATTGAGGTTATTCAGCATTTTAATGTAAAAATAGCAGAATACAAACGAAATGGTGACATCAGACATCTTCAGCATTCATGTTGTCAGCTTAGCAGAGAGACGAGACATCGGCCGTGAAGAGGGACATGAAAAGAACCCCCCAGTGGGGTCAGATCACACACACACAACACCACAAGGGACTCTCTTTAAATACAGTACAGACTGTTGAATATTTATGACATCAGCAACAGCTAACCTATAGGAGACTAGTTTAGCTATGCAGACCATGTAGAGAACTTCCCAGCTTTAGCTAAGAAGACCAGTTACAGAGTATCCAAATAGCTTGAACCAGCCAAAATATTGATGGATAGGGAGCAGGTGAAACACAGGCCCAGGATAGTCTATGTATGTATTGAGTTACGCTTAGCTGTTCACAGGACACTGGGTTAAAACACAGAAGAACCAGTAGTATACAGAGATTACAGTTTTCATATGTAAGTACACATGTAAATTAAATTTGAGATCCCACAAGACTCAGGTGGGGGCTCCGTCTCCAATCCTAAATGGTCATCCAGCTGATTCGGAATCCCCCCCTCCTTAAAGATGATGCCTTCAGGCTAAAGGATGGACAAGAGACACGAGAGAGCGGACATGGACGGTGTTGTTGGGATAGGCTGTATAAATAGGGCTTCTGGGTAATTGAAGGCGTGGTCGAGATGAGCTGTGGTTGGCTGGTGAGGAGGTTAAGGCCAGAGAAGAAGAGCAGAGAAGAAGGTTGTTCTCAGTTCACCCTGGTGGGTTCTGGGACAGGCTCGCCATTTCCTCCAAAGGAGAATCCAGATCCAAATCCTTATCTTTTAGCTCTTTATCCTTATCCATTGAATCAGTAAACCCTCGCTGGTTTAGCATTAAATTACATCCTTTTGCATAAATCATCATATTAAAATCACATTTTACCATAAAACAGTGCAAAATGAAATACAAGCACAGTCACCTTTGTGATCCGTATTGAATCAACTTAAAATAACATATAAACATTTCTCAGTTGGCATTCCAATCTTGTACCATATTTACATCGAATTACATTAACATGCACTCAGCCAGAAGAACTTTTAACTTAGCAAAATAAAAGGAATCGTCACTTCTCGCATGTGTATCCAGAGCATAAGAGAATGAAAACTAGTGAATCTGAGATTGTGTCTTAACTACTTTTGAAGAATGTATCACCGCTTTATAAATAAAATGTATTATTATTATTATTATTATTATTATTATTATTATTATTATTATTATTATCACCCCACATGTCCGACAAAACAGGAAGTTAACATAGAGAGAGGATCACACTTCCTCTTACCAAAATAAACGCTTTTCAAAATAATATAAGTACATTTAAAGGAGAATTAATGTTTTTTACAATCTGAGCCTTATTTCTGTAATAAAACAAGTTGTTTTACTCACCCATAGCACTTTGGTGTCATATGGAGCAGTTCCGGAGATGTTTTAGATTAGCGATAGCCGTAGCGCAAGTTTAGTGATGGAATAATTATATATTATTAACTTTTGTGATTCTTTAATTTTTAGAAATGAAGTTTCAAAAGTGTGTACGTGACTTGTGATCATATGTTTTGAGTTGCAGAAAGGCCAGATATCTGAGGGGAGACGTAAGCAGACAGCTTGGCTCCTCCAGTATCTAAGTCACAGTGACATTGTCCCTGTGAGAGATGGAATTATCTTATAAGTGTTTTGGTTTTAATGATTATGTTTTGGTTTTAATTATTATGTTTTGGTTTTAATGATTATTTTTGGTTTTAATGATTATGTTTTGGTTTTAATGATTATGTTTTGTCGGCTGTCCTGCCACGTGCTCCCCCACCCCTTATGAGCAGGGCTGCCCACGTGTAACTATGGTTGTGAAAAACTGAATAAATACGCAAGCGGAGGGCACAGAGGGCCAGAACGCTCCGAGCAGACTGTGGCCAGAGCATTTGTGATCTGGGCTTTCTCTCTGACTGTTCTCCGCTTGCAAGTGAAAAACCTAATCTGTCTTGTCTTCCTTTCCTTGTGTGCAGAATATGTTGGGTTTTTGCCAGCACCCATCATTTAGCACTTTTCAAATCATAGAAGCTCAAAGTCTACACTTTCGTTTGAGTCAAAAGTGGCCTGTAATCTGAGATTTATCCATAATTTACAGCTTTGCGTTTCATGTTTGGGTCCCGAGAGCTGAGAGTGAAATAAGCTGTGACTCCGCACATGCGCACTGGCCTCCTCATCTACTCGAAACTATGGATAAATCTTGGATTACAGGCCACTTTTGACTCAAATGAAAGCGTAGACTAAGACATCAAGCTTCTATGATTTGAAAAGTGCTAAAGTTTGTGTTATTTGGACACTCGCGCTACGGCTATCGCTAATCTAAAACATCTCTGGAAATGCTCCATATGACACCAAAGTGCTATGGGTGAGTAAAACAACTTGTTTTATTACCGAAATAAGGCTCAGATTGTAAAAAACATTAATTCTCCTTTAAATAAGAGAAATAAGGCACATATTCTCTACTGGCTTAGACCTGCATCTAAGTGTCTTCCCGATAAACAGGAAGCGTGCATCAGTATGCTAGTTGTTGTTAACTTTCCCATGATGCATAGACTGTATAAAGAAGTGGACTAAAGGAGTGCAACGTCACCCACGGCTTTTGGCTCCAGTCAAATGAAACTCGGCTAGCAGTTATAGGAGCAAATTTGGAGCAGAGTTCCATATTTAGAATTCTGACCACAAGTATCCTAGCAACCAAAGAGCCAATCCGGAGTGAGTAATGCCTCTTCCCGTCCGCTCCCTGAGAGTGATGTCACCCACAGCTCCAGTCAAATGAAGCTGGCAATGCTAGCAGTTATAGGAGGATTAATAGTCTGACAGCAACAATTATAGATAATATAAAATGGAACGCAGTGGTTAGCGGGTTTTATGTCCATAGTCTATAGTCTAAACCTCTGTTCTGGTCTCTGTGTTACAAAAAGTGCTTATAAACTCATCACAGTGAACAATTACAATACTTTGAATACATAAGTTA
This sequence comes from Paratrypauchen microcephalus, assembly GCA_036785185.1. Classification (NCBI taxonomy): domain Eukaryota; kingdom Metazoa; phylum Chordata; class Actinopteri; order Gobiiformes; family Gobiidae; genus Paratrypauchen; species Paratrypauchen microcephalus. Next base: position 541,060 of record JAVJIX010000067.1, on the reverse strand, counting down.
AGTGAGGAATAACTTGCAAACAATTTAAAATAATAGTTCTCTTTTTCATGTTTTGAGACAATAATCAGACCCTCCAGGAATTCGCGATGTTGCGATTTGCAACTTCATTGCAACTTCAGCCAATCCCCGTGAATTCAGGGCGGTGTTGCAATTTTGACCAATCACCGCAACTTTCTCGCAATTTTGACCAATTTTGACCAGTCATCGGCGACGCACTGAACTCACGTCGACGAACTTCCTTCTGCCTTACTTCCGTGTGACGAAACGAAACTGCGACCGTGTCCCCAGTTCGGAGCGTGGTTTGAAGGGGGCTCAGACTGCAGTCAGGGCGGTGCACACTTGCTCAGCCCTGAGCGCACTCCGCGGACCGCATGGCCATCTGTGAAATGCGACAGGTCTCGCAACTACGGGAAGCAGCCGCCGACTCCATTTTCTCCCGTAGAAGAAGTAGCGCGCGGTGCATGCTGGGATATATGAGTGTGCGAAGTGTGCTTTTTCACGCGCTTGGTCCACGCCCCGATTTCCATGGAAACGACTGTGGTCTTTGGACCGCATGTTAACTGCACATGGGACAAAAAAGAAATGACGCACATGCCCTTCAAACCACGCTCCGAACTGTGCACTTCTAATGGCAAAGAAACATGTCTGTGGCGCCATTTGCCCACAAAAATAACAGTAAAAGACCGAAACAGTTCCCCTCCTAGTAGTAATTTATTTTGGATGTTGGTAAGGTTGTTTTAGGACCATATCTGTGATCTCTGTGTCTTTGTATTATTCTTTAGCCCTATTTGGACGGGATTAGTTTTACAGGGGGATGTAGAGTGTAGACACTATTACACTATGTGTAATATTAGCGAACTATGCAAATGATTGCCCATAATCAGGACTAATAGAGCAAACATGACCTAAAACAAGCAGAAGTTTCATGCCTCTTGGTCTTTTTCATTGGTCGATGTGTGCGTTTGTTTGAGAGTACAGTAGATCATTTTGTTTGCCGGCAAACAAAGCGCTTCAAGCTCCTCCGTGTTTGAAAATTGCGGAAAATTATTTCTTTAAACGGATGTGACGAAATATTACATACATCTTTACCGAGGGTCGCATTCTCACGGGATTAATATTACCATGGTAATTCCTCCAGACCGTTTTACAGAAGGTGAAACTCGCTGTAAATTTCACACACATACTCCGTTATGTTTACGGACATGGCGCTTTCAGACAGGACTAAATTCCCTGGTAATTATTACTTCACCCCATGTCACCCCATAAAACTAATCCCGTCCGAATAGGGCTTTTGTCAGTAATAACTTAGTATTCAAAATATTACTCAATTTTAATTACAGTAGCAGCAGTAGCTCAGTTGGTAGAGCATATGTCTCGTGATCCAAGGGTTAGCGGTTCGAATCCCGCTCTTGACGGGTTGACCGCATATGATCCCAGCTCCCACAGATGAGTGCTGCGGTTGTGTCCTTGGGCAAGACACTTAACCCCACCTCGCCCCCAGTGTCTGTGGACACTGGTAACCCCCATGGCAGAAGATACATCAAGGCCTGTTGTGACATGAGCCGTCCTCCTGTGGACCCACCACCCGCGGAAGGATTCATGGGGGCTGGTGCATTGTGTTCTGGGCAGCAGAACACTGCTTGGACTGCTGCCCCCGCGACCCAGAAAATGGAAAAGCGGAAGAAAATGAATGAATGAATGAAAATCACAACTATTTATCACAACTTTCACTTCCTCCCGCAACAAAATCGTAACAAAAACCTTAAAAGTACCGCAACTTTCATCGCAACTTTTTGGAAAAGCTCACGCAAATCCTGGGGGGCCTGAATAAAAATCAGGTACAGCACTTTTAAATATAGCTCACCAATTCAACGAGGAGCTCACCGCAATGTCCCACACTGTAGTTTTAAACAATACTCCTCATTATTACCGTCTTTCTACACATGTCTATATTATATGTTCACTGTATGTTGCCTTGATGAGCATTATTGTTCAAATGCCCTGTACGAGCACGCTGTTAAGGCAATACATAGCATCAAGCCACTGTTCCCATCGTGTCTGTTGTTTCTGAGAAGCCGTGGTGTAATATTAATTTCCCACCCACTCCCTGACTCCTCTGCCCTTGGTTTTAATGGAATCTAAATCACCAGAGAGGAGCATGACATGATTGGCCTAATTAACACGTGGTTTTATAGAAAAGACCTCAAAACGTATCTCTCGCAAGTCAAGTACAGGCAAAACTTTGGGGTTTTGCGAAATCAAATTTCAGTAAGTATCATTATAAAGCTGCACCACGCAACTTTTCTGATAAAGGGTGAACCGAATGTGTATCACGGAGACATTGTGTTGAAATTACTTTGATTTAATGTTCCACAGTATGACATTAGACCTTATCCATCTCCATAGAAAAGCGAGAGATGTCACCAGGCCGAGTTACAAGTCTGTGGAGAGGCGCCCCCACTCAAAATGCATGTTTTTCAATGTGTTATTTTAGGAATAACATGACCTTTAACTGAATAAATGCAAGATAAGTTTAATGCCATACTGCAAAACATTAACGGCGATGCAATAACATCGGCATGACGCCAGAAAAGTTCGATTGTCCAACATTACTCTAAGATTTAATGAGAAAAAGAAAGTAGTGTGACATGTCTTGATGAAGGGCACAGTGGCAATACCAGGATATTCATACTGTATTCCTGTATGCATGCGCCATCAGAGGATCTTGGATATTTAGACTGGTTGCTATGGTAACTAAGGCACAGATATGGCAAGGAGCTAAACATGTAGAAACTTTAATAACTTAAAGGAAAAGTAAATTTTTTTTACAATCTGAGCCTTCTTTCAGCAATAAAACAAGTAGTTTTACTCACCCATAGCAGTTTGGTGTCAATTGGAGCAGTATCGCAGAACTTATGTTGAGCCGTTCTGTTCTACTAATGATCCCGTATCCGTTAGCGTGAGTGCTCGGGGCACTGATTTGCGGTCTCCAAATAACACAAACTTTAGCACTTTTCAAATCACAGAAGATCGCTGTGTCAGGGTAGACTTTTAGTAGATTCCAAAACGGCCTGAAACCCGATATCGCAACAGAAAAGTAAAGTTCAGAGCGGTGTTAGCTTCTTTCGGACTAGCGGTGTTTACAAAACAGCTGAGTTCACGCATGCGCACTGTCCTCTCTGATGACGTCATCAAATGAAACTATAGCTGGATATCGGGTTTCAGGCCGTTTTGGAATCTACTAAAAGTCTACCCTGACACAGCGATCTTCTGTGATTTGAAAAGTGCTAAAGTTTGTGTTATTTGGAGAGCGCAAAGTAATGCCCCGAGCACTCACGCTAACGGATACGGGATCATTAGTAGAACAGAACGGCTCAACATAAGTTCTGCGATACTGCTCCAATTGACACCAAACTGCTATGGGTGAGTAAAACTACTTGTTTTATTGCCGAAAGAAGGCTCAGATTGTAAAAAAAAAAACGTTAATTTTCCTTTAAGGCTTTTTAACAGGTTTCTAACAACAAAAAAGAAGACATACACTGAAGAACATAAGACTGTGGAGCTCTCTAACTAGGGATGGGCGATACCAGTTATTTTTGTTTCGATACGATACCAAGTAATACCAGGGTTAGAATCCCGATACCGATACCGATGCTTTCATACATTTTTTAAAACTGCAGAAAAACACTAACCTGGCTCTAACAAGATACCTTGGCTTCCCAAAGCTCCACCAGGAGGCTTAGCTCCACACATTCTAACACCAGATATCTGAAAAAAATTGTTTGATGAAAATGGCAATGCAGACATCAAAACTATTGTAAGTTGGGCACTTGCAGCCTATGAAAAAAGACAACAAATGAAATATCAGAATGTTTATTTTCACATAACAATGGCACACTTCGCTTGCGGTCTCCCATGGCTCCTGCAGCCCCGCGCCGCTTTGACTGAAATCTCACAGCAGTGAGTCTGTCGCGGGATAACGTACTACCCCACGTTTGGTGAGAACGCGGAAGGAAAAGTAGTGCCGATACTTTGGTATTGATCCGCCCATCTCTATCTCTCACAACTTCAGTAAAAGTCATTTTTAACAGTTCAAAAATACAACTCAGTCTCACGGTGTCAGTTTTGTTCAAGAGCAACACAACAAGTGAGATTAGTGTTAAAGGATGATTGTATTAAACAGTAGACTGATTTAATTTGCATACAAGTATAAAATATTATTACTTGAAAAGTTTTGGTAGGAGTTTGAGTCATTTTGGTAAAGTAACTGCTCCTACTGTATCTGTTACCTCAGTTCGCACATGCTCAGAACAGCACCAGTTTTGAGAAATCAGAATGCAGTGGTCCCTCACTATGCGGTTCACCTTTCGCGGCCTCGTTGTTTTGCGGATTTTTTTATTCCAGTTTATTCCAGCATGTATCAATGCGCATCGTGTTCTGCGTCCTGATTGGCTAAGGGACTGTAGACCTTTGCCTCAGTGCCATGTCTCCTGTACAGTACAGAATGCATTCAGCCAAATTGATATAAAAGTTCGATCGTTATCAGTGTGACTCTGAAGTGCTGTATGTTTGCAAGTTTTTTTTCCCCACAAAACCCACAATGTCGACGAAACGTTCTGCACCACAGAAGGCACCTTGAGTGGAAAAACCCGCGAAGAGGCCAGGACGAAGAGGCACGGTCAGAACTGTGAAATACAGTAATCCCTCGTTTATCGCGGGGGTTAGGTTCCAGAAATAACCCACAATAAGAGAAATCCGCGAAGTAGGACAACTTTATATTTTACAATTATTCTACATGTTTTAAGGCTGTAAATGCCTCACCACACACATTATACACTTTTCTCAGACTGGAATGAACCTTTTCTCACATTTATCTCTCGTTTAAACACTCAAACTTTCATAGATTTTCAACAAAATGTATTAATAGTGAAGCGTGGGGGGAGACACGGCCCCGGAAGCCCCGTCGGACGCGCGAGGGGAGCGGAGACATGAGTCACTGGATCCGCAGGAAGTACCGCGCTCATCCAACGGCACTGCCACATCCCGGGACGCGACGCGCACCAACCCCTTGGAGAAGTGCGCGACACGTGCACCCCTAATCGTGGTCAAATCTGTGACAGAGCAGCATGACCGGCGCGAGGCCGCGCGTACACCGGGACTGCGAGCACGAGATCGAACCGCGGCACCCGGACCGCGTCCTCTCAGCCCGAGCCACAAACCAGCCGCACGAAACCAGCAAAGAGCGGCACGTGGGGGTTTAATCCTGGTTTAGACCTGGTCTAGTCCCAGTTTAGTCCAGGTCCAGTCCAGGTTTAGACCTGGTCAGTGAACCGCGATAGAGCGATGGACCACTGTACATAATAATAAGAAACCAAGGAAGAACAATACCCCTTGCCCTTCACTAAAGTCACTGGCGAGGGCCAAATATAAAGCTGATTTTTTTAACGTAACCACCGTGATAAACAAGGGACCACTGTACTGCGTCTGCATGCCACAGTATCCCGGATATTGTCATAAAAACCCAGTATGAATATCTTGGTTTCTCATAACCAGGATACTGGCATATTAAGGATGTTGAAAGCAGAATACTGCACCTACATGGACCCTCACATAACCAGGATACTCAAAAAAACAGATCATAACCGGGATACTCCAGTTTGAGTTTATTGCACTTAACATGCAACAAAGAGCCAATGATATATCCTCCTGAGACCCGCCCATTCATTTGTGTCCTTTATAGTGGACACTGAGTTAACCAGTCTGTCAAAAATAAATAATACATCAAAATAAAAAAAAGTAAAAATACTCAAATAAATAAATAAATAAATAAATATAAATAAATAGATAAATATATAAACAAATAAAAATAAATAAATACAAAATAAATAATAAATAAACATAAATACAAAATAAATAAATAAATACAAAATAAATAAATGAATACAAAATAAATAAATAAATGAATACAAATAAATACAAAATAAATAATAAATAAAAATAAATACAAAATAAATAAATAAATACAAAATAAATAAATAAATACAAAATAAATAAATAAATATATAAATAAATAAATAAATAAATAAATAAATAAATAAATACAAAATACAAAATAAATAAATACAAAATAAATAACACATAAAAATCTAAATAAATAAAAAAAATACTAAAATAAATAAATAAATAAGAAATTAAAAGGGAGAGTAAAAACTATTTGACGTGACTGTAGAAGCTTGTCAGAGCTTCTACTGTGACAAGCTCGTCATCAAAAGAAAATAAAAATAAAATCTTTTTGTTAGGTTGTTAACTTCACGTGGATTTAACACCAAAATGTCCCTGACGTCCAGTACAGAGGACATGTTACAACATTATGAATACAAATAAAATTAACAAAATGTAAATGCTGAGGTGTTCATTTACCTCCAAATAGAAAATTAAAATAATAATAATTCAGATACACTTTTTTTCCTCAGGTCCCAGAAGGATATAGTTTACCAAAATGGGTCAGCATAGTGAACAAAAAAATAAAAATATTGAACCCTGATTTGAATACTATAATTTATTTCCACTATGACATTACTGATAAACAGATTTCAATATGTTAGTCTAATACAGTGGTACCTCACCTTACGAAATTAATTAGTTCCAGAAGTGGTTTCGTAACGTAAAAAATTCGTAAGTTGAGTAGCTATTTCAATGGAAAAAGCCTGATTCGTTCCAAGGCCCCGATCCAAGTTTTTTTTTTTTTTATAGTGTAACTTTTTTTATAGTGTTACATTGTGTTCTGTGTTTCTCACATTTGTCTCTCGTTTAAACACTCAAACTTTCATAGATTTTCAACAAAATTATTAATAGTGAAGTGTGGGGGGAAGCAGGAGGGGGGAGAAGACTGCGCTCTGACACGTGTGTGATAGCGCACATGACCCGGCGCGGGGCTGACAGCAGGTCTAGACCTGGACTAAACCTGGACTGGACCAGGACTAAACCTGGACTAAACCAGGACTAAACCAGGACTAAACCAGGACTAAACCAGGACTAAACCAGGACTAGACCAGGTGGATTAAAGCAGCGAGGAGGGGACTGCACGCAGTCTGAGCGCATGAACGAGACCCATGCAAGAGCCGCGGGCTCCTCCTGGTTTAGTCCAGGTTTAGTCCTGGTTTAGTCCAGACCACCGCGGCTCCTCCTGGTTTAGTCCAGGTTTAGTCCTGGTTTAGTCCAGACCACCGCGGCTCCTCTAGACCTCCTCTAGACCTGGTCAGGTCTAGAGAAGGTCTAGACCCTCTTGCATGGGTCTCGTTCATGCGCTCAGACTGCGTGCAGTCCCCTCCTCGCTGCTTTAATCCACCTGGTCTAGTCCTGGTTTAGTCCTGGTCCAGTCCAGGTTTAGACCTTGGTCTAGACCTGCTGGCAGCTCCGCGCCGGGTCATGCTGCGCTATCACACACGTGTCAGAGCGCAGTCTTCTCCCCCCTCCTGCTTCCCCCCACACTTCACTATTAATAATTTTGTTGAAAATCTATGAAAGTTTGAGTGTTTAAACGAGAGACAAATGTGAGAAAAGTTTAAATCCAGTCTGAGAAAAGAGTATAATGTGTGTGGCTGAGATTTCGCGTTTCGTAACTTGAATTTTCTTTCGTATCTAGAGACCAAAATTTACCGTGAAGGCGTTTCGTAACTTGAAATTTTCGTTTGTTGGATCATTCGTAAGGTGAGGTGCCACTGTGCTGTCATTTTCCTGGCATTCCTGCAGATGCAGTACAGTACAGTACTAAACTGTATTGATTTGTACACAGTGGACATGTGTTGTGTGTTTGTGAACGAATGCAGCACGTGGCTAACAGCTAATCGTTTGTCTCCATGTACTCTCCCTGTCCTCCTGTCTGTTTATCTGAGTCCATGGCCCTCAGCGTTTAACATGAGAGCTCTGAGTGTGGCTCCAGCTCGCACGCTCTCCCGCCCCGAGACGTCTTGGCAGGAGAGCGACTGCCACAGCGCACACCGGGAGCATCAGAAAGAAATCCACCGGGAAACACACCAGACTGTCACTTTGTCATAACACAGATAATAAATTCATCTGAGGGAAGCATGCATAATGATGGGAGGAACGTTTCCTCAAAGGTTTGACAATTAGAACGAAATACCCTTTAGGTGAAGAAAGCACAGACTCAACTTCAGGGTACTCGAAAAAAAACTGCAAAAACAAATAATAAACCTATGAAGAATTCTGTTTAGAAAATCCAAAGACACTGCACAGAAAGACCAGGTTGAACCCAGAACACTCTTGCTGTGAGGCAAGAGCACAGACGCACGCACAAATAACGCAACAAAATGAAGAAGATGAGAAATACAACGAAGGCAAGTGTTCTGGAAGCCCTTACATATTCATCCACACTTGTAAAACCATCCCTAACATTCTTCAGCATTTAACCCACAGGAGCTTGGTTTGATGTACTACATGTATCATTAGTACTACTACCAGAGGCACATTTTGGAATGTTCTCGTCCTGCTACACATGCTGTACCAAAATTCTTCCCTTTTCACTGAAGTGGACACATTTGTAAGATTTTTATGGGTGGATTCAAAGTGATCCAGATGCTGCAGTATCACACTATTCTTTGCGAGTTCGAATGAGAGATCTCCACAGACGCTCTGGACACGAGGAAGGCTTTGGTCCATGCTCAGGTGTGAGAAGAAAATACTTTTACACGTCTACAGCTGTAAAAATACACAAACCCACAGACCACTGCACGGCCCTGACACATTTATTCTCTTCTCTTCTGCATTTCACACCAACATGTTTTCATGTGGTTATTTTGAAAACCACATCTTTCTCCAGTTTTGGACAGAACATTCTGGTATTCATGCATAAAGATGAGATAAGATAATGGGGAAATTGCAGTGTCACAACGCAAGTTTCAGAACACAGTAGGAAAATATGAGCATGCATCAAAATTAAGATAAATAATAATAATAATAATAATAATAATAATAATAATAATAATAATAATAATAATAATAATAATAATAATAATAATAATAACAAGTATGTACAATCAACTAAAAAACACAACAGTGTAAGGTTAAAGGCACAGGAACGCAGCACAATAAATGTCTTTGATTCTGAGCAGTGAACAAACAGCAGTTAAAGTGACTCCAGTTCAGTAATATATAATATCACCAGTGTTCCCTCTAAGGTGCGCGCGTGCGCAATTGCGCACTCCCCAGACGTTCAGTGCGCACATCAAATCCTTTTCAGCGCATAAAATAAAATCTAACTTGAACTCAGCGCTGGATTGACACATGGAATCCAGTCTGATAGATTCAGTTTGCACATGTGAATGTGCACATGCTTTAGGGACAAGCCAACTACAAACAGATTCATTTCGATCGCATTTCGCTCACTTCCTTCAGTAAGACCATAGTTGTGCGCATCGCCGTGGGTCAGAGCGGCAGGTCCGCACCAGCCGACGGGAGCGCCGCCCGCACACACTCCACGTAGGGAAGAACAGAAGAGGAGACAGGTAGAGCCATAATGTAATCCACGGCTGTTTTCTTTGTTTCTGTCCAAGCCATAGGTTTTTGTGAGCAAAAAGACGAGACTTTTTGTGTGAAGTGTGAATCCTCTCCCCAGAGCGTTAAACCACAGAGCTCTATCACTCTCACAGAATTACTTAAACTGGGTAATGATTAAAAAGCAAGATATAAACTGATAAAAATGTATACTTATTTTGGAGATCATTATTTTGAGAAAGACCCATCTTATAGTGTCCTAGGTTTATATACAGGTACATACACTGTGTATATACACAGGTTATTTTTCAAAATATTGTAATGTTCAATGTTTCACTGACCACAGCAGGACCCTCACACTGACATACAACATGTACAAAGCTCATGAAAAGATTTTTGAGAAGTGGACCAAAAAATCAGTTATATTAAAAGTAATCTAACAGAAATAACAGCAGTAATTTGATTCATAAGCTGTAACTTGCCATGATCTCAGGTGTGATACTGGTGTGGCCACAGTGTGCATGTCGGATGTTGCTCACAGGAGTCCAAGGAACGCTCAGGGAGTTGGTGTGTTTGCTCAGACACATGAAAAATTAGGGGGAACATTGAATATCACTACAATAAAGTGACTCAGATGATTGTGTACAGTGCTGTGATGGACAGTGGTTGTTAAAGATCCCCTGACATGGTACTTCTTGATGCTTTTGTATGGCTCCTTAATGGTTCCCTAATACTGTAAATGAATCCTTCTTCAAAATCAACACTCAGTGCATGAGAAACAGAGTCATAAATATCTCTCTCAAACTCTATTCTGGGCGTTGTTGCTTGAATGCAAATGAGGAGAAGACAGATGGCCAATAATAGAGGGTGGGGGCGTGGCCAAACTCCGCTCAGAGCTCAGAGCCCACAGCTGATCCATTTCCTTGTTTTTGCATGGGGGGAGAGATTTGAAGCGTTCCATTGAAAACACATAAACACATTTCCACATAAAACAAAATCAAACCACTGCTGTTCAAAGGTCCAGAGGCTCAGATAAAGGACTTCCGAGCCTAGAAACACTCGGACGTGCCTCCAGGCAAATAAAAAAACGCATTTCGCATTGCCTAGCGCATTCGCAGTCCAAACTCTCTGGGCGTGATTTACAGAGACGCTGAGTACAGACAGACGGGGGTGGAACTGCATTTGCATTTCTTTTTTCGATCTGACGTCAATAAGGTGCCTTGTTCAAAATCGCCCGTTTGAGCTCCGATTTTTTGTAACGCAGAAAAGGATCGCAAATGCTCAGTTTAGACATTTCACAACTTTTAAACATGGGGGGGCTAAACAGGGTAGGGGAGCTCACATTAACGTTCAAAAACCTCAGAAAGTGAAAATTTCATGCCATGGGACCTTTAAATAAATAAATAAGTAGCAGTAGTGTGTGTAAATAAGTAGCAGGTAAAGTGACTTTAAAGCAGGGCTCTCAAGTCTCACGCATTGAGAGTGTGACACACGCAATTCGACGTGTTCACACGCTCACACGTCACACATGGCATTTCTCACGCTGATTTTTTTTTTTTTTTTTTTTTGTGCCCAGAAAATCGGTCTGTGTGGCTCAGTTTATGCAGGCACTGCGCGTTTTCAGCGAAAAAAAACTCTCCCCCTCCTCCCCGTCTCGCTCCCCGGAAAAAAATCAGCCAATCAGAAAATAGATTGTTCTGTTGTTGGGCAGACTGTAGAGTGTAGTTTCAGCTGCTAAGCGCACACTGCGGTGATGATAAAACAAACTGAGAACCATCAGGTAATAACTTCATTTATATAACTCTCATTAGTTGCTTTGTAGTTTAAGTTTGTAGTTTAAGTTTGTAGTTTAAGTTTAGATAAACATTTACAGCAGCTCTCAAGTCTCACGCATTGAGAGAGACAATTCGACACGTTCACACCCTCACACGGCATTTCTTACGCAATTCAAGCCCCCCCCCGCTCAAAACTTGAGAGCCCTGCTTTAAATAATATTGCACATTGTTATTATTACTATGGAGATGACACATGGTTGCTATGGAGATGAACATGACTAGCATTGATCACTGTACATACAGAGGAAGGTTTAGCATGCTAACTGAGACACAACAGGTAACAAACATACTTTGGAGTTTTTCAAGACAGTTTGTTCTCTTATAATATCAACTTGATTTTGAACTAAAGGAACTGTCCAATTTAAACAGAAAGATTATTTCACAGATTCAACATTTACCCATAATAATCAATCTGTTTCGCTAAAATGTGCTTCTCAATGACCCAAGTGTCTCCAGTTTTCTTCTACGGGCCCAAATGTTTCAGTCAGTTTGTGAACTGACTGAAACTTGTGAGATACCGTGTCTGAGAATGATGTTAGTTCATCAAAAACATACCTGTTTCATTCACACATAGTTGAGTCATTCTGGATTATGTCTCCAAATCTTAAACTGCTCCACTCCACCTTGTCATGAAGTGGTAGTTTTCAAGTTAACAGCTGTGAGAGATGAGCAATTCCAGAGCTGAAATTAACCAAATGATCCTAGAGCAGGTGTATGGAATTTAAAAACACAGTGGAGCACTTCCTGTATTACCACATGACATCACAATGTACATAACCTTGCAATGTCGTAAAAATGAAAACTGAGAAATATGGGCCCATTAAAAACTAAATAAGTTATTCAGAAATCCTCTTAAACTGGTTTTGAATCTAATATACAGACCGGCCAGGATTTCGCGGGCATTTTTTGTGATTGTTTTGGGCTAAAATGCCTGAATTTACACGAACTTTTCCAAAAATTTGCGATGAAAGTTGCGGTGCTTTTAAGGTTTTTGTTGCGATTTTGTTGCAGGAGGAAGTGAAAGTTGCGATAAATAGTTGTGATTTTCCCTTTTTGTAATTAAAATTGAGTCATATTTTGAATACTGAGTTATTACTGACAAAGAATAATACAAAGACACAGAGATCACAGATATGGTCCTAAAACAACCTTACCAACATCGAAAATAAATTACTACTAGGAGGGGAACTGTTTCGGTCTTTTGCTGTTATTTTGTGGGCAAATGGCACCGCAGACATGTTTCTTTGCCATTAGAAGCCGTGTCCCAATTCCCAGAGTGCACAGTTCAGAGCGTGGTTTGAAGGGCATGTGCGTCATTTCTTTTTTGTCCCATTGCGCAGTTAACATGCGGTCCGAAGACCGCAGTCGTTTCCATGGAAATCGGGGCGTGGACCAAGCGCGTGAAAAAGCACACTTCACGCACTCATATATCCCAGCATGCATCGCGCACTACTTCTTCTACGGGAGAAAATGGAGTCGGCGGCTGCTTCCCGTAGTTGCGAGACCTGTCGCATTTCGCAGACGGCCATGCGGTCTGCGGAGTGCACTCAGGGCTGAGCAATTGTGCCTTGACTGCAGTCTGAGCCCCTTCAAACCACGCTCCGAACTGGGGACACGGCCGCAGTTTCGTTTCGTCACACAGAAGTAAGGCAGAAGGAAGTTGGTCAACGTGAGCTCAATACGTCGCCGATGACTGGTCAAAATTGGTAAAAATTGCGGGAAAGTTGCGGTGATTGGTCAAAATTGCAACACCGCCCTGAATTCACGGGGATTGGCTGAAGTTGCGTTGAAGTTGCAAATCGCAACATCGCGAATTCCTGGAGGGTCTGATTATATCACCAAAATGAACTGAGAATTTAGTACTTTTGAATTTTGACCAATTAGTATTCAGATGTGTGTACCTGAAATGCATCCAGTAAATGTGTACTGATGTAAGTAAACTACAGGAAAAGTTTCATTATGAGCTCTCCAAATTCAGCCTAAGAAACTTCCTTAATTCTTTACCAAATCACATCTAAATACCAAAACAAAGCAGTGTGAAAAATGTGGACTATTAGACAAACAGATCATAAATCTACAGTTGAAATCTACAGTTGGATCATTCAGATCAGGCCTTATTTGGTTGTTTTCTGGGGTAAACATTTATTTTCCTAAAACATCTCAATGTTCTGGGAGCCACAGTGATTTATTCAAATGATTACACACTTAAAAATCAGTTAGTCACCCCTGCGCTCCGCCGTTTTTCATTAGTTTCCTTTGTTTATGCCAGCCCCAAATAAAACTCCACAACTTAAGCTTATTTACCATTTTGAATGCAGCTATCAAAGAATATTATTGTCTGAAATCCCAATAAGAAACTAAATAGGCTGTTTTTGTGTGTCTAAAATGGGAGGGGAGCTTCATTTAAATTGGCCAAACTGTGTTGTTGTTAAATACAGATGATATTTGGGCTAGTGTGAAATGAGCTGTTTATTTTTGTGTTTTAGAGCGTTTTAAACGTTGTTCTAAAAACGAAAATGGCATGGCAGCAGAACAAGCGTGTTGTTTACAGGAAAAACAGAGATGTGTGTGGTGAACGACTGAAGAAAGGTTATAATAAGATATAATAAGAATGTTTTAGGTTTATATTGCATTTTACTAAATAAGACCCTTAGCCAGACACACAAACACACACACAGAATACACACACACACTCATCGACATACATACACAAACACACAGACACACACACACACACACACAGAATACACACACACTCATCGACATACATACACAAACACACACACACACAAACACACACAGAGAATACACACAAACACACACACTCACAGACACACACACATAATCTCACTACCACACACACACACACACACACCATATACACACAGTAAACACACACACTCACAGACATACATACAGACACACACAAATACAGTAGGCCTACATACACACACAGACACACACAAACTTAGACACACACACACACATACACACAAACAGAGTATATACACACACACACACAAACACACACACACACACCATATACACACAGTAAACACACACACTCACAGACATACATACAGACACACACAAATACAGTAGGCCTACATACACACACAGACACACACACACACACTTAGACACACACACATACATACACGCACTCACAGACATACATACATAAAATCACACACACAAACACAGTATATACACACACAGACACACTCAGGAACTCAGACACACTCACACATACATACAGACACACACACACACACACACACACACACACACAAACAGAGTATATACACACAGACACACACAGAAACACAGATAAACACACACAGAGACACACACAGAAACACACACACACAGAGAGTTGTTAATTTTTTGAGTAGTATCTTGCTCAAAGACACAATAGCAGAATAAACTCCCTCCTGTCAGCACCAATACTAATAAACATACAAGTATGTCATGGTAAAACAAAGCTCTTGGGAACATATGATCAGAGTAGAAGGGTGTAACAGAGGGATGGGAATTGAACCTGCCGCTTTATGGTTAGTGGAGAATCTTCTGGAACGATATATTACTCATAACTGGCCTTTTATGTGTCCAATAAATACATGTCCATGTAGGAGAAAATAGTTTTGCCCCATCTAGTAAAATGTTTTATCATCCGGGAATCAGGGAGTGCGCGGTTAGCATTACCGTGAAAACAAAACTATGCTCAGGTCTCTGAAAGCTGTGAAAAACTCATGATGGTGAATCATTAGAATGCTCAGAATGCATAAGGGAGGTTAGGAAAAACATTTGACCACTTCAAACTGTTTTTAATGAGCTAGTTCTGCTTTTCACATTGTATATTTGGATGGGATTAGTTTTCCAGGGGGATGCAGAGTCATGTGGGTTTATCACAGGACCTCTGTAATATAAATGACCCATTCACACAGGACAAGAAATGTCCGTAATATTCATTTGACATGGGAGGAGTTTGTTTACGCTCTGCCGTCACGTATTCGTTGCCGTGCACGTCATGATTAGCCTATGTGTAATATTAGCGAACTATGCAAATGATTGCCCATAATCAGGACTAATAGAGCATACATGACCTAAAACAAGCAGAAGTTTCATGCCTCTTGGTCTTTTTCATTGGTCGATGTGTGCGTTTGTTTGAGAGTACCGGTAGATAATTTTGTTTGCCGGCAAAACAAAGTGCTTCAAGCTCCTCCGTGTTTGAAAATTGCGGTAAATTATTTCTTTAAACGGATGTGACGAAATATTACATACATCTTTACCGAGGGTCGCATTCGCACGGGATTAATATTACCTATGGTAATTCCCCCAGACCGTTTTACAGAAGGTGAAACTCGCTGTAAATTTCACAGACATACTCCGTTATGTTTACGGACATGGCGCGTTCAGACAGGACTAAATTCCCTGGTAATTATTACTTCACCCCATGTCACCCCATAAAACTAATCCCGTCCGAATAGGGCTTAAGACTCCAGAAAGCACAGGCACAGTGTCTTTAAAGGAGAATTCACGTTTTTTACAGTCTGAGCCTTATTTCGGTAATAAAACACCCATAGCACTTTGGTGTCATATGGAGCACTTCAGAGATGTTTTAGATTAGCGATATCCGGAACGTGAGTTCTCGGGGCAAATAATATATGCCCCGAGCGGTCTCCAAATAACACAAACTTTAGCACTTTTCAAATCATAGAAGCTCAATGTCTTAGTCTAAACTTTCGTTTGAGTCAAAAGTGGCCTGTAATCCGAGATTTATCCATAATTTACAGCTTTGCGTTTCATGTTTGGGTCCCGGGAGCTGAGAGCAAAATAAGCTGTGACTCCGCACATGCGCACTGGCGTCCTCATCTACTTGAAACTATGGCTAAATTTCGGATTACAGGCCACATTTGACTCAAACAAAACTGTAGACTAAGACATCGAGCTTCTATGATCTGAAAAGTGCTAAAGTTTGTGTTATTTGGAGACCGCAAACATGTGCCCCGAGAACTCACATTACGGAGATCGCAAATCTAAAACATCTCTGGAAGTGCTCCATATGACACCAAAGTGCTATGGGTGAGTAAAACAAGTTGTTTTATTACCGAAATAAGGCTCAGATTGTAAAAAAAAAAGTTAATTCTCCTTTAACTAAAAGTGTATTTGCTTTAGATGAGTCCTTTAAACCCTCGTCCTCTCAGGTGGACTATAGGAGCCTGACCTGACTGACCTCAGCTCTAAATCATGCAATATGTGCTGCTCCCCCCAAACACACACACACACACACACATACACACACACACACACACACACAGAAGCACTTGGTTGAGTCTAATACAGACACACAGGGCGTCTATGGCCTTTCCATATGGAGCAGTGGAGCTGGAGCTGCTCGCTGATGAACGGAGGATAATGATGTGAGCAGATGTGCTGCTTTTCTCTGGACTGGATCTGAGAGGCAGAGGACGGGAGGCTGGCGGAAGAGGAGGGCTAAGTGGGTAGGAGAAAAAAAGAAATGAAAATACAACTTTAAAAACACTGTTATGTTTTAGAAGTGAGATAATCAGACCGAAATACAGTGGTCCCTCGCTCTATCGCGGTTCACTGTTTTTTGCAGATTTTGTCTTTTTTTTCAATTTTTTTTATAGTGTAACATTGTGTTCTGCGTCCTGATTGGCTAAGAGACTAGACCAGGACTAAACATGGACTAAGCCAGGTCTAGACCTGGACTAATCCAGGACTAGACCAGGTCTAAACCAGGATTAAACCACCCTGTGCCGCTCTTTGCTGGTTTCGTGTGGCTGGTTTGTGGCTCGGGCTGAGAGGACGCGGTCTGGGCACAGCGGTTCGATCTCGTGCTCGCAGCCCCGGTGTACGCACAGCCTCGCGCCGGTCGTGCTGCTCTGTCACGGATTTGTCCACGATGAGGGGTGCACGTGTCGCGCACTTCTCCAAGGGGTTGGTGCGCGTCGCGTCCCGGGACGTGGCAGTGCTCCTCATGCGTCCGGCGGGGCTTCCGGAGCTGTGTCTCCCCCCACACTTCACTAATACATTTTGTTGAAAATCTATGAAAGTTTGAGTGTTTAAACGAGAGACAAATGTGAGAAAATGTTAATTCCAGTCTGAGAAAAGCGTATAATGTGTGTGGTGAGGCATTTACAGCCTTAAAACATGTGGAATAATTGTAAAATATAAAGTTGTCCTACTTCGCGGATTTCTCTTATTGCGGGTTATTTCTGGAACCTAACCCCCACGGTAAACGAGGGATTACTGTAAACAAAAATATTTAATCAATGCAGGTAAAAACACCAAATTGTATAAATAGAAAGCAGAAATACATAGATTCTCCATATCCTCACAGTGACCACATCGCAGTAGTTCATCCTGAGCGCACTTCTTCTGAAATTTGTTGTTAATTAAAATCATTAAGTGACTTGTTGTTGTTGTCCTCTTCCACCATAATCTCTCTCCTCCCTCTCTTTGTGTGCCTCTCTCTGTTCATCTCTGTAATCCTGCTCCTGAAGCTGTGAGTGCTCTTAATGGTCTCAGCCTGAAAAGCCTCTTAGACAAACTCACCAGAACCTGCACTTTAAAAGACCTTTACTTTATGAGATCTTTATGGAGCTGCTCTGCCTCTGCTCCGGAGTAAACGACTGAGTGTGTGTTGCTTCTTATTGTTCATAAGCGTATAAAAAGTGGACACGTTGTTCAGTGCCAGCGCCATCGTCCACTTTGCAACTCTGCTAAGATTTTGGAACACATTCCTCTGTATTTTTTGCTCACCCAAAGTTCTGTTTGGGGTAATTTGTGCATGTTTTCTGCGCTCTTTAATCACTTACTGTATTTCCAAGATGACATTTTGTTGTTCGACACCTGTTTTCACTGCCACGGGTACATTTACATATACTCAACAAAAATATAAACGCAACACTTTTGTTTTTGCTCCCATTTTTCCTGAGATGGACCCAAAGATCCAAAATTCACTCCAGATACACAACACTACCATTTCTCTCAAACATTGTTCACAAATCTGTCCAAATGTGTGACAGCGAGCACCTCTGCCCCGCCGAGACAATCCACCCCACCTCACAGGTGCGCCACATCAAGATGCCAATCCGACATCATGACCAGTGCACAGGTGCGCCCCAGACTGCCCACAATAAAAGGCCACCCCGAAATGTGCATTTTTTTCTGCTTTATTGGGGGTCTGGGGACTCAGAACCAGTCAGTATCTGGTGTGACCACCATTTGCCTCATGCAGTGCAACACATCTTCTTCGCATAGAGTTTATCAGATTGTCAATTGTGGCCGGTGGAATGTTGGTCCACTCCTCTTCAATGGCTGTGCGAAGTTGCTGGATATTAGTGGGAGCTGGTACAGGCTGTCGTATACGCCGGTCAAGCACATCCCAAACATGCTCAATGGGTGACATGTCTGGTGAGTATGCTGGCCATGCAAGAACTGGGACATTCTCAGCTTCCAAGAATTGTGTACAGATCCTTGCAACATGGGGCCGTGCATTAACTTGCTGAAACATGAGGTGATGTTCATGGATGTATGGCACAACAATGGGCCTCAGGATCTCATCACGGTATCTCTGTGCATTCAAAATGCCATCAATAAAATGCACCTGTGTTCTTCGTCCATAACAGCCTTTGAAGAGGAGTGGACCAACATCCCACAGGCCACAATTGACAATCTGATAAACTCTATGCGAAGAAGATGTGTTGCACTGCATGAGGCAAATGGTGGTCACACCATATACTGACTGGTTCTGAGTCCCCAGACCCCCAATAAAGCAAAAAAAATGCACATTTCGGGGTGGCCTTTTATTGTGGGCAGTCTGGGGCACACCTGTGCACTGGTCATGATGTCGGATCGGCATCTTGATGTGGCGCACCTGTGAGGTGGGGTGGATTGTCTCGGTGGGGCAGAGGTGCTCGCTGTCACACATTTGGGCAGATTTGTGAACAATGTTTGAGAGAAATGGTAATGTTGTGTATCTGGAGTGAATTTTGGATCTTTGGGTCCATCTCAGGAAAAATGGGAGCAAAAACAAAAGTGTTGCGTTTATATTTTTGTTGAGTGTACATACTTTTCTGTACTTTGTCTGTTCTTCAATTTTATTTTCTTAAAGGAAAAGTAAAGTTTTTTACAATTTGAGCCTTATTTCGGTAATAAAACAAGTTGTTTTACTCACCCATATCACTTTGGTGTCATATGGAGCATTTCCGGAGATGTTTTAGATTAGCGTTAGGCTAACGCCATTAGCCTAGCGCGACTTATAGCCATAGCTCGGGGCATTCCCCCAAGTAACACAAACTTTAGCACTTTTCAAATCATAGAAGCTCGATGTCTTGAGTCTACGACTTTGTTTGAATCAAAAGTGGCCTGTAATCCGAGATTTATCCATAGTTTACAGCTATGCGTTCCATGTTTGGGTCACGGGAGCTGAGAGCGAAATAAACTGTGACACCGCGCATGCGCACTGGCGTCCTCATCTACTCAAAACTATGGCTAAATCTCGGATTACAGGCCACTTTTGACCAAACGAAATCGTAGACTAAGATATTGAGCTTCTATGATTTGAAAAGTGCTAAAGTTTGTGTTATTTGGAGCCCGCACGGGGCATATTACATGCTCGGGGAATGCCCCGAGCTATGGCTATAAGTCGCACTAGGCTAACGGCGTTAGCCTAACACTAATCTAAAACATCTCCGGAAATGCTCCATATGACACCAAAGTGCTATGGGTGAGTAAAACAACTTGTTTTATTACCGAAATAAGGCTCAAATTGTAAAAAACGTTACTTTTCCTTTAACGCGTGATTTGTGTAGGATTCAGCAGCGGGGAAAAAATGAGTGTGATCTGCAGCTGTCCATCAGAGGAGCCTAAAGCTTCACATCTCTTTGTTAGCGGACTTGTTACTTTTACGAAGTTGTTTTCGATGAATATTGCAATGTAAAATGTCCAAATGATAACATAACAATCTTACATTAGAATTACATAGCACATAGAAGCGCAATAGGTCTTCTTTAAATGCTTAGTTGAGGTTTAAGTATCAGACAAATGAATGAGAAATGTAAAATTAGCCCCAAAATTAAGGGCCCGTTTACACGAGAACGCTTACGGGTAAAAACGACAAAATATTTTATCGGAAGTGCCTTTCGTTTACACGGTGACGGCGTTTTTGGGGCCTAAAAACGCAAAAATCTGAAACCACCCTCCAGAGTGGAAAAGTTAAATACGCTCCGCTGTAGCGTCTCCGTGTAAACTGGCCAAGACGCAAAACTGGTCAGATCTGCTCACGTCGCGTACGCGTTTATGTCACATAGATGCGGAAATACAAGAGTCATTTCAACAATTGTATAAATGGCACCCACACACGTCTACGGTCTTTTCTCTTCTTCCCGTACAAGTCTTTCTCACACTCTCACAGCCACACAGACGCCAAGACAAGCGACTTCCACATGAGGCACTTCAAATGTAAAACCCCATGTGATTTTATATTTTCTAATTCACTGTAATCCTCCTGTAATGTCACTATTTTCAGTACAATATTCAAAAACATGTCAACAAAAATACAAGTCACTGAAATGTTTGGAGTGGAACTTAACAACTCATTAAAAACGCAACTAGAACATTTTATTTTGAAGTTTTACCTTTCTCTTTTCCGGTACAGTCGTGGTTAGAAATGTAACTTGGCGCTGTTGTGATGTTTTTTGTTTGTTTGTTTTTTCAGTCCAGCGCCTCCCTTCGCTGGCTTTTGCGTCCACTTTTGCGTCTTCGTATAAACGCGGATAAAAAATTGAAGACGAGACACCACTTTTGCGTCTTCTGTTTTGATCGTCACCGTATAAACGTAGCTTAAAACTTATTTACAGCAAAATCCTTGTTTAGAGGTTTCAACATACTTTATCGTCTCATTTCATGAATATCATTTGTAAATTCGAAAAATACTCAATATTTACATTTTGCATATTTTCAAAACAACATTCACAATCTTATCGAGGTATATTTTGCAAATCTGCCCAGCTCGACTCTCAGAAGGAGGTTATGGTAAGAGCCTGCATGCTAATGATGGCACACTTTTCCATATCTGATTTAGTATAAACTGCTGTCTCTAAAAGTTGGGTAAACAAGCTCATTTTCCCTGCCCTTATGAAAGAAACAACAGTGTGGTGGTGGAAATGAGCACTCATGTCTCACAACAAGATGGCCTCAGGTTTGATTCTTGAACCTTGGACAGTTGGAGTGCTCTGGGATATTAGGGTATATCCTCTTTTGTGTCCTTTAGAGTGGACATCTTTTAAGTTTTAAGATAGACTCTAGTTTGTGGCTGCACTATGATTAAAATAATAATAATATAACATAATCCATCCATCCATCCATCCATTTTCTTCCGCTTATCCGGGGCCGGGTCGCGGGGGCAACAGTCTAAGCAGGGACCCCCAGACCTCCTTCACCCCGGACACTTCCTCCAGCTCCTCTGGGGGGACCCCAAGGCATTCCCAGGCCAGCCGAGACACATAGTTCCTCCAGCGGGTCCTGGGTCTTCCCCGGGGCCTCCTCCCGGTGGGACATGCCCGGAACACCTCCCGAGGGAGGCGTCCAGGAGGCATCCGAAACAGATGCCTGAGCCACCTCAGCTGCTCCTCTCGACGTGGAGAAGCAGCGGCTCTACTCCGAGCCCCTCCCGTGTGACTGAGCTCCTCACCCTATCTCTAAGGGAGCGCCCAGCCACTCTGCGGAGGAAACTCATTTCGGCCGCTTGTATCCGCGATCTCGTCCTTTCGGTCATTACCCAGAGCTCATGACCATAGGTGAGAGTAGGAACGTAGACTGACCGGTAAATTGAGAGCTTCGCCTTTTGGCTCAGCTCCCTCTTCACCACAACGGTCCGGTACAGCGACCGCATCACTGCCGACGCTGCACCGATCCACCTGTCAATCGCACGCGTCATCCTCCCCTCACTCATGAACAAGACCCCGAGATACTTGAAGTCCTCCACTTGAGGCAAGGACTCTCCACCCACCCAGAGAGGGCAAACCACCTTTTTCCGGTCGAGAACCATGGCCTCGGATTTGGAGGAGCTGATCCTCATCCCAGCCACTTCACACTCGGCTGCAAAACGCCCCAGTGCACATTGGAGGTCCCGGTTTGATGAAGCCATCAGGACAACATCATCTGCAAACAGCAAAGATGAGATCCTGTGGTTCCCAAACCGGATCCCCTCCGGCCCCTGACTGCGCCTAGAAATTCTGTCCATAAATATAATGAACAGAACCGGTGACAAAGGGCAGCCCTGGCGGAGTCCAACATGCACCGGAAACAGGTCCGACTTACTACCGGCAATGCGAACACAGCTCCTGCTCCGGTCATACAGGGACCGAACAGCCCTTAGCAAAGGGCCCCGAACCCCGTACTCCCAGAGCACCCTCCACAGGACCCCACGAGGGACACGGTCGAATGCCTTCTCCAGATCCACAAAGCACAAGTGGACTGGTTGGGCAAACTCCCATGCACCCTCGAGGACCCGATGGAGAGTATAGAGCTGGTCCAGTGTTCCCCGGCCGGGACGAAAACCACACTGCTCCTCCTGAATCCGAGGTTCGACTATCGGTCGAATTCTCCTCTCCAGCACCCTGGAATAGACCTTACAGGGAAGGCTGAGGAGTGTGATTCCCCGATAGTTGGAACACACCCTCCGGTCCCCCTTCTTAAACAGAGGGACCACCACCCCGGTCTGCCAGTCCAGAGGTACTGTCCCCGACCGCCACGCGATGTTGCAGAGACGTGTCAGCCAAGACAGCCCTACAACATCCAGAGATTTAAGATACTCAGGACGGATCTCATCCACCCCCGGGGCTTTGCCACCGAGGAGCTTTCCAACCACCTCAGTAACTTCAGCCAGGGTGATGAGTGAGTCCGACCCCGAGTCCCCATAATATAATAATAATAATAATTATTATTATTATTATTATGATTATTATTATTATTATTATTATTATTATTATTATTATTATTATTATTATTATTATACATAAATAAATAAAATAAAAATATATAAATTAAATACATAAATAAGTAAATAATAATACCTAAAAAATAAAAACAAAACATAAAAAAATTAAAATAAATAAATAAATAATAATAATAATAATAATAATAATAATAATAAAGGAATAAAATAAAAATATATAAATAAAATACATAAATAAGTAAATAATAAATAATACCTAAAAAATAAAAATATAAAATAAATAAATAAATAAAAATAAATACATAAATAAGAAATTAAAAGGGAGTCTAAAAACATTTTGAGGCGACTGTAGAACCGACTGAAAAAATGTTTTTGTTAGGTTGTTAACTTCACATGGATTTAACACTATTACAGAGGACATGTTACAACATTATGACAAAAAAAAAATTAAATTAACAAAATGTAAATGCTAAGGTGTTTATTTACCTCCAAATAGAACATTTAAATAATAATAATCATCATCATAATTTAGATACACTTTTTTTCTTCAGGTCCCAGGAGGATATTACGCAAAATGGATTCATGTTAAAATAGCCACAAAAAACATACCAGGAGTTTAGTTTCATTCATACATGTTTGAGTAACCCCTTATTATTAAAGGTCCCATGGCATGAAATTTTCACTTTTTGAGGTTTTTGAACATTAACCAATAATAGTTGATGGATGGGAGCAGGTGATGTAGTCAACATAGCCTATGTTAGGGGTCGGCAACCTTTACCACTCAAAGAGCCATTTGGACCCATTTCACACAGTAAAGAAAACACTGGGAGCAGAACTCTTTTCAAATTTAAAATGAAATAAGACTGTTTTTTTCTTTTTTGTCTTTGTGCCATAGAATTACATTTTGAAAATGAACAAACTAAAATAAAATACATTTTAATCAAATACAGTGGTCCCTCGCTATATCCTCCTGGGACCCGAAGGAAAAAAAAGTGTATCTAAATTATTATTATTATTATTTTAATTTTCTATTTGGAGGTAAATGAACACCTTAGCATTTACGTTTTGTTAAATTTATTTTTATTCATAATGTTGTAACATGTCCTCTGTAATGGACTGTAATCGTGCTAAATCCATGTGAAGTCAACAACCTAACAAAAACATTTTTTTTTTTTTGATGACCAACATCTCTGACAAGCTCCTACAGTCACCTCAAAAAGTTTTTAGATTCTCTTTTAATTTCTTATTGATTTATATATTTACTTATTTGTGTATTTATTTATGTATTTGTATTTATATTTGTATTTATATTTGTATTTATATTTGTATTTATATTTATATATTTTTTTTATTTTTTATTTTTTATTTTTTATTTTATTTATTTATTTATTTATTTATTTATTATCTCAAAACACTTAAAAGATCAACTGGTTAACTCAATGTCCACTGTAAAGGACACGCACGTTCACTTTGCGAGGACACGCACGTTCGCGGCCTCACTGTTTCGATGATTTTTTAAATAGTGTATCAACGTGCATTGTGTTCTGCGTCCTGATTGGCTAAAGGACTGTAGACCTTTGCCGATGCGTCACTCCTTCTCCTCCGTGTCTCCTGGACAGGACAGAATGCGTTCAGCCAAATTTATATAAATGTTCGATCCCTAACAGTGTCACTCTGAAGTGCTGTTTGTTTGCAAGTTTTCTCCCCGACAAAACGCGCAACAGCGACGCGGCGCCAGGACGAAGAAGCTTGATCAGACGAACTGTGAAATACACGCAATATGTTTAGAGCCTGAAAACAGGTTTGGATCTTTGGTTCGATTCTGTAATATCTTCACAGATTTCGCCTATCGCGGGTTATTTTTAGTACGTGACCGCTGCGATAAACAAGGGACCACCGTACTGAGCCGCATCAGAGGGATCAAAGAGCCTATGTAAAAGTATTGAGTTACGCCTATGCTACTTACACAACACTAGGTTGAAAAACATACAGGAAAACTAGATAAAAGGTCATACAGTATACTTGTACACAGAGAGATTACAATATACATATGTAAATAGACATGTATCAAATAAGGAAATCCCACAGGCTCCTCAGGCAACCAAAAAAGTGACACAGCACACCTTTAAAGGTCCGATGGCATGAAATTTTCACTTTCTGAGGTTTTTGAACGTTAATGTGAGCTCCCCTACCCTGTTTAGCCCCCCCCCCCCCATGGTTAAAAGTTGCGAAATGTTTAAACTGAGCATTTGCGATCCTTTTCTGCGTTACAAAAAATCGGAGCTCAAACGGGCGATTTTGAACAAGGCACCTTATTGACGTCAGATCGAAAAAAGAAATGCAAATGCAGTTCCACCCCCGTCTGTCTGTACTCAGCGTCTCTGTAAATCACGCCCAGAGAGTTTGGACTGCGAATGCGCTAGGCAATGCGAAATGCGTTTTTTTATTTGCCTGGAGGCACGTCCGAGTGTTTCTAGGCTCGGAAGTCCTTTATCTGAGCCTCTGGACCTTTGAACAGCAGTGGTTTCATTTTATTTTCTGTGGAAATGTGTTTATTTTTCAATAGAACGCTTCAAATCTCTCCCCCCGTGCAAAAACATGGAAATGGATCAGCTGAGAGCTGAGAGCGGAGAGTTTGGCCACGCCCCCACCCTCTACTATAGGCCAGCTCTTTTCTCCTCATTTGCATTCAAGCAACAACGCCCATTATGGCCTTTTCAGAGAGAGAAAAATTACTCTTTCTCATCTTATCTCTGTTTCTCATGCACTGAGTGTTGATTTTGAAGAAGGATTCATTTACAGTATTAGGGAACCATTAAGGAGCCATATAAAAGCATCAAGAAGTACCATGTCATGGGATCTTTAAATCCAGAAAAAACAAATGACAACTGCACATTTTTGTCAAGTCTGCAGAATATCTCTTACACCTTTGAGTTCCAATCTCTTGAACAAAAACAAAAAAAACGTGATTTTTGTTTTTTTTTCTGGTTTTGTTTTGTTTTGTTTTTCATTTTGGCTCTTATAAGAACAGTCCTTTCTGCTGGTGAAAGGTAAGTCCGCTTTTGGCCCTGAATCGTCTTAGTGGAAAATTAGCTCATGTTCAAATCATCTGTGGTTTTCATGTTACAGTTCCATACACCGCCTCCCACCATCGCTGAGTGCTTTAACACGTGTGAGGGGGACCGCTTCAGTCTACAGACCACTGAACCAGGCCCCAGGATCTATACACATATACACCTATGACCATCATCTGTCACTCACCTCCTCTGTGCTCATGCAGGAGTTAAAGCAGCAGGTCCACTCCGTAATGATCTCCATATGTTGTCATGGCAATCAAACAAAGGCTTAACAGTAGAGGAGATGTTGTGACTTACATAAAGGAGAATTTAGGTTTTTTACAATCTGAGCCTTATTTCAGTAATAAAACAAGTTGTTTTACTCACCCATAGCACTTTGGTGTCATATGGAGCACTTCCAGAGATGTTTTAGATTAGCGATAGCCGTAGCGCGAGTTCTCGGGGCATATAATATATGCCCCGAGCGGTCTCCAAATAACACAAAATTTTGCACTTTTCAAATCATAGAAGCTCAATGTCTTAGTCTACACTTTTGTTTGAGTCAAAAGTGGCCTGTAATCCGAGATTTATCCATAATTTACAGCTTTGTGTTTCATGTTTGGGTCCCGAGAGCTGAGAGTGAAATAAGCTGTGACTCCGCACATGCGCACTGGCCTCCTCATCTACTCGAAACTATGGATAAATCTCGGATTACAGGCCACTTTTGACTCAAACGAAAGTGTAGACTAAGACATTGAGCTTCTATGATTTGAAAAGTGCTAAAGTTTGTGTTATTTGGAGACCGCAAACATGTGCCCCGAGAACTCACATTACGGAGATCACAAATCTAAAACATCTCTGGAGGTGCTCCATATGACACCAAAGTGCTATGGGTGAGTAAAACAACTTGTTTTATTACCGAAATAAGGCTCAGATTGTAAAAAAAAATGTTAATTCTCCTTTAAAAGGACACGTTATGCTATTTTCTGATCTATGTTATAATGTTTTGTAATCGCAAACATCCCTGGAGTTGTGTTTTGTTTCACTCATGCATGTTTAACACACAAAACCAAGTTACAGGTCAGATCTGTGGAGAGAGAACCTCACTCACAGTCAGAATGCATATATTTCTAGATATACAGTACAGCAGTGTTGGGAGTAACTCGTTACAAAAGTAATTAATTACTGTAATGCATTACTTTTTGGTGTAACGCAGTAATGTAACGCATTACAGGGAAGAAAATCGGTAATATATTACTCGTTACAATGCCAGTAACGCACATTACAATGCATTTTTAACCTGCTTTGTTTTTGTGGGTTTTGCGTTTTCTTCATACAAAGTTCGCGGATCACCGCGAGATCAGCTACTGAATCTGATAAGTCCGCGCAGAACATTACATTTCCTTTTACTTCGTCTGGAACTGGCAGACTGACAAAGGATGACAGAACCAGAAGAATCGGATAGTGCTAGCTCCTTTTCAAGATGGGCATACGCCCACTACTTTCACTTCGTTCAAAATAAGGACTCCAAGAACATTTTAGTTAAATGCACACTGTGTGTGAATCCCAAACCTCTTTCCACGTCGAAATGCAGTACAAGCAATTTGACGAAGCACTTGCAGAGGTGCCATAGCACCACGGAATTAGTCAGGAAAGGAGGGGATGGGACAGGGAACGATACAACCCCAACAAAGCAGCCGAAACTGATGTTGACCCGACCAGAGAATCTCCAGCCACGAGAGGTGAGAAGGCTTGTTGCCAAGTATATTGTGGAAGACATGCTGCCACTCTCCACGGTGGATTGCCAAATCCTTATTTCCAGTCATTTTGGCGAGAGTAACTAAAGTAATGCAAAAGTAGTGTAATGCCTTACTTTTTATTTAGAGTAATATTGTAATGTAAGGCATTACTTTAAAATGACAGTAACAAGTAATAAGTAGTGCATTAGTTTTTGAGTAACTTGCCCAACACTGCAGTACAGTATGTCATTGAATAAATGTACGGTAGAGCTGAACGATGGCATATCCACAGAAACAAGCAGGTGACGGTCTCCCAACCAAAAAGTTACACAGTGCACCTTTAATGACCCAGACCTAACCATACATTATGATTAGATGATGTTGACCCACTATTTTCTCTCACAAATGAGCCTCAGATTGATTCTGGCTTTTCAGACTGCTGTAGGGTCAGATAAAATGCATTCTGGCCACTCTTACAGAAACACATTACAGAGAGCTTTGAGAAGATTCTCTCATTAAACATTCTCGTACTGGGCCTAAGCCTTGGTTATACATCCAGAATAGATTTACGCTTTAGTTGAAAAGTTTTGCTATTGAAGCCCAACTCTGTCTTTCTCCCCCATTTTTTACTTTTACCTTAAGTAAACATTGTGCATTTTTAGGAGAGGAATAAATTGTACAAATAAGTTTCCCTTGTGGATCAATAAAGTTTGAGTAAGTCTAAGTCAACAAAGCTGTTACCAATGTGGCAAACTTTAAAGGTCAGGTCAGGTTTTGTGAGCTTTAAGGCATGTTACAATGTTATCTCCTAAAAATCATATTGGAGTTGTGTTTCGTTTCATTCACATGTTTGAGTAATCCTGCATTATGAGGTTGTCTGCATCTCCAAAGCTCAAAATGCTCTGTTCCACCTTGTGATGGGAAGTTAACAGCTAGTTTAGTTTAGTTTAGTTTAGTTTAGTAGAGTTTGGCAATTCCAGGCTGAAATGATCCAAATCCTAGTGAAGGTATGTGGAGTTTAAAAACACAGTGGGGCACTTCCTGGATTACCACATGACATCACAAGTGTGTTCTGTTTGAGAGAAGAACTCAGTGTATGCAGGGTTTGTGTGTTAAACATGTGTGAATGAAACAAAACACAACTCCAGGTGTATCTGTGGAACCAATATTAAAACATAGATTAGAAAATAGTGCAACATGGGCTCTTTAAAGGTCCCATGACATGGTACTTCTTGATGCTTTTATATGGCTCCTTAATGGTTCCCTAATACTGTAAATGAATCCTTTTTCAAAATCAACACTCAGTGCATGAGAAACAGAGATAAGATGAGAAAGAGTAATTTTTCTCTCTCTGAACAGGCCATTATGGGCGTTGTTGTTTGAATGCAAATGAGGAGAAAAGAGCTGGCCTATAGTAGAGGGTGGGGGTGTGGCCAAACTCTCCGCTCTAGCTCTCAGCTGATCCATTTCCTTGTTTTTGCACGGGGGGAGAGATTTGAAGCGTTCCATTGAAAAATAAACACATTTCCACAGAAAATAAAATTAAACCACTGCTGTTCAAAGGTCCAGAGGCTCAGATAAAGGACTTCCGAGCCTAGAAACACTCGGACGTGCCTCCAGGCAAATAAAAAAACGCATTTCGCATTGCCTAGCGCATTCACAGTCCAAACTCTCTGGGCGTGATTTACAGAGACGCTGAGTACAGACAGACGGGGGTGGAACTGCATTTGCATTTCTTTTTTCGATCTGACGTCAATAAGTTTCCTTGTTCAAAATCGCCCGTTTGAGCTCAGATTTTTTGTAACGCAGAAAAGGATCGCAAATGCTCAGTTTAGACATTACGCAACTTTTAACCATGGGGGGGGGGGGCTAAACAGGATAGGGGAGCTCACATTAACGTTCAAAAACCTCAGAAAGTGAAAATTTCATGCCATGGGACCTTTAAATTAATACCACTGTAAACAGATACTTTACGCAAATACTTTATGCAAAAGTGAGACATAAAGAAACATTAGCCATTTCCCAATTCAGCGAGTGCACGGTTCAGAGTGTGGTTTCAGTCTGCAGTCGAGGCGGTGCATACTCACTCAGCCCTGAGTGCAGTCCATGGATTGCATGGGCGTCTGCGAAATGGAACAGGTCCCGCCTCAGCTAAATGAGCCGGGTGGTCTGCTTCTTGTTCTATTGTTCTATATTATTCTATTGCGACTAGTAATACTTCGAATTGGGATATGGCGACACTGTAGAATATCCAGCATTACAACAGCAAAGGAAATATAGAAGTGTAAGGGGAAAAGCATGTGAACTGCTTTCAACTCAGGGGACAGAGAGGAGCAGAACAGGGTCCAGAGAGAGCTTCAGTGGAGGATCCGACGGGCCAAGAAGGACTATGGGAGGAGGATGGAGGAGCAGCTGGCCCAAAACAACGCACGGGGAGTGTGGAGAGGACTGAGGAGCATGTCTGGTTTTGGACAGAGTGGCAGAGGGACAGCTGATGGCGATCAGCGCTGGGCGGACGAATTAAACTGTTATTTCAACAGGTTTAATGCGCCCCCCACCCCCTCTGCCCCTCTGCCAACTCCCTCCTCCTCCTCTTCACACCTTCCCAGGCCAGTAGCCATACCCCCCCTTCCCCCTCACACAGACTCAACCCAGCACCAGCCCCCCTCCACCCCCCACCATCACCACCCCCCGCAGTCCACCCCAGTCCCCCCCCCTCTCCCCCCTCTCCATCACACCGGACGAGGTGAGGAGGGAGCTTAGGCGACTCAGGCAGAGGAAATCCGCAGGACCCGACGGTATCTGCCCCAGGCTGCTGAGAACCTGTGCAGACCAGCTCTGTGAGGTTCTCTGCTACATGTTCAATCTGAGCCTCAGCCTGGAGACGGTACCCGTCCTGTGGAAGACCTCCTGCGTGGTCCCGGTTCCCAAAACAACAAACGCCAGGGAACCGGCCCACTACAGACCAGTCGCCTTGACCTCCCACCTCATGAAGACCATGGAGAGGGTGATCCTCAGCCACCTCCGCTCTGTGGTGAGCCCTACACTGGACCCGCTGCAGTTTGCCTACAAGCCAAACGTAGGAGTAGAGGACGCCGTCATCTACTTTCTGCAGCAGGCGCTCACCCACCTTGAGATCGCCGGGAGTGCTGTGAGAGTCATGTTCTTTGACTTCTCCAGCGCCTTCAACACCATCAGCCCAGCGCTGCTGCGGGGGAAGCTGGAGGACGCGGGAGTTAATGGACATCTCGCTGCCTGGACCATCGACTACCTCACTGACCGTCCACAGTACGTGCGCCTGCGCGGCTGTGAGTCAGAGGTGGTAGTCTGCAGCACGGGGGCCCCCCAGGGTACTGTCCTCTCACCCTTCCTCTTCACCATATATACCTCGGACTTCACATACAACACGGACAGCTGCCATCTCCAGAAGTTCTCCGACGACTCGGCCATTGTGGGCTGTGTCAGAGGGGAACGAGCTGGAGTACCGCTCGGTCATCAGTGACTTTGTAGACTGGTGTGGGCGCAACCACCTGTGCCTTAACACCAGTAAGACAAAGGAGCTGGTGATCGACTTCAGGAGGAGACCACTACCTCACTCACCGGTGAACATCCAGGGGCAGGACATAGAGACTGTGAACAGTTTCAAGTACCTGGGTGTTCACCTCAACAATAAACTGGACTGGTCCCACAACACCGACGCCCTGTACAAGAAGGGCCAAAGTCGCCTCCACCTCCTGAGGAGACTGAGGTCCTTTGGAGTGAGCAGGCCTCTGCTCAAGACTTTTTATGACTCTGTGGTGGCCTCTGCTCTCCTCTACGCTGTCGTCTGCTGGGCCCCAAGCAGCACAGAACGGGACAGAAAAAGACTGAATAAGCTGGTCAGGAGGGCCAGTTCTGTCCTGGGCTGTCCTCTGGACCGTGTAGAGGAGGTGGCTGAGAGGAGGGTACTGGCCAAATTCATGTCCATTAAGGACGACACCTCTCACCCTCTGCACCGGACTGTAGAGGAGCTGAGCAGCTCCTTTAGCAGCCGACTGAGGCACCCCCAGTGCAAGAAGGAGCACTACCGCAGATCCTTCACCCCCACCACCATCAGACTGTATAATTCTAACATATAGGCCAGACGTGCAATATCCTCCTTTTTCATGTTGATGCTTGTTGTTACTATTATCATTATTACTATTTTCCATTATTACTATTATTACGTATTACTATTTGTACTATTTATTACTTACTTTATCCCCTCCCTGCCTGCATGCACTTTTTCCCTCTTGTCCAAATGTCCTGGAGCTACTGTGGCGAGTACATTTCTCCTGTGTGAGATCAATAAAGGCTTATCTTATCTTATCTTATACAGGTGCCGTGAACTATGCCGTTACGGCTACCGTCACACATGTTTAGCGTAGTTTATGAAGAGTTTCATGTAGCATAATTGTAGGCAGGGCTCTCAAGTCTCACGCATTGAGAGTGTGACACATGCAATTCGACGTGTTCACACGCTCACACGCCACACATGGCATTTCTCACGCTGATTTTTATTTTTTTTTGTGCCCAGAAAATCGGTCTGTGTGGCTCAGGTTATACAGGCACCGCGCGTTTTCAGCGAAAAAAAACCTCCCCCTCCCTCCTCCCCGTCCCGCTCCCCGGAAAAAAATCAGCCAATCAGAAAATAGATTGTTCTGTTGTTGGGCAGACTGTAGAGTGTAGTTTCATCTGCTAAGCGCACACTGCCATGTCAGTGATAAGGACAGCGACTGAACACGAGGAAACGGTGATGATAAAACAAACTGAGAACCATCAGGTAATAACTTCATTTATATAACTCTCATTAGTTGCTTTGTAGTTAAAGTTTGCTCTTTAGACAAACATTTACAGTCAGGGCTCTCAAGTCTCACGCATTGAGAGACAATTCGACGTGTTCACACGCTCACACGGCATTTCTCATGGACGACCCCGCTCAAAACTTGAGAGCCCTGGTTGTAGGTGAGGTACACACATTTTATAGTGAAGTCGCAACTGTCACATGGCGATGTGGCTGGCGAGTCCATCTTTGTAGTCATACAGTATATCCTGCCGCGCTGTGCATGCTGGGGCTTTTGAGTGTGCAAAGCGTGCACAGGGCTCTCAAGTTTTGCGTGAGAAATGCCATGTGAGCGTGTGAACGCGTCGAATTGTCTCTCCTCAATGCGTGAGACTTGAGAGCCCTGCTGTAAATGTTTGTCTAAAGAGCAAACTTAAAGGTCCCATGGCATGAAATTTTCACTTTCTGAGGTTTTTGAACGTTAATGTGAGCTCCCCTACCCTGTTTAGCCCCCCCATGGTTAAAAGTTGCAAAATGTCTAAACTGAGCATTTGCGATCCTTTTCTGCGTTACAAAAAATCGGAGCTCAAACAGGCGATTTTGAACAAGGCACCTTATTGACGTCAGATTGAAAAAAGAAATGCAAATGCAGTTCCACCCCCGTCTGTCTGAACTCAGCGTCTCTGTAAATCACGCCCAGAGAGTTTGGACTGCGAATGCGCTAGGCAATGCGAAATGCGTTTTTTTATTTGCCTGGAGGCACGTCCGAGTGTTTCTAGGCTCGGAAGTCCTTTATCTGAGCCTCTGGACCTTTGAACAGCAGTGGTTTAATTTTATTTTCTGTGGAAATGTGTTTATTTTTCAATGGAACGCTTCAAATCTCTCCCCCCATGCAAAAACAAGGAAATGGATCAGCTGAGGCTCAGAGCGAGAGCGGAGCGTTTGGCCACGCCCCCACCCTCTACTATTGGCCAGCTCTTTTCTCCTCATTTGCATTCAAGCAACAACGCCCATTATGGAGTGTTCAGAGAGAGAAAAATTACTCTTTCTCATCTTATCTCTGTTTATCATGCACTGAGAGTTGATTTTGAAGAAGGATTCATTTACAGTATTAGGGAACCATTAAGGAGCCATATAAAAGCATCAAGAAGTACCATGTCATGGGATCTTTAAACTACAAAGCAACTAATGAGAGTTATATAAATGAAGTTATTACCTGATGGTTCTCAGTTTGTTTTATCATCACCGCAGTGTGCGCTTAGCAGCTGGAACTACACTCTACAGTCTGCCCGACAACAGAACAATCTATTTTCTGATTGGCTGATTTTTTTCCGGGGAGTGGGATGGGGAGGAGGGGGAGAGTTTTCGCTGAAAACGCGCAATGCCTGCATAAACTGGGAAAAAAAAAAAAAAAAAAATCAGCGTGAGAAATGCCATGTGTGGCGTGTGAGCGTGTGAACACATCGAATTGCGTGTGTCACACTCTCAATGCGTGAGACTTGAGAGCCCTGGTGCATGTTTGCACGCTTGGTCCACGCTCCGATTTCCATGGAAACGACGGCGCTGTTCGGACCGCGTCTTAACTGTGCATGGGACAAAAACGAAATGGAACAGCAGTTGACGCGCCGGATATGACGCACATCCCCCTCCAAGCACGCTCCGAACCGTGCACTCGCTGAATTGGGAAACGGCTATTGTCTTATTGTCTGAAAATGCCCTAAACCTGTCATGGGTTACCAAACACTGAGCAGTGGTTCATTACAGTAGATTTAAAGCCGCTGTGCCAGATTAAAAAAAATAAACAAACATTTTAAGCAGTTTGCAATGGTCCAAATATATTCCGCACTTACCATATGCATTCTGAGCCCTAATTATTCACCGTGATGAGTTTATGAACGCTTGTCAACTTTTAGAGACCAGAGCAGAGTTTTGCTGTCACTGTGAAGCTAATAACAACAACAACTAGCATGCAAAAGTGCACTTAATGATTACAGGACGCTTCTTAAAACGCCGGAGCAGTCCTTGTAAAGGTGCACTGTGTAACCTGTCTGCTTGTCTCCGTGGAGATGTGCATAGAATGTTCCACAGTATTGTATGGGCATATATTTATGAATTACCATGGAGACAAATTAGAGGTTTGATCTGTGGAGGGGCCACCCTGCTCACAGTAAGAATGGATGTTTGTTTGTTTTTTAATTCTTTAGCCCAGCTTGACCCTCCTTCTCTTTCTGTCTCTCTCTTTCTGTACCTTTCTCTCATGCTACCTCTCGCTCTCTCTCTCTCTATCTATCTATCTATGTATCTGCCTACCTTTCTCTCCCTTCCTCTTCCTCCATCTCTCTCTATGTCCCCGTCTCCCCCCTCCATCTCTCTCTATGTCCCCCTCTCTCTCTCACTCTCACTCTTTCTCCCTTTTCTTCTCTTTCTCCTTTCCTCCCTCTCACATGCGCTCTCTCTATCCTTCCTCCTCTCCCTCACCCTCTCCCCTTTCTCTTTCTCTCTTCCTCCTTATGCCCTCCTCCCCTCCTCCCCCACTCTCTCTCTCTCTCTCTCTCTCTCTCTCTCTTTCGGAAATGAATGTTTTTAAGATATTTTTGAGCTATAAATAACACCTGTAGTTGAATAAATGCAAGACAAATTAGTTTAATGTCATATCCTGGACAATTTATACCAAATCATTAGCATCTCCATGGAAATGAACAGCAAAGTTACACAGTGCACCTCTTTTTTTTCTCTCCAATTATCTGAGTATATTCAAATGTATTAATTAGTGGGTTTTATTTCTTATGGTCCCGTGCCTAATTTGAAATCAACATCCTGCAGGGTGTGCCAGGTTTGAGTGCTCTGAAGAAACAACAGATTCTTTGCCAATTCAATTATAACCAACTCAAATCACCATCCACATACCCGACGGCACAGACAGACAGACAGCAGTGAGGTGGGGAGGCAGATTACATTCTTTGATGAGTGTTTTTCGCTGGCATGTCTTTAAATGTTTGAATTAAATTGTATAGAGGGAGCAGAGGTTGAACTGAAATATTTTTGAAACTTTTCCAACTGTGGTAAATAAACTCTTGGGATGATTTTGATTCAGGCAATTTCAAAGACTCCTATCGAACATCATTTTCTTAAATGGTTAAAGGCGCACTGGCTATAACCAAATCTACAAGGATACAGGATGTTGTTAATGAGTTGGAAAAATCACAGAAAACATGGAAGAAAGAGTCCATATCACGCTATTTTCTGATCTATATGTTATAATGTTGTTTCCACACCACAAACATACCTGGAGTTGTGTTTTGTTTAATTTACACATGTTTAACACGTAAATTACATGTACAGGAAGGGCTCCACTGTGTTTTTTAATTCCACGCGCCTTCACTAGAATCATTTGGATAATTTCAGACCTGGAATTACCAATCTCTACTGAACTAAGGGTAAAATGTTGCTATTAACTTGAAAACTACAGCTCCATGACATCACAAGGTGGAACAGAGCATTTTGAGTGTTATTATTATTATTAAGAACACTCAAGGTGGCGGCTCCTCGGTTCAGAAGCCCTTTATGATGAGCAATAGACCGAGACCAGTTACGTCGCCCGGATTGGCGTTACCGGGGCCTCACCCTGGAGCCAGGCCTGGGGTGGGTGCACACCAATGAACGTCTGGTGGCCGGGCCTTTCCCCATGGGGCCCGGCCGGGCGAAGCCCGAAGGAGGGACGTGGGGCCGTCCTCCCGTGGACCCACCACCCGCAGGAGGATCCATAAGGGGCCGGTGTAAAGAGATTTGGGCGGCAGTCAAAGGCAGGGGCCTCGGTGACCAGATCTCCGGACATGGAGACTAGCTCTGGGGACATGGAATGTCACCTCGCTGGGGGGGAAGGAGCCTGAGCTTGTGCGGGAAGTTGAGCGCTATCAACTAGATATAGTCGGCCTGACCTCCACTCACAGCTTGGGCTCTGGAACCCAACTCCTTGAAGGGGGCTGGACTCTCCATTTCTCTGGCGTTGCCCGTGGGGTGCGGCGGCGGGCTGGTGTGGGCCTGCTCATTGCCCCACAGCTCAGCCACTGTGTGTTGGAGTTCACCCCGGTGAACGAGAGGGTCGCGTCCCTGCGGCTTCGGGTCGGGGACAGGTCTCTCACTGTTGTGTCGGCCTCTGGGCCGAACAGCAGTGCAGAGTACCCGGTCTTCTTAGAGTGCCTGGTAGGGGTGCTGGACAGTGCACCGACCGGGGACTCCATTGTTCTCCTGGGGGACTTCAACGCCCACTTGAGCAACGACAGTGACACCTGGAGAGGGGTGATTGGGAGGAACGGCCTCCCTGATCTGAACCCGAGCGGTGTTCTGTTATTGGACTTCTGTGCTAGCCACAGTTTCTCCATAACGAACACCTTGTTCGAGCACAAGAGTGTCCACCAGCGCACGTGGCACCAGAACACCCTAGGACGGAGGTTGATGATCGACTTTGTTGTCGTGTCATCTGACCTCCGGCTGCATGTCTTGGACATTCGGGTGAAGAGAGGGGCAGAGCTGTCAACTGATCACCACCTGGTTGTGAGGTGGGTCCGCTGGCGGGGGAGGAAGCCGGAAAGACCTGGCAGGCCCAAGCGTATAGTGAAGGTCTGTTGGGAACGTCTGGCAGAGCCCTCTGTCAGGGGCACCTTCAACTTGCACCTCCGGGAGAGCTTTTACCGGATTCCAGGGGAGGCCTCTATTGACGATGCGGCCGCCCGTAGCTGTGGTCGTAAGGTCTGTGGTGCCTGTCGTGGCGGCAATCCCCAAACTCAGTGGTGGACACCGGAAGTAAGGGATGCCGTCAGGCTGAAGAAGGAGTCCTATTGGGCCTTGTTCACTCATGGGACTCCTGAGGCAGCCAATGGGTACCGGGGGGCCAAGCATGCTGCAGCCCGGGCGGTTGCAGAGGCAAAAACTCGGGTTTGGGAGGAGTTCGGAGAGGCCATGGAGAAGTACTATCGGATGGGCTCAAAGAAATTCTGGCAAACCGTTCGGCGCCTCAGGAGGGGGAAGCAGTGCTTCACCAACACTGTTTACGGTGGGGGTGGGGAGCTGTCGACTGGGGATTTTATCGGACGGTGGAAGGAATACTTTGAGGATCTCCTCAATCCCACCGTCACGTCTTCCGAGGAGGAAGCAGAGGCTGGAGACTCGGAGGCGGACTCCTTCATCACCCTGGCTGAAGTTACTGAGGTGGTTGGAAAGCTCTTCTGTGGCAAGGCCCCGGGGGTGGATGAGATCCGTCCTGAGTATCGTAAGTCTCTGGATGTTGTAGGGCTGTCTTGGCTGACACGTCTCTGCAACATAGCGTGGCGGTCGGGGACAGCACCTCTGGACTGGCAGACAGGGGTGGTGGTCCCTCTGTTCAAGAAGGGGGACCGGAGGGTGTGTTCCAACTATCGGGGAATCACACTCCTCAGCCTTCCCGGTAAGGTCTATTCCAGGGTGCTGGAGAGGAGAATTCGACCGATAGTCGAACCTCGGGTTCAGGCTATCAGGCTAAGGCAAAAGGAGAAATTCAATTTGTTACCTGCAAATACGTTTTGCAGTTCATCCAAGCTGCTTCTTCAGTTCTGGCTAGAGTGCTGGTGAACACTGCCTTATATCTGCCTGAAGGGGGCGCTAACTTCAATGAAATTACTCTGAAATTACCACACCTATTTGTTGCAGTTTCTGTCTGGCTAGCCCTATTGTTTTGTTGTTGTTGTTTGTTTGTTTGTTTGTTTGTTTGTTTGTTTTGATTTTGGTTTGAGGATAGAGTTATAGATGGGAGACAAATTATGTCTGAGACCTCCATTTTTGTTCAAGGAAGGGTTCTCTTTCTTGATAAAAATAGCCTCTTTAACTCCCCTCTCAAACCAGTTCTTTTCTCTGGCCAAGATCTGAACCTCACTGTCCTCAAAGGAGTGGCCTGTGGCTTTTAGGTGGAGATGTACGGCAGATGAAGGTCCACTCTGGCACGCCCGTCTGTGTTGGTACATCCTCTTGTGAAGTGGCTGTTTTGTTTCTTCAATATAGCGCTCACTGCAGTCTTCACTACACTGAATGGAGTAGACCACATTGCTTTGTTTGTGGCTCGGTGTTTTGTCCTTTGGGTGGACTAGACTGGGATTTCATACTGTCTGAAAATCCTCTGTAGTTTTTCAGAAACGGCGGCCAGGTAAGGAATAGGTACACCCTTTCTCCTGGGTTCTGATTCTCTGTTGTCTTGTTTCTTGTCCTTGTTTCTCTTAGTTTTGTTGAAAGCCCATTTAGGATATCCACAGAGATTTGTCAAGTTTTGTCTAATTGAATTAAAATTTTAATTTATTGATTTTATTGATCTCACACAGGAGAAATTGTCCTTTTTGACCCATCCTTATTATTAAATTTGAACCCATCCTTGTTATTAGGAACAGTGGGCAGCACATGACTGCGCCCGGGGGACCCATCTCCATGATCTTGTTGCTTAGGCTTGGTCAGGACCTCAGCTGGAGGATTTTTATGGTGCATTTTTTGGTGTTTTGGATTAATGGGGGAAATCGGAGTGCCCGGAGGAAACACGGGGATCGAACCCGGAACCTTCTTGCTGTGAAGCGTGAGTGCCAGCCATTTGTCTAGTTGACAAATTTAATTTCTCCTTTTGCCATGGATTCTACCTGGACAAGATAAGATAAGATAAGATAAGGTAAGATAAGACTTTATTGATCTCACACAGGAGAAATTTACTTGTCACAGTAGCTCCAGGTAGGGACAGTTTGAACAAGAAGACAAGTGCATGCAGCAAGAATGGCATAAAGATAGGTAATAATAATAATAAAATAAGTAATGAATTGAATAATAATAATAATAGTAATAATAATAATAAAAACAACTGAGGGATGTCAGTTTCAAAAAATGGGTCAGAAGGAGGTCTGAAGGAAGGCATTAGTCGAAATTGAGGTTATTCAGCATTTTAATGTAAAAATAGCAGAATACAAACGAAATGGTGACATCAGACATCTTCAGCATCCATGTTGTCAGCTTAGCAGAGAGACGTGAAGAGGGACCTCCCCAGCGGGGGCAGATCACACACACACACACACACAACACCACAAGGGACTCTCTTTAAATACAGTACAGACTGTTGAATATATGACATCAGCAACAGCTAACCTATAGGAGAATAGTTTAACTATGCAGACCATATAAGGCTCATAGAAAAACTCCCAGCTTTAAATGAGAAAAGTGTCCAATAGTGAGGTCAGCCAATCAGACAACAACTGTCACAACACAACCCCACAGTAAATGTAGTATGCAGTATCCTGTGAATAAAACACAGGAAGGGTCACACACCCCAAGTTAGTTTACAGCCTTTTACCACCTATAGCCACAAGTGAGGTACACAACAAATGGTGAAACAAATGGTGAGGTGAGACGGTTCCCACCGTAAGTAACTTAAAACCCAGGAATATAAAAGACTAGAATATGAAGAACACTTCAAGCATAAAAGAATAGATCTCACAGGGATTCTATACACAGCAAGTCCTAACCTCAAATTGTGACGCTTTTGTTATTTATTAAAACAATGCATAAATAATGCCCTCTACATTGTCTTTCTGATGATGACTTGAGTGCTATATTTTTACCACGCAATTAAATAATGCACAAGTTTGGTAGTGTTCTCATCTTTGTATCGATTCATATCGATGTCGTCATTCTTTAGCCCAGCCTGAGCCCACCCTTCTCTGCCTTCCTCTCTCTCTCCTCCTCCTCCTCCCTCTCACTCTCCCCATCTCACTCCCTTTCTCCCATAATCTTCGTTCTTCTCCCCCCTTCAATCTCTCTTTGCATCTTCCTCCCTGCTCTCTCCCCTTCTTTTTCTCTCGCTCTCCCTCTTCTCCCCTCATTCTCCTTCTCCTCTCTCTCTCTCTCACCCTTTTCTTTCCTCCTTTTCTCTCACCCTCCCTCCCTCGTAGGTTCTCGTCCTGCCTGTGCCACTCAGAGAGGCGCTTACTCACTCTCTCATGATGAAGTCATATTAGCCTCTGATTGATACAGAGCTGCAGATGCTGTAATGGGCCCCAGTATAAATCTCCATAGTGACTGTGTTCATTTAGCTGGAGTACACTGACTCAGCTCTGGCAGCTCAAGCTAAACCAATGGACAAACATATTTACAATCATGGACGTATGTTTGATTTGTGTCAGTGAGGAGAGGGACACTTCAGCAGAGAAGAGCTGCTTCTCGTGGAGTGGACAAACATCTTTTTGTTTATCGTTTTGTACCGTCAACGCAAGACCATCCTGGGTGCTAAGCTGTAGGCATGTCAGAGACGAATACCGACTCAGATGCTGATCAGTGATTTTACAGGCAAAATGAACTCTTGTGAGCTTTAAAGGAGAATTAAAGTTTTTTTTACAATCTGAGCCTTATTTCGGCAATAAAGTTATTTTAGTCACTCATAGCACTTTGGTGTCATATGGAGCACTTCCAGAGATGTTTTAGATTAGCGATAGCCGTAGTGCTAATATATGCCCCGAGCGGTCTCCAAATAACACAAACTTTAGCACTTTTCAAATAATAGAAGCTCAATGTCTTAGTCTACACTTTCGTTTGAGTCAAAAGTGGCCTGTAATGTGAGATTTATCCATAATTTACAGCTTTGCGTTTCATGTTTGGGTCCCGAGAGCTGAGAGTGAAATAAGCTGTGACTCCGCACATGCGCACTGGCCTCCTCATCTACTCGAAACTATGGATAAATCTCGGATTACAGGCCACTTTTGACTCAAACAAAAGTGTAGACTAAGACATCGAGCTTCTATGATTTGAAAAGTGCTAAAGTTTGAGTTATTTGGAGACCACTCGGGGCATATATTCAGTGGTGAAAGTAAAGCAGTGCACACCGGAACGCAGCACTGGTATAAAATTCACAGCCGGTACAGCACCGCTAAGAGAATATGGTTAATGGTGGCCAAAACCCACATTTGAAAAAAGAAGTAAGGTGCGCTATTTAAGTAGAAAACATAAACAAACACACTATGCCATTCGAGAATAACTGAAAGCTACCCGAAACTCTGGTGCAGAGATATCTGCAGTCTGTTAAGCAAGGATTGTCAAAACTTATCTGACTGTAGCCGTGAAAGTAGCCTAAACCATTGTGAGGCGGTGCTGCGCACTGGTAGAAGATTTAAGGCCGGCGCGCTGCCTGCACCTGTAAGAGAGGGTTTATGCTGACTAAAAAAATATGAAATAATTAAGTATATTAAAAAAGTTATTTATCTATGAAAAAGGTGTAAAACGTAAAAAAAAAAAAAAAAAAAGGACTAAAGCAAGACTAAACCAGGACTAAACCAAGACTAAACAAGGACTAAACCAAAGCAAGACTAAACCAGGACTAAACCAAGACTAAACCAGGACTAAACCAAAGCAAGACTAAACCAGGACTAGACCAAGACTAAACCAGGACTATACCAAGACAAAACCAGGACTAAACCAGGACTAAACCAGGACTAGATCAGGACCAAACCAGGACCGGTCCGGGGAGTGACTCACCTGTTCGGAGCTGCAGGTCGCTCCGTGTGTCCACAGCACAGCCGGTACAGTACACCGGGCTCCAAGCGCCTTTCCCGCCTCACCGCGGGCTGAGGGTCCGCTGACAGACCGGGGGAGAGGAGGAGACAGCGGGGGAGACAGAGGAGGAGACACAGGGACACCCGCTAACTGAGATTTTTTTCCGGGGAGCGGGCGGGGAGGAGGGGGGGAGTTTTTTTCGCTGAAAACGTGCGGTGCCTGCATAAACTGAGCCACACAGACCGATTTTCTGGGCACCAAAACAAAACAAACAAACAAAAAAATCAGCGTGAGAAATGCCATGTGTGGCGTGTGAGCGTGTGAACACGTCGAATTGCGTGTGTCACACTCTCAATGAGACTTGAGAGCCCTGTCGGGGCATATATTAGCGCTACGGATATCGCTAACCTAAAACATCTCTGGAAGTGCTCCATATGACACCAAAGTGCTATGGGTGAGTAAAACAACTTGTTTTATTCCCGAAATAAGGCTCAGATTGTAAAAAACGTTAATTCTCCTTTAAGCCATATTATAATACTTCATCAAAAACATATCTGGAGTTGTGTTTTGTTTCATTTACACATGTTTGAGTGATCCTTCATTATCAGTCCGTCTACTGTACACCTCCTAAGCTCAAAATGCTTTGTTCCACCTTATGTCATGTAGTGGTAGTTTTCAAGTTAAAGGGATATGCCACCCCCAGGTCAAATTTGGGCATCTCCCCACAGTCCAGAGACTAAAACAAGTGATGAAAAGCGTTTTCCTGCTCACCCAGCCATTGTCCGAGTCTGTTAGCACTGACCGCTGCGCGCAGCTGCTGCTCCTCCACCTTAGACTGGAGTCTAACGTCGCCAGAGAAAGATTTCGGCCAAAAGGAATTAATTTGCTCGATGCTTTTCCCAATTACTTTCTGTGTAGTGCGCATTCATATCGAGTGCAAATAAATGTGCAAATCAACACGGAGAGCTTGACTTGGTCATTTTGGGTGGGAACTATTTTTCAGTGCGGAAAAAGACAGACGAAGCACACACCACGTGGACAG
The DNA here is from genome assembly GCA_036785185.1 of Paratrypauchen microcephalus. Lineage (NCBI taxonomy): Eukaryota > Metazoa > Chordata > Actinopteri > Gobiiformes > Gobiidae > Paratrypauchen > Paratrypauchen microcephalus. Next base: position 497,539 of record JAVJIX010000067.1, on the reverse strand, counting down.
GGGAATCCCTGTTTACGCACCAGAAAGGGAGTTCCCCCGGTGCGTGCTTCGTCTTTCTTTTTCCGCACTGAAAAATAGTTCCCACCCAAAATGACCAAGTCAAGCTCTCCGTGTTGATTTGCACATTTATTTGCACTCGATATGAATGCGCACTACACAGAAAGTAATTGGGAAAAGCATCGAGCAAATTAATTCCTTTTGGCCGAAATCTTTCTCTGGCGACGTTAGCCTCCAGTCTAACGCGGAGGAGCAGCAGCTCGCGCGGCGGTCAGTGCTAACAGACTCGGACAATGGCTGGGTGAGCAGGAAAACGCTTTTCATCACTTGTTTTAGTCTCTGGACTGTGGGGAGATGCCCAAGTTTGACCTGGGGGTGGCATATCCCTTTAAAGTTTTCATTCTTGGGCTGAAATAATCCAAATGATTCTAGTGAAGCTGTATGGAGTTTAAAAGCACAGTGGAGCATTTCCTCTATTACCACGTAGTATTTACTCAGCCTAGATCTGCAGGTTTTGTGAGTTAAACATTTGTGAACAAAACAACACACAACTCCACTCTCCTGTTTGTGACGAGGAAACAACATTATAACAGAAAATAGAGTAATACTGTATGGGCCCTTTAAAGTATCCATGCTGATTTGAGCAGATAATGGTAGAAAGTGCCTTTTTCAGAAGAACCATGTGGAAATCCATTTAAAATTATAAAACCGATTATTATTATTTTGTGTGGATGGTAAAAGAGATTTACTGTAGAACTACATCAATACCTTTTGGTCATCAAAATGGGTGTGTGGGGATTTCTTCAAAGCATTATTTCTAAATTGCTTGGGGCTGGGCAATAATGTTGTGATCATGGGTCTGAGGACTTGTCAGGGAGGGTCAGCAGAAAAAAACAAACAGCTCATTTCACACAGTCCAACAGTCCCTTACTTGTGTCCTTTGAATGGCACATGCTGCACTTCTTAGTTGGTAAAAAACTGTGATGTTTCAAAAAGTCCTCAGTGTGTGAGCCAGGTATAGCCAAAAATTGCAGCTAACTACTCCGTTGCTATGGGAATGAAGGTGTTGTTACGTGTGCAGTTAGCCAATGCCCAACACAAAGTGATAAAAACAGTCTCCGTTTATCTGAGATACAAAACTACACACGCACACACACACAAAAAAAGCAACAAAACAATAGAATAAAGTTCACATAATTATCCCACAGTCCTGCACCACTGGCGTGTGCACGTGAAACGGCCGTCCTCCCACCAGTCCAACTGCCCGTAGTCTCCAGAAGTCCATAGAATGCGCGGAATCGTCTCCAGTGGCATCTTCGAGGCAGAAAGTCCGCAGAAAAACGTGTAATCCAAAGCGATGGAGCAGCACCAAAAGCAAAAAGACGAGCTCACGGCACCGCCACATGCCGGCCGTCGAAAACTCATAAGATGGCTGCCCACATACATGGAACTCACAAAATGGCGGCACACATAGAAAACACACAGAAATGGCTCATGCAATACAACATATTTACATATACAAACTAAAATACAACAAATAAAATAAAATAAAACACTTGTCCATCACACCTTTCCCCTTAAAGTGAAAATTTTGATTTCAAAGATCAAAATTTTCATTCACGTCCCTCATTCAACCCATGGTGGGTTCAACACCATGACAATCAGCAATCACATTATCTTTACCCTTGATGTGCTTGATCACAATGTCATATTCTTGAAGAATTAAACTCCAGTTTAGCAATCTCCTATTCTTGTTTTTCATCTTAGCCAAGAACACCAAGGGATTATGATCTGTATATACAATCATGGGTTTCTGGCTGGTGCAAATATACACATCAAAGTGCTGGAGGGCCAGAATCAGGGCTAAAAAGCTCCTTTTCAATAGTGGAATAGTTCCTTTGATGTCGGTTTAGCTTTTTGGAAAAGTAAGCTATGGGATGCTCAACACAGTCATTCGTATCTTGTTGTAATAACACGGCACCTGCTGCATCCTCACTAGCGTCTACAGCTAGGGCAAACGGTTTGCCAAAATCAGGTGAACGGAGAACAGGGAAGTGACACAACAAAAACTTTAGTCTGTCAAATGCCTTTTGGCAGGCGTCAGTCCACACGAACTCCTCACGTTTCTTGAGCAAATCTGTCAACGGCAGGGCTACATCGGCAAAGTTCTTGCAGAACTTGCGGTAGTATCCTACCATGCCTAAAAATCGCCGCAAAGCCTTCTTACTGGTGGGAACAGGGTAGGCCACTATAGTCTGGATCTTAGCATCAACAGGAACCACCTTGCCTTGGCCAATCACATGCCCCAGATAGGTAACACTGGCACAGCCAAATTCACTTTTTGCTAGATTAACCGTAAGATTGGCCTCTGCCAGTTTCTGTAACAGTTTTTCAACATCAGCGATATGACCTTCCCAGGTGTCACTCCCTGTAACCAAATCATCAATGTAGGCACTGGTGTTGGGTAAGCCCTTAACCACGGAGTGAATCATTCTTTGAAATGTAGCGGGTGAGTTCTTCATTCCAAATGGGAGTACATTGTACTCATACAACCCTGACGGGGTGACTATCTATCTATCTATCTATATACAAAGGCTGTGTCCCACCATAGTGGGGTAGCCTAGACAGGGCATACATTTTTTGTTCCTTTCCCTCCTTCCTTCCTTTCCCAAACCCTCCTTCCGTGACTTTTTTTTTCCCTCGTTTGTACCAGCGTCCTTTCCTCATCACCATCACCACTCTCTTCCCACACTGGCGTCCACCCACCCCTCATCCATGCACTGGACAACCGAGAAGGCAGCCAGCGAACCCGAGCGGAAAAACCCCCAGGACCCGCCCCAGGCGGCACAAAGGGATGACCGGCCAGACCCAGAGCGCAAACCGGACCACCGCCAGCACCCAGGAATCCTCCAGAGGACCACAGAGGGACAGCACCTAGAGAGGGACGAGCACCCAAGCACACCTTCCATCCATCACCATCACCGCTGTCGCCCCACTTTAAAATCCACTTCTCCCCCCTCTCCGAACATTTCTTCATATCCTATGTTGCCCTATATTGTGTATAATGTGTATGCTATTTATATTGTGTAGTAGTAGTAGTAGTGTAGGTGTTCAGCCCTCACTAAGAAAATGATGCATTAAAAGAAGGAGGACATTGTCCTGCAGCCTAGGTGTAGGTATTCAGCTTGCCCTGACTAAGAAATGATGCATTAAAAACAATCCAAAACATTGGGAGAGGGTCCAGGTCCAGACCATCCGCAATCATCCCACTACAACAGCAGTAACAGTAATAACTAAAGGTGCACCTAGATAACGTCGCCCCCCTCCAGGTGCCCCCGTCCACCATACAAAACCCCAAAGAACCCCGGATCCAGGCGGCCATCCGGACCACACCCCTAAGCACCAGCCAGCCACCCCCTCGGCACCCCGAAACCAGACCTGGTGATACCACCCAAGCCCGCCAGCAACCCCCCAAACAACCCAGCACTCAGAACAAACCAGCACTCAGACGCCAGCACCACCCAAACGTCACCGGAGAGGCATGATGATGTTGGGGAAAAGGACACCTTGGTTTACGGTCTAAGGACCGATCTAAACCACACCACACTGCACCAGGGTCAGCTGCACAGCCCAGTGTGGGCACTTCCACAGCAGGGCCTCAGCCAAAGCTGGTTTCCCCCTGCCGCTTCATATCAAGACCCGTCCTCTACCACACCCATCCATTCATTCATACACAAACTCTCTCCATTCATCCCTGTCCTGAGCAGCCTCTCTCCCTTGCACCACAGTCATCCCTCTTGCATTCAACGCTCGACAAATGCAGATATTTCCCTAGCTCTATCAGTTAGCGGAACACACCAATACCCTTTCAACAGGTCAATCTTCGTGAGAAACTTTGCTTATCCAACTTTGTCAATACAGTCATCCACGCTTGGGATTGGAAAAGCATCCGTTTTGCTAACAGCATTTACTTTTCTATAGTCAGTACAAAATCGTGGAGTACCATCGGACTTTGGCACCAACACACATGGCAAGCTCCAATCAGAATGCGATGGCTGAATAATGTTGTGCTCCAACATGTACAGCACCTCACCTTCAGCAAGTTTACATTTCGCAGGACTCATTCTATAAGGGTGTTGCTTGATGGGTGGAGCGTCACCCACATCAACATCATGAATGGCCACATGAGTTCTCTTTGGCATCGTCATTTCTACTCTTACCCTCAGCCGCCTTGGCTTTAACGCCTGTGGTTGGTGCTGCTATGGGTTTACCACCAGTCTGTCTAGTAACAGCCTGCCGGTCTTGGAATCCAAACTTAGTCTTATGCGTCAATGCATACTCATCAGCTAACTTAGCCGCTTCTCGGAGTGTCGTGGCATCTTTTTCATCCAGATACGACTTAATGTCATCCTTGACATACCGTTTGAATTCCTCCACCAGCATTAAGTCCTTCAACAGCTTGAAGTCACCACGGACAGACTTAGATGTGCACCAACGTTCAAAGTACACTTCCTTATCATGAGCAAATTCAACATATGTCTGCTTTTCATCCTTTCTAAGGCCCCTAAATTTCTGCCTGCATGCTTCTGGCACTAATTCGCAAGCAGTCAATATGGCCTGCTTAACCACATCATATATCGAGGCATCACCAACAGCCAAAGCTGAATACGCCTGCTGTGCCTTTCCTCTCAAGACACTCTGCAGCATCAAAGGCCAATACTCCTTGGGCCATTTTAAACTCTCTGTTTAAAATGGCCCACGGCGCGGCGAGAGCCGGAGCTGGTTGCAACGCGCTCCGTTATTTTCCAACTTTTTTTCTGCTCTTACCTGCTTGTTCGTTTGCACACTTTGAAGATTGTGTGTATAAGGATGAGTGCTTCAGAGACGCGATGTTTCTGCTCCGTTTCGACCTCTATTTTCTCTGGATTTTGACTTTTTCACCGTTGCTATGTGCGTTGCTATGTGCGCTGCGCGGCGCAGTTGTGTGCCGGAGGAGCTGCTACGACGGACGCGCAGAGGCGGACGTTACTTTTTTGTGCTGTGCAACACTGGAATTTCCCCACTGAGGGACTAATAAAGGCATATCTTATCTTATCTTATCTTATCTTACTTCCAGCTCATCAAAAGGTGGGACCAATCTCACTTCTCTGCTAGCAACAAAGTTATCGAGGTGTCCTGTGGCTGTTCTCCCTAACTTTGCCAACTCTAATTGCACCCCTAAAGCCTCTTTCTCCATTTGCAATCGTTCGCTTTCCCTCCTTTCCTGTCTTTCCTTGTCTTCTCTCTCACTCTCTAATCTTAATTTCTCCAACTCAAAATGTCTCTCCTTTTCTCTTTCTTCTGCCCGTTCTTTCTCTCTTTCCCTTTCCAACCGAAGTAACTGCAGTTGGAAAGGGATGTCTTTCCCACTGTCTGTGCTAGGTCCAGCTGGGGAATCAGGCTCCACAAACTTAGCTAAATCGGCAATGCTAAAAATGCCTTCACGATGATAATGCCGGGCAGCAGCCTGAGCCATTTTAACTTTTGTGCACTTTGAATTTATACCAGGCAGGTTTAGAGACCTAGCGACCTCCAGCAATTCAGTTTTTCTCAAATCCTGCAGACCTTTAACAGTTGGATTTTCCAAAAAGTCAAGCGTTGCTTTCGCCATGATGAAACAAAAAAAACAAAAGAGTCTCGATGCTAAAGTTGGCTTCCACGAATGCTAACAGGCTACAAACGACTCACTAACGCATGGCATTCATCCTGGACGAGCCCCCAATTATGTTACGTGTGCAGTTAGCCAATGCCCAACACAAAGTTATAAAAACAGTCTCCGTTTATCTGAGATACAAAACTACACACCCACACACACAAAAAAAAGCAACAAAACAATAGAATAAAGTTCAAATAATTATCCCACAGTCCTGCACCACCGGCGTGCGCACGGCCGTCCTCCCACCAGTCCAACTGCCCGTAGTCTCCAGAAGTCCATAGAATGCGCGGAATCCTCTCCAGTGGCATCCTCGAGGCAGAAAGTCCGCAGAAAAACGTGTAATCCAAAGCGATGGAGCAGCACCAAAAGCAAAAAGACGAGCTCACGGCACCGCCACATGCCGGCCGCGCGGAGCTTCTTCTTGCTTGCGTCCTTGTCCTTCTGGTGTGTCTTCTGTGGTGTCCGTCTAGTCTGGTTAACACCTGACCATATCACAAGTGAGATATGGGTCTGGAAACTCGCTTCGAAAAATCCCGTAGCGGAGGTGTGGTTAGCGATTGCCAACGGCCGTTTATTGGGCGTTATGAATGTCTATCATTGAGCGTATACGTAAGTCCATAGCCAATCATGTCAGTTGTCAGTTCAAACTACAAGCTTCCGTTTGTCATGTAGTACGCGTCACCGTCTTGCCACCCCTCCCCCGCTCTCTGATTGGGGCCCTAAATCTGGGACTCTCGCTTGGACGAGTTTCCAGGCCGCCTTCCAGTTCGAAACGAATGGAAGCGGCCTGGGAATTCCCAGGCTAGTGTCCGTCCTCTCTCTGAGTGAGATGTGAACTGTGGTGTTTATATACCAGCCAAGATCAAGGATAAAAGATCAAAGAATAAAGCATTAAAGTGAGCCAAATATGGTCATGCTTCCTGGACATCAAGTGAACCAATCGGAAAACACTTCCTGCACATCGGGGCGGGACAGGAAGTGTTCGAAAACTCATAAGATGGCTGCCCACATACATGGAACTCACAAAATGGCGGCACACATAGAAAACACACAGAAATGGCTCATGCAATACAACATATTTACATATACAAACTAAAATACAACAAATAAAATAAAATAAACAAAACGCTTGTCCATCACAGTGTCTAATTGTCAATGATATGGTTTGGGTTTGTAATCGAGACGTGTACACCAAGTCCTGTCAGTAAAATCTGTTTGTAGTTCAGGTTTTTGAAGAAGAAATGCTATTATTTTTGTTTTTGAAAGAGCGATAGAGAAATACAGTATTTATCACCCAGGCTTAGTTTCCTGTGTACTCAACTCTCTTCTTGTAACAGAGGATTGCATGTGCCCATTTTCATTACAGAATCAGGTACTACAGCTCATTCATTACTCATCTCACCATTTAAAAACATGCTCCCATCTCAACACCGCCTCGCAATTTGGAGAACTTTCTTATCACTTACGAGCTCCAGCTTCACTTTTTATTGGTAAGTCACCTGGAAATGTATCTTGTATTAATAATTTGCCGTTTTACTGGTGAGGTAATTGGCTGTGCCACGGAGGCCATATTGAGGATAGCTTAAGGCTGTTTGTGCAAAGGTCTATGCTAAAACCTGCTAAAGTTGGGACATTTAAAGGAAAGTGAAAGACTATTTCCCATGTCACCAGTCTGTTAAAAGCAGCCAATCAGAGCCAGGTATTTTAGCCAGTGTTTTTTCCAAGGCAAAAAGGTCTATCTCTATTGATAATTTACATTTACAACAGTTCCTGGGGGTGTGATGCTAACTGATGGTACTATTCAGTCTGAAGCTCTGTTACTTAAAGGAGAATTAACATTTTTTACAATCTGAGCCTTATTTCGGTAATAAAACAAGTTGTTTTACTCACCCATAGCACTTTGGTGTCATATGGAGCACTTCCGGAAATGTTTTAGATTAGCAATATCCGTAACGCGAGTATATATATATATATATATATATATATATATATATATATATATATATATATATATATATATACAGTGGTACCTCACCTTACGAAAGACCCTACATACGAAAAATCCAAGTTACGAAACGCCTTCACGTTAAATTTTGGTCTCTAGATACGAAAGAAAATTCAAGTTACGAAACGTGAAATCTCAAAAATTCAATTAATGCGCGCTCAGATGCACACCCTGAAACGTAAATACACTTTATCAACACACACGGGGTTAGGTTCCAGAGGTGGCCCGCGGTGGGAGAGGTCCACGAGGTAGGACAACTTTGTATTTTGCAATTGTTCTACATGTTTTAGGGCTGTAAATGCCTCACCACACACATTCTACGCTTTTCTCAGACTAGAGTTGGGCTTTTCTCGCATTTCTCTCTCGTTTGAACACTCGAACTTTCATAGATTTTCAATGGAATGTGTTGATAGTGAAGCGTGGGGGGAGACACAGCTCAATATAGCACCGAAAGTGCGATGGCAGCGGAGACACAGGATTACTATCAACAACACATCATCAGTAGGGTAAAACTCACCTGTCTCACGAGGGTCTAAACCCCGCTCACGTTCCCTTAGTGAGTGAACAATCCAACGCTTGGTGAATTCTGCTTCACAATGAGAGGAAGAGCCGACATCAAAGGATCAAAAAGCGACGTCGACGCGGCGCGGGATGGAGCCCTGGCGCCTGGGCCGTGCCTCCCCCTCGGGGCCTCGGGGCCGCGGGGCCACGGGGCCGCGGGGCCACGGGCCCGCGCGGCTCGGCCCGCACGAGCCCACGCGGGTGATTTAATCCTGGTCTGGTCCCGGTTTGGTCCGGGTCTGGACCTGGTCCGGTCCTGGTTTAGACCTGGTCTAGACCTGGTTTAGTTCTGGTCTAGACCTGGAGGTCAGAAAAAACCAGGGAAAGAGCGTCTTTCTCGGCCTCTTAGCTCTAGCGCGGAACGCGCAAGGAGCACAGAGACACGAGCAACGCGCTCCTCCAACGGCACTGCCATGTCCCGGGATAATCCTGGTTTAGTCCAGGTCCAGTCCAGGTTTAGACCTGGTTTAGTTCTTGTCTAGACCTGGTTTATTCGAATCAGGACACAGAACACAAATGTTACACTATAAAAAATAGTTACACTATAAAAAAAAAAACTTGGAACGGATCAGGCATTTTCCATTTAAATAGCTACTCAACTTACGAAACTACTTCTGGAACGAATTAATTTCGTAAGGTGAGGTACCACTGTATATATGTATAATATATGCCCCGAGCGGTCTCCAAATAACACAAACTTTAGCACTTTTCAAATCATAGAAGCTCAGTGTCTTAGTCTACGCTTTCATTTGAGCCAAAAGTGGCCTGTAATCTGAGATTTATCCATAATTTACAGTTTTGCGTTTCATGTTTGGGTCCCGGGAGCTGAGAGCGAAATAAGATGTGACTCCGCACATGTGCACTGGCCTCCTCATCTACTCGAAACTATGGCTAAATCTCGGATTACAGGCCACTTTTGACTCAAACAAAAGCGTAGACTAAGACATTGAGCTTCTGCATCTTTTCTGCTCTGCATCTCCCAGTTGGCGGCGCGCGCATGCGCAGCGGCCCCTCCCCTCCCCTCTCTATACTGTCCTGCCTGGTTAGTGGGGAAACGAAATTTCAAATTCACTTTATGTACATGTACATATGATTGTTTTTCGACAATAAAGCAAACTATGACTATGACTATGCAATGTCATCTTCACGCAGACATCATCAGTCCATTGCAAGTCGGATCTGTAATTGAATAAATGCAAGATCAGTGATGAGAAAATTAAGACAAAAACATGACGTACCTTCCACCTGGAAAAAAAGTTCCGTAGTGGAGCTTCAAATAAATTAATCTTCTCCCTTCATACCGTTTGTCTAAACCCTTTTTTTTCCTCTAAAGATATCTGTTATCTGCAATTGAGCTCTTCAGTATTCAGTACCCCATAACCCACAGCCAAGCTATCCCAATCTTATTTTAAATAGAAAAAGTCCTATATATAAGTTCTATATCTTTGGGCACCAGGAAACATCAGACACGACTTGTTAACCCACTGTATATAAACTATAGGTTCAGGCGCATGCTCCTATCTCACACGAGCAGTTGTTATTTTACAGATATTTCCCCCTCTCTCTTCCGCTCGGCTGTTCTTCTCATCTCATTCTCTGTACTCTCCTTTCACTTAAAACACTAGCACAGAGCTGAGCCAAATCCACGCTTTTTATATCCACGCTTTCAGCTTGCCAGAAAAAAACTATTGGGTTTCTTTAAAGACGGAGCAGGGGGTGGAGCTAAGAAGGAGCATTATCCTTCAACAACCTTCCGTCAATTACACTCCCGATTAGAGACTGCTAATGGGACGTAAAGGGCCCTGGCACAGCTACAGTGGCTAAGTTACAGACCACACTCTACTCTACTCCTGTGTGGTAGAGCTGAGTTACATTTGCTATGTGTTGCTAGGAACCATAGACTGTATAAAAAATGTGGACTAAGTAAGTAAGCGAGTGTGACGTCACCTCATACTGTTCAACTCCAGTCAAATGAAGCTCATCGAGGATACAGTTACAGGAGCAAATTTGGAGTCAGTTTCATATAAAAAAAATATTTACAGACAAAATAGTGAAGTAAAAATACCGGGATCATGTTGAGCGGATTAATATGAACAATTTAAGACCAAAATGACAAGACTCACTGCAGCAGTTCCATAAAGAAGGGTGACAGTTTTTCAATGTAAAGTCAAATGGAGCCAGAGTCGATAGAGCCGGAAGCGCACCTACAGTATGTTCACTTCCTATTTGGAATGCAGCAGCTAGCGAGTTAGTAATGCCCATTTATATATATCCAATTCAACTTTATTTGTACAGGGGGTCCTCGGGTTACGACGGTCTCGACTTACGACGTTTCGTGGTTACGAACGCGCCCCCATTAAAAATATATATATATATTACGCGTCATTCCGTCTTACGCGGTTTAACGTGGTAAGCGACGTAAACAAACGCGAGCGGTGCACGGCGGAAGAATACGCTCTGTTGTGGTTGTAGGGCGGAGAAGACGGCCTTGTGTGCGTGCCCAATGTGGGCGGAAGTACCTGATGTGGGCTCTGATCTGCTCCTATGAAAGCGGCAGTGATTACCAAGCAGCGTAGTGGTCTAATTATTGAGATGGAAAGGTTATTGGTGCTTTGGTTGGAAGATCAAAGGCAAAATCCGACTTACGACGAAATTCGGGTTACGACACGTCTTAAGAACTGATCAACGTCGTAACCTGAGGACCCCCCTGTATAGCACATTTTACCAACACAAAGTCTCCACAGTGCTGCACAGAGTAGGCACGGTATATATTAACACGTTAAATAAAATGAAGCATAAAACATTTTGGGTTTTTTTTGTCCTTGATAGGGAAATTTTGCTGCTTTATTTGAGCCATCCTTCCACCAGTGTCACCTGTCAGTATGTGCTACAAAAGGACATTTTGTGGACAGTGACACAGGCAGAACATCACATCCATCCATCCATTTTCTTCCACTTATCCAGGGCCAGGTCACAGGGGCAACCATCTAAGCAGGGAATCCCAGACTTCTTTCATCCCAGACACTTCCTCCAGCTCCTCCCGGGGGACCCCAAGGCGTTCCCAGGCCAGACGAGAGACATAGTCCCTCCAGCATGTCCTGGGTCTTCCCCAGGGCCTCCTCCTGGTGGGACATGCACGGAACACCTCCCAAGTGAGGCGTCCAGGAGGCATCCGGAACAGATGCCCGAGCCACCTCAGCTGCTCCTCTCAACGTGGAGAAGCAGCGGCTCTACTCCGAGCTCCTCCTGTGTGACTGAGCTCCTCAACCTATCTCTAAGGGAGCGCCCAGCCACTCTGCAGAGGAAACTCATTTCGGCTGCTTGTATCCGTGATCTTGTCCTTTCGGTCATTAGCCAGAGCTCATGCTTGGGTAATGACTTTTTTATATCCAGCACTTTCAGCTTGAGCCATCCTTCCACCGGTGTCACCTGTCAATAATGTTCTACAACAGGACATTTTGTGGACAGTGGCACAGGCAGAACATGCAAAATCAAACACAGAAGGAATACAACCTGGGACCCAAGTTGCTGTGTGTTGACAGTCCTAGATTTAGTGAATTTAATCATTCAACGTTAACTCTCACTTTCAGTTAAAGGCCCCATATGGAGTTTGTTTCTTCACACATTTAACACACAAACCTTGGATATTTAGGCTTAGTTGAGTTCTCTCAAACTTAAAACACTTTGTTCCACCTTGTGATGTCATGTGGTATCGTGTTTTTAATCTACAGTACATACACCTTCAGTAGAATCATTTGGATGATTTCAGCCGTAAGGTGGAACAGAGCATTTTGAGCTTTGGAGATGTAGATAGGCTAATAATACAGGATTACTCATACATGTGTGAATGGAACAAAACACAACTCCGGGTATGTTTTTGATGAAGTAACAACATTATAACATGGCTCAAAGCTCACAAGAATCCATTTTGTGTAATATAGGATTTTTAAAGAAGCTGGTGATCTAATATTGAAGGATTTCAAGTACCTGGGTGTTCATCTCAACAATAAACTGGACTGGTCCCACAACACCAACGCCCTGTACAAGAAGGGCCAAAGTCGCCTCCACCTCCTGAGGAGACTGAGGTCCTTTGGAGTGTGCAGGCCTCTGCTCAAGACTTTTTATGACTCTGTGGTGGCCTCTGCTCTCCTCTACGCTGTCGTCTGCTGGGCCCCGAGCAGCACAGAGCGGGACAGGAAGAGACTTAACAAGCTGGTCAGGAGGGCCAGCTCTGTCCTGGGCTGTCCTCTGGACTCTGTAGAGGAGGTGGCTGAGAGGAGGGTGCTGGACAAATCCACTTCTATCATGGACGACACCTCTCACCCTCTGCACCGGACTGTAGAGGAGCTGAGCAGCTCCTTCAGCAGCCGACTGAGGCACCCCCAGTGCAAGAAGGAGCGCTACCGCAGATCCTTCATCCCCACCACCATCAGACTGTACAACTCCACTATATAGTCCAAACGTGCAATATCGTTTTTCCAACGTACAATATCGTTTACAATACTCTCCTTGTTACTGTTTTATTATTATTACTTATTCGATTATTACTTATTAGGGACCGAGCCCGAAGGGGGCGAAGGTCCCTATTGTTGTTGCTTTGTTTCCCTATTATTATTATTCTTGTTCTTGTTCACACTCGCTGGGGCAATTTTGAGCATGTTCCCATGCTTCAAAACGAACGAAACTTTGCACGGGCATCACAAAGTGCTGCCAGTACGACCACACAAAGTCCCGTCCCCCAGTGACCCCCAGGAGCTCGATAGCGCCCCCTAGCGCGTTGTCTTTCGGGGCTGGCATACCGTTTAAGATAGGCGCACGAAATTCGGTAGGGACGTGTATCTCAATAAGACGAACAAACGCCTCACTGCAATGTCATGGCCACGCCCAACAGGAAGTGAGATAATTGGGCTTTTGTGTGATTTTGGGGTATTTGACATAGAATGGAATTTGAAACACTTGTCCTACACCGTACCTCAGATGGGCTTAAATTTTAGTGAACATAATCTTAAGACGTTGGAGATGTTAAATTGCGAAGGATTTTCAAATAGGCGGTAATATGACGATACGGCGGATCGATAAAGTTAGGTATGGAATTTGAAACACTTCTCCTACACCGTACCTCAGATAGGCTTAAATTTTGGTGAACATAATCTTAAGACGTTGGAGATGTTAAATTGCGAAGGATTTTCAAATAGGCGGTAATATGACGATACGGCGGATCAATAAAGTTAGGTATTTATTGAATGGGAGTGATGAGTTATGAATGGGAGGTATTTGTTGCTAGGCAACGCCCTGATCAAAGGTCTTTGATCTTTGTACCTTTGATCTGATATAGCTGCAAGCAGCAATGTGGGGACAAGCATCGAAGGTTCATGTAGGCCTCAGCATGTAGGCCACATGCAGGGTCTGACAGGGTCTGACAGGGTCTGACAGGGTCTGACAGGGTCTGACAGGGTCTGTTCTGACAGGGTATCTACAATGTCATGGCCACGCCCAACAGGAAGTGAGATAATTGTGCCAGGCACACGAAATTTGGTATGGCTGTGCGTCTCAGTAAGACGAACAAACGCAGGTGCGAGGTCCCGACCAACGCCGCTTGCGGCTTTAATTTTATTATTATTATTACTTATCTTTATGCCATTCTTGCTGCATGCGCTTTTCTTTCTTGTTCAAACTGTCCCTACCTGGAGCTACTGTGACAAGTAAATTCCTCCTGCGTGAGATCAATAAAGTCTTATCTTATCTTTTATCTTATCATATGAACCACGACCATTTTTTCACCCATAGTCCCCACAACATTACACATACCTGTCCATACACGTGCACAAATGGACACAGGCTTGGGGCATTGGAGCCAACAGAACATGTCCAATTCCACCACCACAACAAACTCACAATCAGATCCCACAGTTTGAGGCTATGCAGAATGAACAGCTGTTCCCATTTTGGACAGTTAGCCAAGCACTATCCCTGGACTCAAAAACTCCAAAGACTTTAGCGGATTGTAGTGACCATGAAAAGTGATAGGGACACTCACCGTTGCATGACCAAAAGCTTCACTGCAGATATCACAGCCGGTAAATCATATCATCTTCTCCACTTTTGAGGCTTTTCCGCAGACATTAAACAGCTCTACCGTACATTTACTAAATTACAGCTAGTTTTAGAGCTCAAAAAACTCTAGAAAAACAGACATTCTGACTGTGAGCTGGGTCGTCTCTCCACAGAACTGACCTGTAACTTTGTCTGATTTGGTCTCCATGGAGATAAATAGATGAGTTTAACCTCCTGAGACCCGCCCATTCATTTGTGTCCTTTATAGTGGACATCGAGTTAACCAGTCGATCTTTTAATTGTTTTGAGACTCTAGTTTGTAGTTGCACTATGATTTAAAAAAAAAAAAAAAATCATACATAAAAAATTAAAAAAAAAAAAATTAAATAAATACTCAAAAAAATACATAATATATAAAAATAAATAAATAACTAAAAAATAAAAATAAATAATACATAAAAAATAGAAATAAATACGTAAATAAATACTCAAATAAAAAAAATAATACATAAAAAAATAAATAAATATGTAAATAAATACTAAAAAAAAAACATAATATCTAAAAAATAAATAAGAAATTAAAAGGGAGTCTAAGAACTTTTTGAGGCAACTGTAGAAGCTTGTCAGAGATGTTGGTCATCAAAAAAAAAAAGTTTTTGTTAGGTTGTTAACTTCAGGTGGATTTAACACCAAAATGTCCCCAACGTCCATTAGAGAGGACATGTTACAAGATTATGAATAAAAATAAAATTAACAAAATGTAAATGCTAAGGTGTTCATTTACCTCCAAATAGAAAATTAAAATAATAATAATAATAATTTAGATATACTTTTTTTCTTCAGGTCCCAGGAGGTTAGTGCAATAGCATTTCCGTGCAAAAAAGCAATTACGGACGGACCTTCCAACAGAAAAGCACCTTTAAGGGAAAATATTCACTCACTAAGAAGTAAATGTGATCGATGCTTTCACGCCACGCCACAAAATAACAGAATATGTTGACTAATAGTTTGCACGCAGCCAAAATCCTATCTGGGCTTTCTCTACCCCAAACGGTGGCGGACTCTATTCTTTTGACAGATTAGATATGCTGCTCCCTCCTAGTTTAGATGGATGGTGAAGTCTCCGGAGTTATAAATCTATTAATATTCACTTTAAGACTCGGGGCGATAAATTGCCACTATCAAAATGCCACCGAGGGGACGAAGTGCGCTCAAACACACACATAGGAGACACATCTGGCAGCTCATTTAAAGGGGTTTGGTGACAGGGACTATATCCATAGACATTATCGGGTCTAACTGATATACGCTACTTTAGGGGAGATATGTAACTTGGTTTTATCGCTAATTCAATAAGTGACTGTGTGTTGTTAATATGAGGTTATAACAAATAATGTGACGTTAAAGGGCCCATACTACACTATTTTCTGATCGATGTTATAATGTTATTTTCTTTATAAAAACATACCCGGAGTTGTGTTTTGTTTCATTCGCACATATTTAAAGATCCCATGACATGGTACTTCTTGATGCTTTTATATGGCTCCTTAATGGTTCCCTAATACTGTAAATGAATCCTTCTTCAAAATCAACACTCAGTGCATGAGAAACAGAGATAAGATGAGAAAGTGTATTTTTTCTCTCTCTGAACAGGCCATTCTGGGCGTTGTTGCTTGAATGCAAATGAGGAGAAAAGAGCTGGCCTATAGTAGAGGGTGGGGGCGTGGCCAAACTCTCCGCTCTCAGCTGATCCATTTCCGTGTTTTTGCGCGGGGGGAGAGATTTGAAGCGTTCCATTGAAAAATAAACACATTTCCACAGAAAATAAAATTAAACAGGGTGCCTGTATTTGTTTTTAAGTTTGTCATGTCTTTAACAACATTCCAGAGTTTTTTTGTTTTGTTTTTAAGACTCTGGTATTAAGGTGTTCCCTAACACTCATGTTATTCTCTTCTCTCAGTTTCCCGGTTGATCTCTTTGAGTTCAAGTATATCATTATTCTTAAATGCTTGTTTTTCCAGCATATGCAGTTTTTTATGTCTGATGTTATGTAGTCTTTATTAATTTAATGTATTTTTTAACAGTTATAGAAAAGAACATAGTCCATTAGTCCTGATAAAAAACATCCCGATCTGTGGCCCAAAAACATGCTGCTCTCCTGCCAAACACTGACCGTCCTGGTTACAGGTTTGCTCCACTTCAGAGCAGGTTTAAGATAAGATAAGACTTTATTGATCTCACACAGGAGAAATTTACTTGCCACAGTAGCTCCAGGACATTTGAACAAGAAAGAAAGTGCATGCAGGCAGGAATGGGATAAAGTAATAATAAAAATAGTAATAACAATAGTAACAACAAACATCAACTTTGTAAGTGGGAATTAAAAACACAAAGTTGTTTGACATTGGTGGCATAATCCGGGTAGCATACACGTCATTAATGTTCACATAGCATTCTAGATAAGATAAGATATGCCTTTATTAGTCCCACAGTGGGGAAATTTTGTCTAGAATTCTGCCCTTCCTTGTGCCCACTTTGACATAATGAATAAAACAGGAAGCGCATATTCAAGGGGGATTGTGAGGCTGTCTTGGCTGACACGTCTCTGCAACATCGCGTGGCGGTCGGGGACAGTACCTCTGGACTGGTAGACCGGGGTGGTGGTCCCTCTGTTTAAGAAGGGGGACCGGAGGGTGTGTTCCAACTATCGGGGAATCACACTCCTCAGCCTTCCTGATAAAGTCTATTCCAGGGTACTGGAGAAGAGAATCCGACCGATGGTCAAACCTCGGATTCAGGAGGAGCAGTGTGGTTTTCGTCCCGGCCGGGGAACACTGGACCAGCTCTATACTCTCCATCGGGTGCTCGAGGGTACATGGGAGTTTGCCCAACCAGTCCACATGTGCTTTGTGGATCTGGAGAAGGCATTTGACCGTGTCCCTCGTGGGGTCCTGTGGAGAGTGCTCTGGGAGTACGGGGTTCGGGGCTCTTTGCTAAGGGCTGTTCGGTCCCTGTATGACCGGAGCAGGAGCTGTGTTCGCATTGCTGGTAGTAAGTCAGACCTGTTTCCGGTGCAGGTTGGACTCCGCCAGGGCTGCCCTTTGTCATCGGTTCTGTTATATTTATTTATTTATATACATTTATTAATTTCGCAGCCGAGTGTGAAGCAGCTGAGATGAGGATCAGCTCCTCCAAATCCAAGGCCATGGTTCTTGACCGGCTTGCCCTCTCCGGGTGGGTGGGGAGGCCTTGCCTCAAGTGGAGGAGTTCAAGTATCTCGGGGTCTCGAGTGAGGGGAGGATGGAGCGTGAGATTGGCAGGCGGATCGGTGCAGCGTCGGCAGTGATGCGGTCGTTGTACCGGACCGTTGTGGTGAAGAGGGAGCTGTTGACCGGAGGCGGGCTCAGGGGTCTGAATGGGAGCGTGGCTGTGTACCTGAACTGCAAATACATTTTTTTAAAGAGGACAAGTCCTGCAAAGTTTGTATTGGCTTTTACAGTCATGCTATTAAGTGTGTTTTCCAAATGTGACCTACAAATCTGACCAAAAGCAGATCTGTCCCCTTAAGAGTGTCGACTCTCTCAGTTGTCCAGGTAGAATCCATGACAAAAGGAGAAATTCAGTTTGTCAACTGGACAAAAGTGTATTTGCTCAAATACCTTTCGCAGCTCATCCAAGCTGCTTCTTCAGTTCTGGTCAGACACTGGTGGACACTGCCTATATCTGCCTGAAGGGAGGAGCTAACTACAATGAAATTACTATGAAACTATCACATGTATTTGTTTTCAGTTTCTGTTAGTTAGGTGGGCCTATTCAATATGCAGTGGGAGTGGAGTGTGGGGTCTTGTTAGCATAGCCATTCAGGGCCATAATTAAACACTAAAATTAGTGTCTAAAAAACTTTTGTCTCTTACAGTTTTTTGTTCTCTTACCAATTTTTGTCTTAAAGTGTTTGTGGGTTTCAAATAAGGTATTTGAAACCCACAAACACTTTAAGACAAAAACTCGTCCACCCAGAGGACAAAACACCGAGCCACAAACAAAGCAATGTGGTCTACTCCATTCAGTGTAGTGAAGACTGCAGTGAGCGCTACACTGGAGAAACCAAACAGCCACTTCACAAGAGGATGTACCAACACAGACGAGAGAGCCAGAGTGGACCGTCATCTGCCGTACATCTCCACCTAGAAGCCACGTGCCACTCCTTTGAGGATAGTGAGGTACAGATCTTAGCCAGAGTAAAGAACTGGTTTGAGAGGGCAGTTAAAAAGGATCTAACAAGACCCCACACTCCACTCCCACTGCATATTGAATAGGCTTACCTAACTAACAGAAACTGTAAACAAATAGGTGTGATAGTTTCATAGTAATTTCATTGTAGTTAGCTCCTCCCTTCAGGCAGATATAGTCAAAAAGAGGAGACTGTAAGGTTTCATTTGATGTGTAGAGTGTCATGGTACATGATCGGAAATGTGTGTTTTCATGAGAAAAAAAAAAAAAAAAAAAAAAAAACGGGACCGCGTTTTATTTATACAGTAGCGACGCGCGGCTCGTGCGCGGGTACGAGAGCTGTCCGCGTTACGGCGGGGTGACCCTCGAGATCTGCCGTAGCTAAAACAGAAAGTGCAATAGCACCATCCACCTATGCGCCACGAATCCTACACACTGGGGCTTTAAAGCTCACGAGAGTCAATGGTGAACCAATATCGAACCTTTAAGTAAACTTTCTTTGGAATATGTAACCCACAATGAGTGATCGCACTAAACAAGCCCCATGTACACCGCTGTGAGGGAGCTGTAGACCACGCCCTCACTTATCACGTGTATACCTTCATGTTTCTATTTTTATATAGTATATGGACGACTGAGGGACTTTTCACGTATATAGTATATACTTAATTTGATGCACAGTTATATAGTCAGTTGAGTCATTAAAGGGATATGCCACCCCCAGGTCAAATTTGGGCATCTCCCCACAGTCCAGAGACTAAAATAAGTGATGAAAAGCATTTTCCTGCTCACCCAGCCATTGTCCGAGTCTGTCGCCACTGACCGCCGCGGTATCTGCTGCTCCTCCGCCTTAGACTGGAGTCTAACGTCGCCAGAGAAAGATTTCGGCCAAAAGGAATTAATTTGCTCGATGCGTTTCCCAATTACTTTGTGTGTAGTGCGCATTCATATCGAGTGCAAATAAATGTGCAAATCAACATGGAGAGCTTGACTTGGTCATTTTGGGTGGGAACTATTTTCCAGTGCGTAAGAATACAGCCGTATCACGCACCACGTTGTGCAACAGGGGAACTCCCTTCCCGGTGCATAACTGGGATTCCCCTGGCAGCGTGCTGCGTGATACGGCTGTATTCTTACGCACTGGAAAATAGTTCCCACCCAAAATGACCAAGTCAAGCTCTCCGTGTTGATTTGCACATTTATTTGCACTCGATATGAATGCGCACTACACAGAAAGTAATTGGGAAACGCATCGAGCAAATTAATTCCTTTTGGCCGAAATCTTTCTCTGGCGACGTTAGACTCCAGTCTAAGGCGGAGGAGCTGCAGATACCGCGGCGGTCAGTGGCGACAGACTCGGACAATGGCTGGGTGAGCAGGAAAACGCTTTCCACCACTTATTTTAGTCTCTGGACTGTGGGGAGATGCCCAAATTTGACCTGGGGGTGGCATATCCCTTTAAGTTTCCATGCTAGTTTTTACTGTTCACTCCTCTTTTTCCTTTGCCTTCGAGGTGATTGGTGGAGACACGAGCCGTTTGCCAATCCAGCGACGGCACACTTGTGAGCGTCCTTGGAACGGGATGTGCGTCATATCCGGCGCGACAAGCGCCGTTCCATTTGTTTTTTTCCCCCTGCACCGTTAAGACGAGCTCTGAACGGCGCCGTCGTTTCCATGGAAATCGGGGCGTGGACCAAGCGTGCGAAAATGCACGCTTTGCACACTTAAAAGCCCCAGCATGGGAGGGGGAAGGGGTGCATTACGGATGTGGAGTTAGTGTGTGTTTGCTCAGACACATTAAAAATTAGGGGGAACATTGGCCATGTCCCAATTCCAAGTATTACTAGTCGCAATAGAATAATATTTTTGTCTTTAGGGAACAAGGAGCAGACCACCCGGCTCATTGAGCTGAGGCGGGACCTGTTCCATTTCGCAGACACCCATGTGAGAAACGTAGTGCACTAAGGACAGAGCGAGTGTGCGCCATCTTGACGACAGACCGAGTGCACACTCACAAGTGTGTCGTCACTGAATTGCCATTGGCCGTTTCCCAATCCAGCGACGGCACACTTGTGAGCGTCCTTGGAACGGGATATGCGTCATATCCGGCGCGACAAGCGCCGTTCCATTCGTTTTTTTCCCCCTGCGCCGTCAAGATGAGCCCTGAACGGCGCCGTCGTTTCCATGGAAATCGGGGCGTGGACCAAGCGTGCAAACATGCACGCTTCGCACACTTAAAAGCCCCAGCATGCACAGCGCGGGAGGATATATGACTACAAAGACCGACTCACCAGCGACATCCACAAGTGAGAGTTGCGACGTCACTATAAAATATACGTACTGGTTCACCTCACCTACAACTATGCTACATGAAACTCTTCATAAACTACGCTAAACATGTGTGACAGTAGCCATAACGGCATAGTTCACGGCACCTGTATTACCGTTCACATGCTTTTCCCCTTACACTTCTATATTTCCTTTGCTGTTGTAATGCTGGATATTCTACAGTATCGCCATGTCCAGCGTTTACTCTAAGCTGCGCACTGTTTGCACATTCTCAGCGCACAAGAAAACTTATGCAGCGCACTGTAAATCAGCCGCGGGGTCATTTTTTTTTTATATCTGCAAAGTGCGAGCCGCGCGGGGGGGGGGGGGGGGGTTCATTTCGGATGTGGAGTTAGTGTGTTTGCTCAGACACATTAAAAATTAGGGGGAACATTGGCCATGTCCCAATTCCAAGTATTACTAGTCGCAATAGTATAATATTTTTGTCTTTAGGGAATAAGGAGCAGACCACCCGGCTGAGGCGGGACCTGTTCCGTTTCGCAGACGCCCATGTGAGAAACGTAGTGCACTAAGGACAGAGCGAGTGTGCGCCGTCTCGACGACAGCCCAACGGCACACTCACAAGCGTGCCGTCGGTGAATTGGGAAACGGCCATTGATTTGGAGGCGCGCCCTTATCAGTGCAGTTCAGGTGCACCCATCATCCTGATCTGGACTCTACCAAGTGCTGCTTTGGGAGGGGAGGTTTATCTGGGGAATTTACATTGATACATGAACTCATATTTTAAAACTGATTATACACCAACAATGTGCAATATTTTGTATTCTACTATATATTACATTTATGAAATGTGAACCTGTAAATAGTGCAATAGATTTGGTAGTTTTTGTATGTGTAAAGGTACCTCTGTCTGTTGTCTGTCATGGGAAGATGCTGTCTGTCAAACTCTGCAAATGGTGTGGCCAAATTAAAAGAAATTAAAAGAGCTCAAAGTTTTTCTTCCTTTTTTTTTTTGTTTGACCCTTCGGGTGCTATGGCTGTCCTGGGCTAGTAAGAGGCCAGTTACATCAATAATCTTACAACCGCATCTTAGTAAAGTCAGAGAGATCAATGCTGGAGTAAAAATCTCTTAAAGCATAAGTTGTGTGTTAGCAGAAAAATCAGTCTCCACTGCATTCTCTCTTTCATTCCGTGTGCCTCGGTCTTGTCTGAAATCGTAATCTCATTTGGTAATTAAGTACAGCTCTTTGACGGCACTAAACATTAAAGAGTCATTTGTCTGTATTATCGAGCCGTGTGAGAAATGCCAATAAAGCCCCAGCACTTTGTCTAAGCCCCTGTATTGGCCTGTTTACAATGAGATGAAGAAAAAGCACAGTTTGTCTCTGATACTGGAGTGATGACCCGAACGAGGACTGAGAAATGCTCACATCTGCTCTGCTCCACTTGTGCCGCTTTCAATACTTTGGACTTTTGAATACATTCTCAGATCCTCCATTTTTATTAACAGACAGCGGGGGTTGATCATGATCACTACGCTTGTGGATATGGACAGCTTTGGGCTTTAAGTTTGCTACAAAGTTTTCACAAATGTTTTAAAACAAAATATGATAGCTAAACCAGGTAATGGCAAAATAATAATAATAATAATTGGGATTTCCCTCAATCACAATAGTTTATATTTTTCCAAATAAATAAGATAAACAGTATGAGGTGACAGTAACAGTGCTTGGATTTGATTAAAAAAAAAGAGCTCAGATCTTGTATATTTGTCATCTGAATGTAGCTGCTGTTTGACAAACTCGTCTGTCCAGGAAATTTGGATCAACTTAATATCAACAACACGTCTCCTCTTGCCTCTGTCCGTGCAGGTGAGCCTTCCTGTGGCTACGACTGTGTTGGGTCACATCAGCAACGACGACGAGACAGATTTTAGGAGCGAGGTGAGCCGCCTGGTCAAGCGGTGCAGTAACAACAAGCTCTCCTTGTACGTGGAGAAGACAAAGAAAATTGTCATACACTTCAGGAAAGCACACACAGAGCACGCCCCCCTCACAATAAAACAGAGCAGCACCAAGTTCCTGGGTGTGCATATGTCTGAGGACCTCTGCTGGTCAAAAAACACTGCACACCAGCAAAATGTCCTGCCGGGAAAAGCTACATTGAGTAGTGAGAACAGCTGAGAGAATCGTGAGTGTCTCCCCTCCCTGCAGGACATCTACCGCACCCGTAAAGCTCTCTGCATTGCCGGTGATCCCACCCACCCATCCAACTGCCTCTTCAGTCTGCTGCCATCAGGAAGGAGACTGAGGAGCGTCAGGGCCAAGACCAGCAGACTGAAAGACAGCTTCATCCACCAAGCTGTCAGGATGCTGAACTTCTCTCCCTGCCCTCCCTCCCTCAATGACACTGCTGCTTAAATGACACCATTTGAGCTTTATTTACACTACACATCGTGCGTTTTACTTATTTGTATTTTATATACGCTGCCTGACAAAAGTATTAGGACGATTGTGTATTTCTGATCTCTGGACAAAACTTCTGGTTCCAACAAGATAATGACCCAAAGCGCTCGTCCAAACTGTGTAAGGGTCATTTGGAGACGTGTGAACAGCGTCATCGACTGCAGGTTATGACATGTCCGCCCCAGTCTCCTGACCTGTCACCCATCGAAAAAGTGTGGGATTATTTGGATATTAAAGTGCGCTCCAGGAATCCGACTAACGTTAAACACCTGTGGAAATGTCTTCAGGATGAGTGGAAAACTATAGAGGATGGATATCCTGAAAAATTGTTGGACAGAATGCCTCGAATTTGTAAAGCTGTGATTAAGGCCAAAGGTGGTTATTTTGATGAAAACGCTATTTAACTTGATATTGTGACATTTTTGCAATAATATGCCTTTACACATGATGAAGTTTGCTTTAATATATCAATAAATTGATTTGTTATTACCAATACGTCTTGTCATTGTGAAAGTTCATAAATACACAATCGTCCTAATACTTTTGTCATATAAGCCTATTGTACTTTTCGCTATGTGTATATGTGATGTTTTTGTCATTAGGTTCTATTGTCTTGTTCATCAGATGTTTTATGTTCACTGTGGGTCTAAGGAGTGCTGCAATTTCAAATCCTTTGTGTGCAACCTGTACATATGGCTTTTGACAATAAAGCTGACTTTGAACTTCCAAATGGCCAAATTGAATCTCAAAACAGTTAAAATTAAATAGAAATTTCTTGTTTTTTCTATAATTTGTTTCATTGCCATCTCTTGTAATTGTGGAAACATTTGTTTTAATAGACATAATATTTCAAATAATTATTATTTATGGAACATGTGTCCCACAACATGCACACAACCCTGTTACCAGAACATTTTTAGTCTGGTAGAAGAAGAAGAAAACAGAAAACCACATGATCCCCTGGACTTGACATCATCAAACAGTTTTCCAAAAGAATGGGCAGAGCAAAGGTTTGTCTTCTCTTCTATTTTTCATATTTTTATAAAACAGTTAACCTTGGTTGAATGTCTCACTCTGCCTCATGCAACCCTGTTATGCAAATGATCAGAATAAGACAATTTTTTTTTTTTTTTCCTTTATGTATTTGCATAAATACGTTTTTCCTCTTGATTAGTAATAACAGCTAAACAGCTAGCTTCTATTCCCGAGATAAAGCTAACATTAGCGCGATTTTGCAACCCTGTTACCTGCAACCCTGTTACTGTGATTAGAGGAAATAAATAAATAAACCAAATAAATCATATAATAAAAAAATTACCATTGACCGTCAGCTGAGCTAATCAAGCATTTGGTAGTTTATTACCTAATTATTGATGAATATGTAGCAGAAAATCAGAAAAGTGAAGGTTTATTTTTCAAGAATTTTAAAGCCAAAATGTCCTCCAATTCTGGAATGACCCAGAGACGGTGGGTAGACATCCAGACGGGGGGTGGAGCTGCATTTTTCGATGTGACGTAACATAGTTGCCTTGTTCAGAATCGCCCGTTTGAGCTGTGTTTATTCAAATGCTCAATTTAGACATTTCGCAACTTTTAGCCATGGAGGGGGCCCTAAACAGGGTAGGGGAGCTCACATTAACGTTCAAAAACCTCAGAAAGTGAAAATTTCATGCCATGGGACCTTTTAAAGTGAACGATGTACAGAGCATGTGAACAAGAACGACCCAAAAGTGAAGTAAACGACTAAATCCAGAGCACAGTGGGGGAGTGCAGCAACATGTGTGAAAACCACCTAAGACAACACCGACCATTTCATACAAAAATGTGTATTTATCTGAACTGCTCCCCAAATCACATGCTTACTGCCACTGGACTGACTTACAGGCCATGTCCATTCAAAAGCTCCAAGCTGGTTAATATGATCTGCAAATAATTGGATCATGCCTGAATTGAACTAAATGCACAAGACTAAACAAATTTTAGTTAGAACAAAAGCTGCAGAGGTTCTTGAGGTACCTGCAGTTTGACAACTATAGTGAACTAGTATGTCACTACAATTTTACCATCTTAGGGCCACTGTCTGTCATTAAGTGGAGTTAATATGATTAACTTAGATTCAGGAGCTGGACCACACCTCAACCTCCTCACCAGCCAACCACAGCTCATCTCAACAACACCTTCAATTACCCAGAAGCCCTATTTATACAGCCTATCCCGACAACGCCGTCCATGTCCGTGTCTCATGTCTCTCGTCCATCCTTCAGCCTCAAGACATCTTTAAGGAGGGGGGTTCTGAATCAGCTGGGTGACCATTTTGGATTGGAGACAGACGTGATGGCCTGAGGGGAGACTTAGGGTGGGGGCCCTAAGTCTCCCCTCAGGCCATCACGTCTACCCACCGTCAATAAATATCTTTATCGTATTTCATTGTTGTGGCGTGGTCCTTGCTAGTGAATCTATTATAGGTGGAAAAACGTGTTATTTTTTTATGAATGGAATTGCCTCTCCATAGATCTGACCTGTAACTTGGTCTAATGGTGTGAAGCCCATGTCTCAACCTTTTGTTTCAAGCACTTGTCTCAATAGATTATCTCCAATGCCATAACAGGTTCATAGATTGAGTAACAAAAGTATCAAAAAAAACAAAACAAACTTGAGTAGTTCTCTCAACACTGCAATCAGCTAGGGATGGGCGATACCAGTTATTTTTGTTTCGATGCGATACCAAGTAATACCAGAGTTAGAATCGCGATATCGATACCGATACTTTCATACATTTTTTAAAACTGCAGAAAAACACTAACCTGGCTCTAACTACCTTGTCTTCGCAAAGCTCCACCAGGGGGCTTAGCTCCACACATTCTAACACCAGATATCTTTTTTAAGTCCTTTCATGGCCAGACCCCCAAGTACATCTCCGACATGCTGCAACATTTCTCTGCACCCAGGTCCCTCAGATCTGCCGACAAAGGTCTCCTTTGTGTTGCCCGTTCCCGCCTCAAGCACAAAGGGGACCGTGCTTTTGCTGTGGCAGCTCCACGTCTCTGGAACAGTTTACCTGCTGACATCAGATCTGCTCCAACAATCACCACTTTTAAATCCAAACTAAAAACTCATTTGTACACTGTGGCCTTTGCCTCTTAGCTCTTTTTATCTCTTTTATCCTGTCTTTTATTTCATCTTATGTGTACTTGTGCCATGTCAAATGTTCTTATGTATTTTATGCTGCCGATTTATTTATTATTTTTAGCTTTTTGACATTGTACAGCACTTTGGCCAGTTCTCACTGTTTTTAAATGTGCTATATAAATACAATTTACTTACTTACTTTCTTCTCCTTTCGGCTTGTCCCTTTTTCAGGGGTTGCCACAGCGAATCAACTTTTTCCATCTCGCCCTGTTTTCTGTATCTTCTACTCTGGCTCCAACTACCTCCATGTCCTCCCTCACTGCATCCATAAATCTCCTCTTTGGTCTTCCTCTTTGTCTCCTACCTGGTAGCTCCATCTCTAACATTCTTCTACCAATATATCCACTGTCCCTCCTCTGAACATGTCCAAACCATCTCAATCTGGCTTCTCTAGCTTTTTCTCCAAACCTTCCTGTCTGTGTTGTCCCTCTGATGACCTCATTCCTGATCCTGTCCATCCTTGTCACTCCTAAAGAGAATCTGAGCATCTTTAACTCTGCTATCTCCAGCTCTGCCTCCTGTCTTCTGCCTATTGCAAGTGTTTCTAATCCATACATCATGGCTGGTTTCACAACTTACTTACTTACTATATCTGAAAAAAATTCTGGCTCCTGCAGCGCCGCTTTGACTGAAATCTCACAGCAGTGAGTCTATCGCGGGATGACGTACTACCCCACGTTTGGTGAGAATGCGGAAGGAAAAGTAGTGCCTGACAACTGGCAATGGTTGAATAATGAACAAAACACATATGAATTTGAACTAAATAAACTGAAAGTTAAGTCAGTAAGAAAACATGACTTGGTATTGATAATTTAATACCAGGATCGATCCATATTAAATACCCCATCAGGATCGAAATATCAATACTTTGGTATCGAACCGCCCATCCCTACAATCAGCAAAGCAAAAACATCTCCATGGAGACGAGTAGATGGTGTGCCGTTCATCAGAAATATTACACAGTGCACTTTAAACAGTAGCGAATAAGAACAAGCATCTCAGTATGACCACACACACCAACTGACACCGAAACAATACAATCAAAGCAATGTCCTTCGATGATAAGAGGAACACACACACACACACGAGGACACGCAACACTGCACACACCTATTGAGACAAACACTCTCTCCCCACTCATCTTTTCATCGCCGCAGGGACAGAAAAAAAAACACATTACATCTTGATCTGAATCACTTGAATGGGATCAGACCAGAGGAGGGCCAGGCAAATAACGCATTTGTCTGCCTGCTGTTTACAGATGTAATTAGTGCATTATGTTGGGAGTGAACGTGGAGAGCAGCCGTGCAGAGGAAATGGGCTGTACCTGCGTCAGTGCACCACCGCAAGCTCCATTTAACAGCTTACTACACAAAGAGGGCCATACGTGCAATACAGCGCCACTGGTCTGTGTAATTAATGCAAGTAGAGGAGAAAAAGAGTTGAATGAAATGTTAATTATTAAAGGTACTTCAATGGCGGCGGAGAGAAGAGGTCAAAGTATTGAAAAGTAGTACACAATGAGGTCCACTTCATGCAAGATAATAGAGGTAATATATAAAGCACTTATATGTGCACTCACAGGCTTATCTCCTCAGAGTGGTTTCAGTTAGTGGGAAAGTAAGTTCCTAAGGAGTGAGGTAAACAAACACTTAAAGAGAACATGTTACGCTATGTTCTGATCTGTGTTATAATGTTGTTTCCTCATCACAAACAGACCTGGAGTGTTTTGGATCTCACAAGAGTGATCTTTGTGTAATGTAACAAGTCACAATATTGATGTATTATTCTTTTATAATAGGCTCACTTTCAGCATAGTTTATTCTGGTGTATTGTGCTCATACATACAATGGTGAAAGAGAAAAATATTCAGAGATTCAAGATGTTGTTTATTTGTCATATGCAGAATCAACACAGGGTCAACAATGCAATGAAATGCTTAGGATCAGAAGAACCGTTGACTCGCTAAGATAGTCAAGAAGTACTAATAACAGCAATAATAGTACATGGTAAAAAAAAAAAGTGTTGCAAAAGTGCAGGGGAAGAAGTAAACAATATAATAAACAATATAATAAAATATGTAATAAAATGTAATAAAAAATACAGGGTACAATGTACAAGGTGCAGGTAGGATTAAATCAAAGATCAAATAAGGTGTAAGTATTTCACAGATTGCACATAATTATGATGTGGTGTAGGTGTTGCATGTGGATTTCGTATTGCACATAGTCTGGTATAAATATTGCAATTAGGTTATTGCACAGATTATTGCACAGGTAACAGTATTTTACACTGAGGTAGTGACAAACATGATACATTCATACAGAGCAGCAGCAGTAAACATAATTATGCATAATGAAAAGTAGTTTAGTGCAGTATTATTGAGAGTTCAGTAGTCTGACAGCTTGGGGGTAATATCTGTCTTTGAGTGTTTTTGTGCGTGCTGGAGGCTCCTGTATCGTCTACCAGAGGGTAGCAGATGGAAGAGTCCTTGTGCCGGATGAGTATGGTCCTTAGTGATGCTGCGTGCCTTACGCAGACCCCTGCTGTGGTAAATGTCCTGGATGGAGGGGAGACTGCTGCCAGTGATGTCCTCTGCCGCTCGCACCACCCTCTGTAGTGCTTTGCATGAATGAAAAAAAAATGAACTATGACTTCACTTAGAGTAAACTAAATTTTATTCCAAATAAATGGCTCATCCTACAAGCCCATGTCACCCATGCTCCTGCACAAGAATGTTCCATAAATATACAAAAGCATGATACAAAATAACACACAATAACTTGACAAACCTGTTGCGATGTGCATTGTTGTGCTAGTGCTTCGAAGGGGGAGTGACTTAGCTTGGGGAGCAAAGGGAGGGGAGGCACAGAGCGTCAAAAACGAAACTAAAACTTATTCAACATTTTTGGCTAATGCAGCATTTTCAAAATGATAAAAGGCGATCTAAAGAAGTGATTTTATTGATCTCACACAGGAGAAATTCTTCTCTGATTTTAACCCATCCTGTTATTAGGAGCAGTGGGCAGCACATTACTGCGCCCGGGGACCATCTCCATGATCTTCTTGCTTCAGCTTGGTCAGGACCTCAGCTAGAGGATTTTACCTATGGTGCATGTTTTGGGTTGATGGGGGAAACCGGAGTGCCCGGAGGAAACTCACCCAGACACGGAAAGGCCTGGGCGACCCAGGAATCGAACCCGGAGCGCTAGCCACTCAGCCACCGTGCCACCAAATATGTCATGTGTTAGCAATGGATACCTTCAAAGTTGAAGAGTGGGATAAAGCCAGGGAGAATCCATACAAAAATGTCCAACAATGTTAAATAAAGTGTTAGACTTCTTCTTCTCATTTAAGAGATAAGATAAGACATTATTGATCTCACACAGGAGAAATTCACTTGCCACATTAGCTCCAGGCAGTTTAGTGCAGAAGAAAGTTAGAACAAGGAGAGTGCATGCAGACAGAGAAGTAATAATATTAATAATAAAATAAGCAAATAATTATAAGTAAATAAGACAGTGGTTCCCAACCTTTTTTGGCCTGTGACCCCATTTTGACATAATTTCTGGCGACCCCATAGACTTTTTTTTTCTATTATGTTTCAGTCTCACCCCAATATTGTGTCAAATGGTTTGACGTGTCTAAGGCCTCGGAGAAACACTGACCTCTAGTGGACAAATTTAACCATTGCAAACCAACACAACCCATGATTTGGGAAGTTTCCAAATGGATGGATGGGAATGGATCGCTTTTTTCCACTTGTAGATGCCATCGAAAATGAAACAAATGCCAAAAGTCACCAAAATCACCACTAACATCACACAATACTCCTCACTACCCAACATTTTTAAGAAATATTGGTGCATCTTTTAGTTTAGCGCTTGTCAAACCAAGTAAGCGCGTTGAACACTCTGAAGCACTCTGAACCAATCGCAGAGCAGAACATTCGCTGAGCCAATGAAACACTTCAATACACTGAAGCGATTGACACGCAGAGCGAAGCAGCGGGGGGAGGGACCGACACTTCAACACTTTGGTCACGTGAGCGGCTGCTGCGAGACAGTTTCAGAAAGAACGAGACGTGCTCCGGAGCTCCGTCTCATTTGCCCATCACTAGTTAGCACTGCTCCGTACATTTCAGGCGACCCCGTTTGAATTCTAGGCGACCCCACGTGGGGTCACGACCTGAAGGTTGAAAAACGCTGAAATAAGAGAATGTAGAGAAAACTGCATGTTTAGACTATATAGTGGTTATACAGTCTGATGGTGGTGGGGATGAAGGATCTGCGGTAGCGCTCCTTCTTGCACTGGGGGTGCCTCAGTCGGCTGCTGAAGGAGCTGCTCAGCTCCTCTACAGTCCGGTGCAGAGGGTGAGAGGTGTCGTCCATGATGGACGTAAGTTTGGCCAGCACCCTCCTCTCAGCCACCTCCTCTACAGAGTCCAGAGGACAGCCCAGGACAGAGCTGGCCCTCCTGACCAGCTTATTGAGTCTCTTCCTGTCCCGCTCTGTGCTGCTCGGGACCCAGCAGACGACAGCGTAGAGGAGAGCAGAGGCCATCACAGAGTCATAAAAAGTCTTGAGCAGAGGCCTGCACACTCCAAAGGACCTCAGACTCCTCAGGAAGTGGAGGCGACTTTGGGCCTTCTTGTACAGGGCGTCGGTGTTGTGGGACCAGTCCAGTTTATTGTTGAGGTGAACACCCAGGTACTTGAAACTGTCCACAGTCTCTATGTTCTGCCCCTGGATGTTCACCGGTGAGTGAGGTAGTGGTCTCCTCCTGAAGTCAATCACCAGCTCCTTTGTCTTACTGGTGTTAAGGCACAAGTGGTTGCGCCCACACCAGTCCACAAAATCACTGATGACCGAGCGGTACTCCAGCTCGTTCCCCTCAGACACACAGCCCACAATGGCCAAGAGATGGCAGCTGTCCGTGTTGTATGTGAAGTCCGAGGTGTAGATCGTGAAGAGCAAGGGTGAAAGGACAGTTCCCTGAGGGGCCCCAGTGCTGCAGACTACCACCTCTGACTCACAGCTGCGCAGCTGCACGTACTGTGGACGGTCAGTGAGGTAGTCGATGGTCCAGGCAGCGAGATGTCCATTAACTCCCGCGTCTTCCAGCTTCCCCCGCAGCA
Organism: Paratrypauchen microcephalus; assembly: GCA_036785185.1. NCBI lineage: Eukaryota > Metazoa > Chordata > Actinopteri > Gobiiformes > Gobiidae > Paratrypauchen > Paratrypauchen microcephalus. The sequence goes on along the minus strand of JAVJIX010000067.1, from coordinate 465,917 downwards.
GCGCCGGCCTGATGGTGATGAACGCGCTGGAGAAGTCAAAGAACATGACTTTCACAGCACTCCCGGCGGACTCTAGGTGGGTGAGCGCCTGCTGCAGCACGTAGATGACTGCATCCTCTACTCCTACGTTTGGCTTGTAGGCAAGTGGCAGTGGGTCAAAGGTGGGGCTCGCCACAGAGCGGAGGTGGCTGAGGATCACCCTCTGCATGGTCTTCATGAGCTGGGAGGTCAAGGTGGCTGGTCTGTAGTGGGCCGGTTCCCTGGCGTTTGTTGTTTTGGGAAACGGGACCACACAGGAGGTCTTTCACAGGACGGGGACCCTCTCCAGGCAGAGGCTCAGGTTGAAGATGTAGCAGAGAACCTCACAGACCTGCTCCGCGCAGGTTCTCAGCAGCCTGGGGCAGATACCATCAGGTCCCACAGATTTCCTCTGTTTCAGCCACCTTAGCTCCCTCCTCACCTCGTCCGGTGTGATGGGGGGGGGGGACTGGGGTGGACTGCTGGGGGTAGTGGTGCGGGGTGGAGGGGGGCTGGTGTTGAGTTGGATCCATGTGAAGTGGGCTGGAGGGGGAGTGTCCACTGGCCCGGGGAGGTGTGAAGAGGGGCAGAGGGGGTAGGCGGCAAATCAAACCTGTTAAAGTAACTGTTTAATTCATCTGGCCAGCGCTGATTACCATCAGCTGTCCCTCTGCCACTCTGTCCAAATCCAGAGATGTTCTTTAGTCCTCTCCACACGCCCCATGCGTTGTTCTGCTCGTCAATTTTTCTCCAATAGTCCTTCTTGGCTCGTCGAATCCGCCACTCGAGCTCCCGCTGGACCCATTTCTGCTACTCTCTGCCCCCTGAGTCGAAAGCCCTTTTCTTCTGGTTCAGGAGGGCTTTAAGCTCAGGGGTGACCCAGGGGTGGTTGTTGGAGAAACACCGTACTCTCCTGGTTGGTACAGTGTTCTCCACGCAGAAGTTAATGTAGTCCATGATGCAATGGGTCAGGCCGTTGATCTTGTCTCCATAAGACCCACTGAACATGTCCCAGTCTGTGTTCTGGAAACAGTCCCACAGACTCTTACAGGCATCAGTTCAAAGCTTCACAGACAGCTGAAACACATTTCTGCTAGAACTAAACTGTTTTCATTCTGTGACAAATGCATGTCTCCACATGACATCAAAATCCACATCCATTCAAAATGTAATCATCAGTCAGGGAGCTCGTATCAAAGCTCTGGTGTGTTTGGCTGATGGATGAACTTGTCTGGACTGAGAAATGCGATGTGAGTTTGTCTTTTGTTTGGTGTACATTTACCAGGGTGAAGTCTGGGCTATGGACTGATGCCAGCAGACACTTTGAGAGATTAGCATGAGGGAGGTTGGTCTGAAGTGGTCCAAGAAGGAGGCAAGTGTTTTGACTATGATTGTGTATGTGAATAAACAATCTTAAATAACCAAATTACAATATAAACTGTTCAAAAATTGGGATCTCCAAACTGCTGAGTGGATCTGTTTTTTCTTGTAGGGCTGCACCAGTGTTCAAAGTTGTTCTATAGTTACCTTGAATGCCAAATAACAATTACATAACTCTGTTTCAGTCTCTGCCCTAGTATCGGTTGGTATTGGTCGATATCGGCTATTGACAGACACGTAAAGCCAAAGTCTAAGCATCAGTATCGAAACAGAAAATGCTGAACAGAAAATAAGTAATGTACATTTAATTAAACGGCAACAATGAAGTCTGAAGGCAAGTATTTGGTGTCTAACATTAGCAGGTCACTATCAATATTAATTATAAAGATCCCATGACATGGTACTTCTTGATGCTTTTATATGGCGCCTTAATGGTTCCCTAATACTGTAAATGAATCCTTCTTCAAAATCAACACTTAGTGCATGAGAAAGACACATGTACAGAGTCAGAGTCAAAAAATAACTCTCTGAACGACTCATTCTGGGCCTTGTTGCTTGAATGCAAATGAGAAGGACACAGATTGGTTAGAGGAGCGGGTGGGGGGGGGGCAAATGCGCCGCTGGTTCCTTGTTTTACTTCCGCGTGTGTAAGCGCGAAGGAGGAAAGGAGAGCCTTTTCAATGAAAAAAAAACACATTTTCACAGAAAATAAAATTAAACCACTGCTGTTTCAGAGGTCCAGAGGGTCGGGTAAAGGACTTCCGAGCCTAGAAACACTCGCATGTGCCTCCAGGCAAATAAAAAAACGCATTTCGCATTGCGTAGCTCCTCCGCAGTCCAAATTCTCTGGGCGTGATTTCCAGAGACAGGAGGTGGAGATCCAGACGGTGGTGGAACTGAATTTGCATTTCTTTTTTCGATCTGACGTCAATAAGGTGCCTTGTCCAGAATCGCCCATTTGAGCTGTGTTTTTTTCAAACGCAGAAAAGGATCGCAAATGCTCAGTTTAGACATTTCGCAACTTTTAGCCATGGGGGGGGGCATAAACAGGGTAGGGGAGCTCACATTAACGTTCAAAAACCTCAGAAAGTGAACATTTCATGCCATGGGACCTTTAAGATAAGATAAGATAAGATAAGACTTTATTGATCTCACACAGGAGAAATTCACTTGCCGCATTAGCTCCAGGCAGTTTAGTGCAAAAGAAAGTTTGAACAAAAAGTGCATGCAGACAAGATAAGTAATAATAATAAGTAAATAAGAGAATATAGAAAAAATTGCACATTAAGACTTTACAGTGGAGTTGTACAGTCTGATGGCGGTGGGGATGAAGGATCTGCGGTAGCGCTCCTTCTTGCACTGGGGGTGCCTCAGTCGGCTGCTGAAGGAGCTGCTCAGCTCCTCTACAGTCCGGTGCAGAGGGTGAGAGGTGTCGTCCATGATGGACATAAGTTTGGCCAGCACCCTCCTCTCAGCCACCTCCTCTACAGAGTCCAGAGGACAGCCCAGGACAGAGCTGGCCCTCCTGACCAGCTTATTGAGTCTCTTCCTGTCCCGTTCTGTGCTGCTCGAGGCCCAGCAGACGACAGCGTAGAGGAGAGCAGAGGCCACCACAGAGTCATAAAAAGTCTTGAGCAGAGGCCTGCACACTCCAGAGGACCTCAGTCTCCTCAGGAGGTGGAGGCGACTCTGGCCCTTCTTGTACAGGGCGTCGGTGTTGTGGGACCAGTCCAGTTTATTGTTGAGGTGAACACCCATTTACCATTTACACGTATGTACTGTGTGTGCGTGTGTGTGTGCGTGTGTGTGTGCGTGTACATGTCCATACATTGATAACTGATATACTTGACAGTTTGGGCCACTATGACGTGTCTGGTCATCTGGTTTAAACTGATAATGGTGCCATCTTCCTACTTGGCGCCACCTAGAGTCTGACTTTTGCAGAACTGACTGTACGTGCTGCCTCCACGCGGCCGGACCCTGACCTCTTAAGGTTATAAAAATGGCTGATATTGGGCACGACTCTTTTTGTCTGTAGACCATATGGTAAACAGGATTTGTAACGAAAATCATTTTAGTAAATAAAGAATATTTCAATTTACAAACTTCTCCTTTGATCATGGATTCTACCTGGACGACTGAGGGACTTTTCACGCAATGTTCTTTAGTGTGCGTTTTCACAGGTTTTTAGTGTGTTTTTTAGCCATGGTGGAGAATTGTGGTATCAAATTAAAGTTACTGAAGCACAGTTTACACAGAGGAGAGGAAGAGAAGCACATTAGTGTTAGTGTGGATGGAGAATGAGAGGCAGTGCAGTGCTGTTAGGGACATAAGTGGAGAAAGGATTGGACATTGTGTTGAGAACAAGAAAGAACATAGTCTTGGCCTGTACTTTTTAATTCAGTTTCAGAAAAAAAACAAAAAAAACAACAACTATGCATTCTAACTTGGAGAGTGCTTGCCCATTCACAGATCTGACCTAGAACATGTCCTGGTGGTGTTGCCTGTTTGTCCCTATTAGGGCTGAGAATCACAGGGTCCCTCACAATTCAATATGATACACGGCTATGATATGATATGATAGTTTCACTTCCCCTCAATCGCACATTGGAGATTGCAGAGGGTAAGTTCTGTCTCAGGTGAAAAGAATACATTTCACAAAATTGACTTACTGTTTGCATAAATACAAGAACACATGCAGATAAGATGATTTTACGTAAGCTGAGAGCTGATTTTAAGTTTTGTACATTTTTTGGACTGTAAAATGTTTAAAGCCCCAGTGTGTAGGATTCGTGGCGCATAGGTGGATGGTGCTATTGCACTTTCTGTTTAAGCTACGGCAGACCTCGAGGGACCCGCGCACCGCTACTGTATAAATAAAACGCAATCCCGTTTTGTTTTGTTTTTTCTCATGAAAACACACATTCCCGATCATGTACCATGACACTCTACACATCAAATGAAACCTTACAGTCTCCTCTTTTTGACTATGAAATTCATTTCCCTGCAAAACAATCACTCCCCGAGCACATGGGGCTTTTATACGGAAAAGCACAAAACGAGGTTAGCTTACCTTAGAATGCTTTGCACAGGTCAAACTCTGTATTTCACCATAAACTTGCTCTCAATTTGTCCGTAAGGATCCAGCAAATAAAATCCAGTAAAACAATTTAGTCTAAAACACGTGTTAGATCCATTACGACGTCTGATCCGGCAGCATGCTTGTGTTGTTTACCCAAAACCACGAGCCTTGCCGAAGGCGGAGCCCAAATGTCCTTCTGCGGCTCTCGTATTCAAAATGGCTGCCTCTGCATGGGGAAGATCCCCCTTTTATGTGACTATATCTAAGTCCAAAAGAATACTTTGATTTCATGATGGAAGTGAAAAGGCTTGGAAAACTATGTATTTTTGAATGGGTATCTTCAATTTCAGTAATTAACGGGTAAAAATCTTACACACTGTCGCTTTAAGTTAGTGTCATATTGTAGCATACTGAATGTGTGAAAACATATTAACAGAGTTTATTTCAATTCAGTTCAGGTTATTTGCCATTTTCAGTATGGAAAAGGGTGTGCGAGAAGCTTGGAGTGCACAGCATTCATACACACATTCAAACAGACAAATTTAAACATTAAAAACACAAACTACAGCATATAAACACTTTTTTTTCAGTTCCAGTTCAGTATTTATGTCTATTACAGAAGTAAAGCTGATTTGTATGTGGCCTCATGAAGAGATTGCAGCCGTTAACAAAGGTCAGAAAAAAATCATTAAAAAATGTTACCTGCTCAAAAACAGACCTGGAGTTGTGTTTTGTTTCATTCGCACATGTTTGAGTAACCCTGTCACAGCCCCACAAAGCTCCTCTGACCTCATCTACCACTCCCTGAGGGACCGTTTAGACGAGGACGATTGCGATTGAAAACGACAAAATATTCTATCGGAAGTGTCTTTCGTTTACACTGCAACTGCGCCGTTGGGCTCTGAAAGCGCAAAAATCTGAAGACTCCTTCCAGAGTGTGGAGTTCTGAAGACGGCCCGGGTCGCGTCTCCGTCTAAACGGCAAGAAGCGCAAAACATGTTGACGTCACATACACCTGACGTCACACTGGATGCGCCAAGCCGGTAAAAACAATAACAAACATGTCTGACTACCTTGATACCATGTTCAAGCTGCGAAACAGCTCTAGTCAACATACAAGAGTCATTTTAACAATTGTATAAAATGTATACGGATACCATAGGTGAACAGAGACGGGTAAAAAAAAAGAAACAGAAAATGAAAATTTTGCACATGCTTGCCGACATGCCTCCGCGCTGTTACAGTGCCACCTAGCGGCCTGGTATGCAATCAAATTCGCCCACTTTTGTGTCTTCGAACGTTCGTCTAAACGAGGATAAAAAATTGAAGACGAGACGCCACTTTTGCGTCTTCTGTTTTGATCGTCGCTGTATAAACGTAGCCACCTCCTTTCCCTCCCCTTTTTTGTGTTCCAGGAGTGGAGACGGGTGTGCTCGAGCCCACTCTGTAATCAACAGGGTTTAAGAGCCATTCAAGCTCCAGCTCGGCGCTGCCAGATCGTAATACTCCTTCAGTGCTACGTTCCGGCTACATTTGATTTACCTACCTGTAACTCACATTACTTACCCTACCCTTAATCTGCCTCAGACCTCCGTGCTCCAGTCTCCAGCTCCGACCCGCTCCACTCTCCTTGTCCGGTCTCTTTTTCCAACCTGCTCCAGTGTCCTGCTCCGTCCTGCTTCATCCTGCTCTGAACTGTAAAATTCTTGGAAGTTTTTCTGTAATACCTACCAATCCTATTGACCTGTGTCTGCTCTTGGGTTCCCCCGCTATCTGTCACAAATCCTGCATTATTAGTTTGTCTTCATCTCCAAAGTTGAAAATGCTCTGTTCCACCTTGTGATGTCATGCGGTAGTTTACTGAACTAAAGATAAGAGCTGTAAAATTGTAGAGATTGACAATTCCAGGTGTGAGATTATCCAACTGATCCTATAAGTATACGGATTTTCGAAACCACATTGGAGCACTTCCTGTATCACCACATGACATCACAAGGAGGAACAGAGTGTTTTCTGTTTGAGAGAAGAACCTAAATCTGCAGGGTTTGTGTGTTAAACGTGTGAATAAAACAAAACCCTAACAGCTCCAGGTCTGTTTGTGATGAGGAAACATTAGAACATAGATCAGGAAAACAACGTAATATGGGCCCCTTTAAAATTCAGGATATTCAGCTTGTTTTTTTGTTTTTTTACCAATTCCAATTATTCTGTTTAGTAGGTCATTTTGACTTGTGTGTTCCTTTTTACCAAAAAATATCTGCTAGAGGAGTAGGATTATTGATGTAATAAGTTTCAAGATGGCGCGGGAGAGGCCAGCTGCCTGCCGAAGAAGCTCCGTCCCTACTTTACCCTTTTTTCTTTTTTTACTTATACAGTGGTACCTCACCTTACGAAATTAATTCGTTCCAGAAGTGGTTTCGTCCAAGTTTTTTTTTTTTTTATAGTGTTACTTTTTTAAATAGTGTAACATTGTGTTCTGTGTGTTTCTCACATTTCTCTCGTTTAAACACTCAAACTTTCATAGATTTTCAACAAAATGTATTAACAGTGAAGTGTGGGGGGAAGGGGGAGGGGGGAGAAGACTGCGCTCTGACACGTGTGTGATAGCGCACATGACCCGGCGCAGAGCTGACAGCAGGTCTAGACCAAGGTCTAAACCTGGACTGGACCAGGTCTAAACCTGGACTGGACCAGGACTAAACCTGGACTAAACCAGGACTAAACCTGGACTAAACCAGGACTAAACCAGGACTAGACCGGGTGGATTAAAGCAGCGAGGAGGGGACTGCACGCAGTCTGAAGAAGAAGAAGAAGAAGAAGAAGTGAACTTTATTGATCTCACACTGGAGAAATTCTTCTCTGCATTTTAACCCATCCTATATATATATACATATATTAGGAGCAGTGGGCAGCACACATTAGGGCGCCCGGGGACCATCTCCATGATCTTCTTGCTTCGGTTTGGTCAGGACCTCAGCTGGAGTACCTATGGTGCATGTTTTGGGCGCATGAACGCATGAACGAGACCCATGCAAGAGCTGCGGGCTCCTCCTGGTTTAGTCCAGGTTTAGTCCTGGTTTAGTCCAGACCACCGCGGCTCCTCCTGGTTTAGTCCAGGTTTAGTCCTGGTTTAGTCCAGACCACCGAGGCTCCTCTAGACCTCCTCTAGACCTGGTCAGGTCTAGACCACCGCGGCTCTTGCACAGGTCTCGTTCATGCGCTCAGACTGCGTGCAGTCCCCTCCTCGCTGCTTTAATCCATCTGGTTTGTCCTGGTTTAGTCCTGGTTTAGTTCTGGTCCAGTCCAGGTTTAGACCTTGGTCTAGACCTGCTGTCTGCTCCGCGCCGGGTCATGCTGCGCTATCACACGTGTCAGAGCGCAGTCTTCTCCCCCCTCCCCCTTCCCCCCACACTTCACTGTTAATACAGTTTGTTGAAAATCTATGAAAGTTTGAGTGTTTAAACGAGAGACAAATGTGAGAAAAGTTTAAATCCAGTCTGAGAAAAGCGTATAATGTGTGTGGCTGAGCGCGCATTATTTGAATTTTTGAGATTTCGCGTTTCGTAACTTGAATTTTCTTTCGTATCTAGAGACCAAAATTTACCGTGAAGGCGTTTCGTAACTTGAAATTTTTGTTTGTTGGGTCATTCGTAAGGTGAGGTACCACTGTATATAGACTTTTTTTTGTTTTTTTCTGTAGAGTAGGCAAAACACGGTGCAGTCGTGCCCCTGGGAAGCCTACTTTTACTACAGCTTTATCGTTAGCTGTAGTGTTTTTTTGCAAGATGTGCCAAGGACCACTTTCAGCTACGTCTCGGATAACACCTACGTGGCCTTTCTCTACTCCACGTCGTGAAACCTGCCATTCCAGCGGAGATACGGAGGAAGAGGAGAGGCTACAGGGGTGGACGCAAGAAACGGAGACCGTATTTACCGTATCTACCTGCGGTAATTACGGGAAATGTGCGCTCCATCTCCAACAAGACTGAGGAGCTGACCACGCTGACCCAGCAGCAGAGGGAATATCGTGACTGCAGCCTTATTTGTTTCACCGAAATGTGGCTGAATGAGCACATACCGGACAATATCATTTCCCTGGACAGATTTACAATGAAGCGTGCGGACCGGACTGTAACGGGGAGCAGAAAAACGCGAGGAGGTGGATTAACTGTATTCATTAATGAACACTGGTGTCATGCCGGGAACGCGCACATGAAACATCAGCTGTGCTTCCGGGACACTGAACACTGCTGTGAGTATGAGGCCTTTCTATTTGCCAAGGGAATTTTCACACGTGATTGTGTTCTGTGTGTACATTCCTCCATCGGCGGATGGAGTGGCAGCATGCGAGCAGCTCCACAGCGCCGTGACTGAAATGGAGACACGTCATACGCGCGCTCTCTTTCTGATCACTGCTACTCCGCTACTCTCCCCACTTTCACACAATATGTCACATGTCCCAGGAGAGACAATAAGACTCTGGACTTGTTTTACGCAAATATCAAAGACGCTTACACCTCTGCCCCCCTCCCCCCGCTCGGACGCTCAGACCACTGTCTGGTTTACCTGCTCCCGGAAGACACACCCAGGGTGAGAAGAGGACCTGTGCAGAAGCGGTCTGTGAAGCTTTGGACTCAGGAGGCCTGTGAGAGTCTGAGGGACTGTTTCCAGAACACTGACTGGGACATGTTCAGCGGCTCTTATGGAGATGACATCAACGGCCTGACCCATTGCATCACAGACTACATCAACTTCTGCGTGGAGAACACTGTACGAACCAGGAGAGTACGGTGTTTCCCCAACAACCACCCCTGGGTCACCCCTGAGCTTAAAGCCCTCCTGAACCAGAAGAAAAGGGCTTTCAACTCAGGGGAAAAGGGTCCAGCGGGAGCTCCAGTGGAGGATCCAACGGGCCAAAAAGGACTATGAGAGGAAGATGGAGGAGCAGCTGGCCCAGAACAGCGCACGGGGGGAAGGGGGATGTGGCCAGTAGCCACATCCCCCTTCCCCTTCACATGGACCTGAGCCTCAACACCAGTAAGACAAAGGAGCTGGTGATCAACTTCAGTAGAAGACCACTACCTCACTCACCGGTGACCATCCAGGGGCAGGACTGTGGACAGTTACCTGGGTGTTCACCTCAACAATAAACTGGACTGGTCCCACAACACCGACGCCCTGTACAAGAAGGGCCAGAGTCGCCTCCACCTCCTGAGGAGACTGAGGTCCTTTGGAGTGTGCAGGCCTCTGCTCAAGACTTTTTATGACTCTGTGGTGGCCTCTGCTCTCCTCTACACAGCCGTCTGCTGGGCCCCGAGCAGCACAGAGCTGGACAGAAAAAGACTCAATAAGCTGGTCAGGAGGACCAGCTCTGTCCTGGGCTGTCCTCTGGACTCTGTAGAGGAGGTGGCTGAGAGGAGGGTACTGGCCAAACTTACGTCCATCACACCTCTCACCCTCTGCACCGGACTGTAGAGGAGCTGAGCAGCTCCTTCAGCAGCCGACTGAGGCACCCTCAGTGCAAGAAGGAGCGCTACCGCAGATCCTTCATCCCCACCACCATCAGACTGTACAACTCCACTGTAGAGTCTAAACGTGCAATTTTTTTCCCATACTTTCCTAGTTACTGTTTTATTATTATTACTTATTTTATTATTACTTATTTTATTTTATTCTTGCCTGCATGCACTTTTCTTTCTTGTTCAAACTGTCTCTGCCTGGAGCTACTGTGGCAATTAAATTTCTCCTGTGTGAGATCAATAAAGTCTTATCTTATCTTACATTATTTTTAGCCTAATGAGCTGTGGACATGGTTACAAAAGTGTGTGTCACCGTGTCCTTGTACACTAGGACTTCTCTTCCAGGAATCGGCTGCACTGAAAAACATGACTCATCAAATTTGATACACATCAGAATGTATTTTATTATTTTTATTTATCGCTCCAATTTTCTATGTGAATATAAAATCAACCCATAATGTATTTGCCCCTAATTGTGCTACATTCATTGATTCTGAATGCAAAATAAATATTTAGATGCTTAAAAGCAAAAATACATGTATCTAAATTGGGTAAAACTACTGAAACATGACGCCTTCTCTGAAAGAAAGCCATTTTACTCTATGTAAATATGCTTCTGCAGTAAAATATAAGACAGTATTGGACCTCCAGTGTCTCTCTCTAAAACCTTCAAATCAGGTGAGAAATGTAGGGATAATAATGGATTCAGACTTGAACTTTAACAGCCACATCAAATCTGCAGCCTTTTATGACCTAAAAACAGCACAAATCAAAAGGTATCAAAGTTCAAAGTCAGCTTTGTACAGGTTTTTGACAATAGTATACTGTCTAAAGCAGACTTGAAGAGACTTATCCATGCGTTTGCCTCCAGTAGGTTAGACTACTGTATTGGCCTGCTCACTGGCCTCTCCTGTAAAACAGCAGCAGTACATCCAGAACGCTGTAGCTCGGCTCCTGACTCGAACCAGGAAGTACGAGCACATGCATCCTGTGCTCTCTGTACTGCCCCCTGTGGCTCAGAGAATAGACTTTAAAGATCCCATGACATGGTACTTCTTGATGCTTTTATATGGCTCCTTAATGGTTCCCTAATACTGTAATTGAATCCTTCTTCAAAATCAAGACTCAGTGCATGAGAAACAGAGATAAGATGAGAAAGAGTCATAAATATCTCTCTCAAACACTTTATTCTGGGCGTTGTTGCTTGAATGCAAATGAGGAGAAAAGAGCTGGCCTATAGTAGAGGGTGGGGGCGTGGCCAAACTCTCCGCTCTCGCTCTGAGCTTTCAGCTGATCCATTTCCGTGTTTTTGCACGGGGGGAGAGATTTGAAGCGTTCCATTGAAAAATAAACACATTTCCACAGAAAATAAAATTAAACCACTGCTGTTCAAAGGTCCAGAGGCTCAGATAAAGGACTTCCGAGCCTAGAAACACTCGGACGTGCCTCCAGGCAAATAAAAAAACGCATTTCGCATTGCCTAGCGCATTCACAGTCCAAACTCTCTGGGCGTGATTTACAGAGACGCTGAGTACAGACAGACGGGGGTGGAGCTGCATTTGCATTTCTTTTTTCGATCTGACGTCAATAAGGTGCCTTGTTCAAAATCGCCCGTTTGAGCTCCGATTTTTTTGTAACGCAGAAAAGGATCGCAAATGCTCAGTTTAGACATTTCACAACTTTTAACCATGGGGGGGGGGCCTAAACAGGGTAGGGGAGCTCACATTAATGTTCAAAAACCTCAGAAAGTGAAAATTTCATGCCATGGGACCTTTAAAGCTCCTCTGCTTATGCACATGTCTCTCCGTGGCCGAGCACCAAAGTACATCTGTGACATGTTAGTGCCACATGAACCATCTGCACTCTGAGGGTCTGTCCTCTTGCTGGTGCCCAGAGTCAGGACTAAACATGTCAGTGTTTCAGTTTTATGCAGCTAAAACCTGATACAGTCTTCCTGAAGATGTGAGGCAGTGACCTTGTTTAAATCCAGGGTCAAAATGGTTGTGTTTAGCTGTGCGTATGACTAAAAGGTTTTTATTCTGCACTCTTCTCTCTTATTTGATGTCTCTCTCTCTCTCTTTATTTTATGATTTTGTTTTGAATTGTTTGTATCGTGATTTTGATGTCTTTAAAAGGACTTTGTGTACAGGTGAGATGTGAATTTGAGATTGAATCAAGCGTATCAAGCACAGTGGTACATCTCAGAGCCCACCTGTGTACAGCTTCTGGCTCCAGGCTGGAAGATTTCTCCATTAAGTGTCACATGACCAGGAAGAGGAAGCCATTTCTCTTCCTTCGCTTCCTTCTCCTTGATTCCTCTCCTTGATCCACCATTTTTAAGCTGTCAGTCAATCTGTCATAATGTGATGTCCCAAAGAAAACTACAGAATGAAGAATTAAACCTGAGGGAGGGTTCAAGGAGGCAGACGTCAGAGTAAAGAAACTGTATTGGTCTCAGTGAGGAGTTTATATCCATTCCGCCGGAGAAATGGGTGGGGAAGTCCCGCCCACAGAGGAGACGCAGGAAGGAGAAAGGATGAGAACCTCCTCTTATCTGGAGAACCAAACCTGTGTAACCGGCGTGCTCAAACCGACCGATTAGCAAACGTCTGCGTTATGTTGTGTAGATGAAGTGAGCCACATAGAGGGGTTTGCCATTCAGGATGAGATTTACTGTGTGAAACTGTCAGAGTTAGATCACAGATTCAATACTGCCACAGTATTACTAAAAGAATAACCAGGGACACCAGGTTGAAGTTTTACTTGTCGGCAAAGGGGGAACAGAGAGACTGACCGCACCTCTGAGTCAGTTCACCAATGTCTCCTAACGATGGGAATGCCGCTTCAGCTTTTATTGAGTTAATCACATGACACACAGATCGCATAAATCATAGGAACACAGTTTGTGACTGAAACAAGATATGAGGAATCAGGGACTTATCTTTCTGGAACACATTTTATCATAAGTGCTAATGTCATATTGATATCATAGTACAGTGGTACCTCACCTTACGAAATTAATTCGTTACAGAAGTGGTTTCGTAACGTGAAAAATTTGTAAGTTGAGTAGCTATTTCAATGGAAAAAGCCTGATTCGTTCCAAGGCCCCGATCTAAGTTTTTTTTTTTTTATAGTGTAACTTTTTTTATAGTGTAACATTGTGTTCTGCGTCCTGCGTCCTTTTCTCACATTTGTCTCTCGTTTAAACACTCAAACTTTCATAGATTTTCAACAAAATTATTAATAGTGAAGTGTGGGGGGAAGGGGGAGGGGGGAGAAGACTGCGCTCTGACACGTGTGATAGCGGCATGTGTGACAACTGACCCGGCGCTGCCAGCAGGTCTAGACCTGGACTAAATCTGGATTAAACCTGGATTAAACCTGGACTAGACCAGGTGGATTAAAGCGCCGCGCGTGGGTCTATTTCCTGGTTTTGTTTCGAGTCACAGCTGAGGCGAGCCGCTGCTCTAGACCTGCCCACTTAAGGTGCTCACAGAGCGGCCTGGATAGAACCGTGAGGTCGGCCTCTTCAAGACCTCCAGGCCGGTGACCGGGACAATCTCCGGACCCATGCCCGCTTAGGGAGCTCTTAAGGCGGGTTGGCAGTGTCCCCCTGGGTCCCTGGATGTCTGGGGCTCCGTGCCTGGAGGGGCCCTGGAGAGCAGGTCTAGACCGCGGCTCTTGCAGGCGAGCAGCGGCTCGCCTCAGCTGTGACTCGAAACGATACCAGGAAATAGACCCACGCGCGGCGCTTTAATCCACCTGGTCTAGTCCAGGTCTAGTCCTGGTCTAGTCCAGGTCTAGTCCAGGTCTAGTCCAGGTCTAGTCCAGGTTTAGTCCAGGTTTAGTCCAGGTTTAGTCCAGGTTTAGTCCTGCTTTAGTCCAGGTCTAGACCTGCTGGCAGCCCCCGCGCCGGGTCATGTGCGCTATCACACGTGTCAGAGCACAGTCTTCCCCCCCCCTCCCCCTTCCCCCCACACTTCACTATTAATAATTTTGTTGAAAATCTATGAAAGTTTGAGTGTTTAAACAGAGACAAATGTGAGAAAAGTTTAAATCCAGGCTGAGAAAAGTGTATAATGTGTGTGGCTGAGCGCGCATTATTTGAATTTTTGAGATTTCGCGTTTCGTAACTTGAATTTCGTATCTAGAGACAAAAATTTACTGTGAAGGCGTTTCGTAACTTGAAATTTTCGTTTGTTGGGTCATTCGTAAGGTGAGGTACCACTGTATGTGGGTCAGACCAACAGTGGTCTTACAGCTGATTTCCATATCCTGTTTCACAAATCTAACCATGTCAAGGATGTTAGACATTAAGAACAAGATTGTAATAATAAGTTTAACAATGGAATATAATAATCTGAACATAATATAATACAATAATCATAATTTCCTTAACAGAAACACAAAAATATCAAATACAGCCACTCCAAGCTTCACAGCTCCACACACATCTCCCCTCTGCTTTCCTCACAGCAACTGATGGGTTATAACAAAATTACTAATTACAATTCAGTATTTTTACAGTGTTATCATATAGTTTTACACTTTTACAGGTAAATCCCACAATGATGGCTATTTTATATTTTTAAAATAACAATAAATCGCGTACAAAAGGTATTTGAAAAAGAAAGAACATTGGTTGCTGTACAATATAATTAACACATACCTGTGTGAAACACAAAAATATCAAATGCAGCCACTCTAAGCTTCACAGCTCCACACACATCTGCAGAAAGAGAGTACCACAGACACATGTGAGACCATGCTGCGAGCTTAAAAGCACTGGCTACAGTACATTCTCTAAGTGCTGCATTTAAATAGAAAAAACTACTTCACACAGTTTCACCAACAGGGACAATTACAAAGGCCTTATAACTCATGAACACTGCTTGAATGTAGTCAGCATGAATTTTCTGTTTATTAACATATCACATTATGTCAAAGCAAATCTGCTGTTTACCTCCCCTCTGCTTTCCTCACAGAGGGGAACGTGCCACGTTTCCACAGGAAGTGTGACACCAGTGACACCACCAAAATAAAAGCATCTGGCACAACCAGCCAAAAAAATAAACTTAAATGCAACCTTATAAACAAATAGAACACGATTTTGTTGAAATCGATATAATAGTAAGACCATATAGGTTACACCTGCATATTATGATGGGTAGAAACTTTGATTAAAGGGCCCGTTATGTTATTTCCTAGTCAAGGTTATAATGTTTCCTCATCACAAACATACCTGGAGTTGTGTTTTGTTTCATTCATTCATGTTTAACTCACAAATCCTGCATATTTACGCTGATTTCTAACAAAGTAAAGGAAAAAAGTAGCTGTAGACAGACAAATAATAAAGGGTTAGTCAAATGTGTATGAATGAAACAAAACACAACTCCAGGTACTGTATGTTTTTGATGAAGTAACAACATGGTAAAAAGTATGCAGCATTAACATTATTATTTTGACTGCAATCCTAGCTCTTCACTAGATCGCCATGACCAGAAAGAACTGATTCAGCTGGAACTACAACAGCTGAGCTGGTCTGTGCTGTGCTTTTAATCTGCATTCGCCAATAGTTTTCCAATTAGTTAGTCCTCACCTTTTTGTTGAACTTCAAACTCCTAAACACGACCGTGAACGCTCGTATCATCACAGGCTCCTGAAAATGTGCTCTTTGAATCCATTTTGTATTTTATTTAAAAGTTTTTTGGCTGTGTTTGCCAACGTGCGCATTGTGTCACTAGGAAAAGCAAAGCAAGTTTATCAGTACACAAAGTAATTCAAAGTGCTTTATGGTCACTACAGAAACATTCTACCGTAGAAGTAGATGTAGAACACACCCAGCATCAGCAGTATCAACAGTAGAACCGTCTGCAACATTCAGTCTTCTCTTTGTCTCTTTGTCTATCACCACTAAAGTGAAACCAACTTTGCCTGCACCATAATGTACTTTAAAGGTCCCATGGCATGAAATTTTCACTTTCTGAGGCAAATGCAGTTCCACCCCCGTCTGTCTGTACTCAGCGTCTCTGTAAATCACGCCCAGAGACTTTGGACTGTGAATGCGCTAGGCAATGCAAAATGCGTTTTTTTATTTGCCTGGAGGCACGTCCGAGTGTTTCTAGGCTCGGAAGTCCTTTATCTGAGCCTCTGGACCTTTGAACAGCAGTGGTTTAATTTTATTTTCTGTGGAAATGTTTTTATTTTTCAATGGAACGCTTCAAATCTCTCCCCCTGTGCAAAAACACGGAAATGGATCAGCTGAGAGCGGAGAGTTTGGCCACGCCCCCACCCTCTACTATAGGCCATCTCTTTTCTCCTCATTTGCATTCAAGCAACAACGCCCATAATGGCCTGTTCAGAGAGAGAAAAATTACTCTTTCTCATCTTATCTCTGTTTCTCATGCACTGAGTGTTGATTTTGGAGAAGGATTCATTTACAGTATTAGGGAACCATTAAGGAGCCATATAAAAGCATCAAGAAGTACCATGTCATGGGACCTTTAATGAACTTTATTGTCCTCATTTTTTAATTGCACCATAAGTGCAATTTACTTACACAGTACTACTTAGAACTAGGGTTGCAAAATTCTGGGAATTTTCAAAGTTGGGAATTTTCGGGATTTTTGGGGAATTAATGGGAATAAACTGGGAATTATCAAAGTTGAAGGTTAGGGGCATCAATATAGTTGGTAGAAAAAATTGGCTAAAATAATCAAATTTGTGTGAATAAAGTAGGACAGTATTTTGTGCAGAGCCATCGAGCCACTTCCTCTATATGCATTTTGCATTCCTTTATCACATGCACAAGAACTTCTAGAATTCTGAAGAGCTAAAGCGACTTTTCTGAGCTGACAGCAAATACAGAACTACTGAGGCCAGACACTTCAGCAAGAGGACGACATGCAAACAAGTAAGTTTTGAGGACATCATGAAGTAGATTATATTTGATCTATATATTAAAGGTACACTGTGTAAGATTTTTACCCGTTAATTACCGAAATTGAAGATACCCATTCAAAAATACAGTGTTTTCAAAGCCTTTTCACTTCCATCATGAAATCAAAGTATTCTTTTGGACTTAGATATAGTCACATAAAAGGGGGATCTTCCCCATGCAGAGGCAGCCATTTTGATTACGAGAGCCGCAGAAGGACATTTGGGCTCCGCCTTTGCCATTTTATTTATAGCTGTTGGCACTGGCCCGTGGATTTCACACAACCAGATAGTACGCGTTTGGATCACACTTACTCCGCACATACATCGCAGGAGCAAGCACCTTCATCTAAGAGGAAAAGAAGAAGGACATAGTACCTATCGCGGCTGGGGCTTTGTGAACCCACCTCCGGGTACGCCGAGCTGTCCGCGTTACGTCGCGCCCGGGTGACCCTCGAGGTCTGCCGTAGCTAGAACCGGAATTGCAATACCCACCATCCACCAATGCGCCACCATCCTACACAGTGTACCTTTAAAGATCTAGATATTAAAGAATATTAAAGTAGAAAAGTAGAAAAGTAGAAAAAATAATAGTGCTAGCTTACTGGTAAACTAGATTTGCACCATTTCACTGAAGAGGTTATCTTATGATGCTACCTACCGCAAAATGTGCTTGAGCTAGCTTACTGAGAAACCAGATAAATGATGTGAGTCGTGTTTTAATTGTCTCCCTTTTACAATAATGCTGATGATGACAAAATAAAATGTTTATGTTGGTATATGACACACAATAATTCTCATAAATTCCCAAAACTTCTGTGCAAAGTTACCAATTTGAAAATACCCAAAATTCCCATGCCAAAGTTTCCACGGAAATTTTCCGGAAACTTTCTGGAAACTTTCCGGAAATTTTCCGCCCCTTTGCAACCCGACTTAGAACTTCTCTAAAAAGTTGTAAAACCGGCCAGTGTAGCCTGTCTGGGGAGTATTTAAATGGAATAAAACCATTGGGAGTTGATTAGATTCAACAGTGAGTGGTGTGTGACAGGCTTGTGTTCATATTATGTGTGCTTAATACAAGTGCAGCCCACTACAGTAATGGGATGTCAGAGTGGTCAGTGAACGCAGCATAAATCTGGACTGGAAAGAGAAAAAGGCCTCAGTAACTCACTTGTGCAATAGATACTCACACACACACACACACACACACACACCTACACACACACACACACACACACACACACACACACACACACACACGTATATCCTCCTGGGACCCAAAGGAAAAAAGTGTATTTCAATTTTATTTATTTTTTTAATAGGGACAGTGCATATTAATGAACATCTGCAGCATTGCAGTGTAAATACGGTATGCCAGATTATAGCAAGAATGCTAATTTCCATCTGTAGTCCCTAGGCCGGTGACACCACAGCAAAAACAATAAAACAATGACAATTGACAATAACACCAACATTAAAACATTAAACATTAAAACATTAAAACATCAAAAAATTAAAAGTGTCCACAAGTCTGGTTTTCCTTTAGCCACTGTTTCAAGTATGATTTAAAAGTGACCAGTGTTGGAGTCTCTCTTATTGATAATGGGAGTGTG
The DNA here is from genome assembly GCA_036785185.1 of Paratrypauchen microcephalus. Classification (NCBI taxonomy): domain Eukaryota; kingdom Metazoa; phylum Chordata; class Actinopteri; order Gobiiformes; family Gobiidae; genus Paratrypauchen; species Paratrypauchen microcephalus. The sequence goes on along the minus strand of JAVJIX010000067.1, from coordinate 447,369 downwards.
TTCCATAACTTAGTGCCTCTGACTGAGAGCACAGTTTGTCCAAATGTAGTGCGTCTGTGTGGGACCTCACAGTTCCCCTGTGCTGAGGCCGTAGTTCCCATCCCACTGACAGTCTTTGTTTTAATAAAATTCTGCAGCGGAGAAGGAGCAAGTCCATGTAAAATTTTATATATAAAACAACCGTATTTAAAATGAACAAAATTATTAAAATTGAGTAAGTTATACTTGTCTAAAATTGTGCAGTGGTGGACTGAGAATGGTTTCTTGTCTAGTATTTTCACAGCTTTTTTAAAAAGTGATTCAGCTGGTTTGAGTGTTGTGACCATGTGGTAATACAGTACTCTATATGAGACAGAATTATAGAGTGTAAAAACATTCGTGCCGCATATAGAGTCATGAAGGGTCTTACTTGTCTAAAATTCACTAAGTTAAAATTAACGGTTTTTGTGAGGCGCTTAATGTGTTTCTTAAATGTCAATGTCGGGTCCAACGTCAGTCCCAGGTATATAAACTCTTTGACGAGGCTGAGTTCCACCCCGTCCAGAAAGACATTGGACCGCTGCAGCTCATTTGCTTTTTTACTGAACATCATTTATTATATTTATTTATTTAGATATTTATTATTATTATTTTATTTTATTTTTTATTTTTTTATTGTTTTGTGATATTCTATTTGGAGGTTTACATTTTGTTAATTTTGTTAATTTTATTTGTATTCAGAATTTTGTAACATGTCCTCTGTAACGGACTCTATCGGTGTTAAAGCCATGTGACGTTAACAACCCAACAAAAACTTTTTTTTTTTTTTGATGACCAACATCTCTGACAAGCTTCTACAGTCGCCTCAAAAAGTTTTTAGACTCCCTTTTAATTTGATGTTTATTTATTTTTAATCATAGACTAGTTTGTGGCTGCACGATCTCAAAACACACACAGATAGCCTGGTTAACTCAATGTCTATGGAGTAAGAAAGAGGACAAAATAACATGTATTCACAAGAAATTAATCCACACGGATAACGTGTCGTCATGCATATTTTGGATATATCCACGAATAATGTGTAGTCACAAGAAATTAATCCATGCATATTTTGGATATACACGCGTCTTTGGTTGTAGTTGAGCATAAAATAAATAAATATTTGCAAACTCTAAAATGAGGTGTTGTGTGTTTGATATTTGTCAGAGTACAAATCTAAAAGTTATGACATCGAAAAGTTACGAGTTACTGTCTTAAGTACGAATACGAATTTCTCAGATGGAAGAAAGTGGACAAAAATACGTCATCGGTTACGTCATCACGTCACATGTGTCAGCAGAAGAAAAGTCGATCAGCATCGAGTTTACGCATGCGCTGAAGTTTGGCGCTAAATTCTGAACAACAGTCTGCATGGCGGACCGAAGTCAGGTAGGCATGCGCGTTTTACCGCTGCAGACTTCAAGTGATCTCGGCCGACGTGACGTGATGACGTAACCGATGACGTATTTTTGTCCACTTTCTTCCATCTGAGAAATTCGTATTCGTACTTAAAGGGACAGTGTGTAAGATTTTTACCCGTTAATTACTGAAATTGAAGATACCCATTCAAAAATACATTGTTTTCCAAGCCTTTTTCACTTCCATCATGAAATCAAAGTATTCTTTTGGACTTAGATATAGTCACATAAAAGGGGGATCTTCCCCATGCAGAGGCAGCCATTTTGAATACGAGAGCCGCAGAAGGACATTTGGGCTCCGCCTTCGGCAAGGCTCGTGGTTTTGGGTAAACAACACAAGCATGCTGCCGGATCAGACGTCGTAATGGATCTAACACGTGTTTTGGACTAAATTGTTTTACTGGATTTTATTCGCTGGATCCTTACGGACAAATTGAGAGCAAGTTTATGGTGAAATACAGAGTTTGACCTGTGCAAAGCATTCTAACGTAAGCTAACCTCGTTTTGTGCTTTTCCGTATAAAAGCCCCATGTGCTCGGGGAGTGTTTGTTGTGCAGGGAAATGAATTGCATAGTCAAAAAGAGGAGACTGTAAGGTTTCATTTGATGTGTAGAGTGTCATGGTACATGATCGGGAATGTGTGTTTTCATGAGAAAAGAAAAAAAAAAAAAAAACGGGACCGCGTTTTATTTATACAGTAGCGGCTCGTGCGCGGGTACGAGAGCGCGCCCGGGTGACCCTCGAGGTCTGCCGTAGCTAAAACAGAAAGTGCAATAGCACCATCCACCTATGCGCCACGAATCCTACACACTGGGGCTTTAAGACAGTAACTCGTAACTTTTCGATGTCGTAACTTTTAGATTTGTACTCTGACAAATATCAAACACACAACACCTCATTTTAGAGTTTGCAAATATTTATTTTATGCTCAACTACAACCAAAGACGCGTGTATATCCAAAATATGCATGACGACACGTTATTCGCGTGGATTAATTTCTTGTGAATACACGTTATTTTATCCTCTTTCTTACTCCATAAATGTCCACTATAAAGGACACAAATGAATGGACCGGGTCTCAGGAGGATATAGTGAAGGTGTCACATTTGGGGACTGGTGTGAGTAACGGATCTAAAATATTGATTCGTTTTCAAGATCAGTAGAAAATCAATACGTCTATAAATACGATAAAAATGTACTTTTGTATCTGCCACATCTGTTTGTGTTGTACGACTACAGTATTACGAGAAGTCCACGCAAGAACAACAAATATAAACCCTTCTATGGCTGGTGAGCAGAGCAAATTTAATCAAATGTGTTATTTTTAGGGATGGGACAAGATACAATTTTCACAAGATGAGACGAGAAACGAGATTGGATTCACGAGTACGGGACAAGACTAGATTTTGACATAAATTGTGCAAATCTAGTTCCCAATCTTAGCCTAACAATTTTTTGATTTGCTTTACTTTTATTTAATATTTCTGCTTTAGCTTTTCCAGACTAAAGCTTCTGAAAAAATGTAACTCGCCAGTACTCCGTGTTTTAATCCAATCCAAACAAAAACACAGAAAAATGTCACAATATTATTTTCAGCAGGTGTGCGCAGTCTTGTCGCGTGAGATCTTGTCCCATCCCTAGTTATTTTGGTAGAATTTGTCTTTCTCTTTCCTTATGAATGCTTGGATTAGGTGTGTCCCCCTCTATTGGAAACGAAAGGGACTGAAGCATTTCGAAAGGACAGATTAGCTGCACGGATACTGTCAAAATGTTGCTCAAGGAATCATACGTTTAAAGGGATAGTTCGGGTTTTTTGATGTGAATCTGTAAGTGGCAATGTTTACAAGTGAACAGGCTAATAATAATAATAGGCGCGCAGTGATACGACTCGAGAGAAAATACCACCGAGCGATTATGACTTCTGACTTTTTTTCGTGTGCAACTTTTTTTGTGACACAAATATATCACTTTTTGGACAAATATTGTTTTGAGAAGAAGAAAAAGCTTTATTAACTGTCCGGGCTAACTTGCTGGACCTACTTTCGTCAGCTCCAGAACTGGGCAGAAACTCGGCTCAGAAGACACTGTCAGGGATAAGTCAGTGTTAAAGGGATAGTGCGTTGTTGTTTTTTTAAATGTTAATCTGTCTGGGTTTCCTTCTAAAAGTTACGTGTGTTGACACCGGCTTACCTCTGACACTCTCAGCTGATCCCGGTTCTTCTCGCTTTCTCAAGCCCACGTAGGGAGGTCCGGTAACTTCTCTGGAACATGAAATAAAGCTTGTTTTTCTTCTCAAAACAAAACATTTGTTAGAAAGGTGATATATTTGCAGCTGAAACAGTTGTCCACGAAACATCCAGCAGCGTATTTCACATTCGTGTATTGTCTCTCTCCACTCGTGTCACTACGCCCATGTTAACTCTATCAGCCTGTTCACTTGTAAACTTCGGCGTAGACATCCGCTGAAGGTGAACAGGCTGTGTGTGCTGTGTGTGCGAAAGGTGTAAACTGAGCATATGCGATCCTTTTCCGCATTTGAAAAAAAGACAGCCCAAATGGGCGATTCTGAACAAGGGAACTTTCTGACGTCACACTCGGGGAAAGGTTTCCACCCCCCGTCTGGATGTCTACCCACCGTCTCTGGAAATCACGCCCAGAGAGTTTGGACCGCAAACGAGCTACGCAATGCAAAATGCGTTTTTTTATTTGCCTGGAGACACGTGAGAGTGTTTCCAGGCTCGGATGTCCTTTATCCGAGCCTCCGAACCTCTGACACAGCAGTGGTTTAATTTTATTTTCTGTGGAAATAATGTTTTTTTAATGGAAATCGCGGAAGTGGGGACAGCGCACCAGCGCACCACTAATCCAGGAAAAAGCGGAGCATTTGGCCACGCCCCCACCCGCTGCACTGGCCTGTCTCTGTCCTCCTCATTTGCATTCAAGCAACAACGCCCAGAATGAAGTGTTTCAGAGACATATTTAGCCTCATGAAGACAGTCAGAGTCATGTCTCATGCACTGAGTGTTGATTTTGAAGAAGGATTCATTTACAGTATTAGGGAACCATTAAGGCGCCATATAAAAGCATCAAGAAGTACCATGTCATGGGATCTTTAAAGCTAATTTAAATTCACTGCATCACTGCCAGCTTCGGTTTAAAGTGCCGTCACATCCCCAGAGCGGCGTGAGCTCGGGAGACGCTCGCTCCATCAGCCAATGAGCAGCTCCTCACTGTGCGGCGGCCATGTTGTGTTTGCCTGTGTTTACACTCACAGAGAGAGCGGCACATGGGGCCGCTCGCTCTGGAGGTATTTAGATACTACAGAGACACAAAAACAGGGGAGAGGGGGAGGAGAGAGGAGGAGAGAGATAGGGGGCAGAGAGAGAGAGAGAAAGAGAGGGGACAGAGAGAGAGAAGGGGAGAGAGAGAGATTGAGGGGGCAGGGAGAAAGAAGAGGGAGAGAGAGAAAGAGAGAAGGAGAGAGAGAAAGACAGGAGACAGAGTGAGAAGGAGAAGAGAAAGAGACAGAATGAGAGAGAGAGAGAGAGAGAGAGAAAAATGTGAGAGAGAGAAGGAGGAGAGAAAAAGAGATTGAGGGAGGTGCAGAGAGGGAGAAGGGGGGGAGAGAGAGGAGAGAAAGAGAGGGGACAGAGAGAGAAGGGGAGGGAGAGAGAGAGACTTTGACTTTTAAAATACATTTATTATTGTATTAAAATATTAGCACTCCAACATGATCAAGTCACGGACACCAAACAAAAGGAAAACACCTCCTAAAAGTCCAGCACCAGCTGCCCCTCCCTCAGCTCACACAGGGCTGACCCCACTGTCCACACGTCCTCAAAGTCCTCCAGCTCCTCCACCAGTGAGCTGTAGCTATGTTCCAGTCTGAGGCGAGCCTTCACCAGACGCCTCAGCAGAAGATCAGGGTCTGTACATCCTGTCCCAGCTCTACAGTTCCTCCTTGTGAGCCAAATGCTCAGCTTCGCCTGCCCCAGGACAAAGCTGACCAGTCCCACAGTCCGGCGCCGCGCTGCACTGTACCTGGATCCCAACACAAACAGCTCCCTGGTGAGGTCTTGGCCCAACCTCTGGAGCCAGTGTCCCACTGTGGCAAAGAGAGGATGGAGGCGAGGACAGGACAGCCACAGATGCTCCAGTGTCTCCTCAGCGGGACAGAAGGCACACTGACGGGCTGTGCTCGGGTCAAAGTGGGCCACATGTCTGTTTGTGGCCACAGCCCCATGCACCACCCTCCACTGGAGGTCAGCGCATCGTATCTCCGTAGGAGGGCAGTACAGCGACCTCCAGCTGCCTTTGAGAGATGACCCCGGGGCCAACACACCTGACCACCTGCTCTCAGACACGGCAACCAGCTCCACTCTGTGGCGGACTTTTACAGCAGTGATGTACAGGACTGTGGCCAGATCTGACAGGACTGGGAACGTCACCGCTCCAGATGGTTCCTCATGTGCTCCTAGGGCCTGCACACACAGTGAGAGAAAGTTCAGATGGTGGGCAGGTAGATGGGCTCTGTATGCGCCCAGAGCTTCTCTGAACCGTGCCGAGAGTCCACTCTGCACCTCCTGCAACAGTCTCTGAATCACTCACTCAGACCTCACCCCTGTCTCCTGGCTGAGCTGAGCAGCGGTCTTCCACCCTCTGTCAGTCGTCAGATGGGCCAGCCGGGTCAGTCCTGCAGTCACAAACGCCTGCCTCAGCTGAGGGGACTGCAACAGGGTGCTCCTCACCACAGGGTTGTGGTGGAGCGGTTCTTCTCCTCCCCGATCGTATGCCTCCTCCCGTGAAAAGGACAGCACAGAGCGCCAGGCTTTCAGCACTGAGCGGTAAAAAGCTGTAGTCCCCGATATGTCCACACCGCTCAGGTCTGTGAGGAACAGGTGTTTGTCATAGTCCAGCCCCCCCACTCCACGAAGCAGAACGGCTGCCAGCTCTGTCCACAGCTGCTGTGGGCTGTACAGCAGACGCTGCACAGTTTGCAGACGCAGGGCCACTACACAACTCGCCAGGTCTACAAAGGCGCCCCTGTCCACCTTCGTCCACAGGCAGGTAGAGGACGCTGCTTTGAGCCAGTGGAAGCCCCCCCAGAAGAACTCCACCAGTTTCCTCTAAACGTCCACCACCACAGAGTCTGGAGGCTGCAGGACAGTGAAGCGGTGCCACAGACAGGAGGCTGCCAGAGTGTTGACCACCAGAGCCCTCACCCTGTACGACAGCTGGGGCTGGACCCAAGTCCACCGAGACAATCGGGCACTCACCTTTTCCACAAGCCCCTCCCAGTTCTTGCCCTGGAATTGTTCATTCCCCAGGAACACTCCCAGGTACCTGATCCCCTCGGAGCTCCACTGCACTCCCCCGGGAAGGATGGGCCTCACCTGGTCGACCCACCGCCCGAGGAGGAACCCCTCACTCTTGGTCCAGTTCACCTTCGCTGAGGAGGCGCGCTCGTAAGAGAGAGAGAGAGAGAGAGAGAGAGAGCAGGGAGAGAGAGCAGGGAGAGGGACGGAGAGAGAGAGAGAGAGATTGAGGGGGGGCAGGGAGAGAGAGCGGGACGGAGAGAGAAGGAGAAGGGGAGAGAAGGAGAATGTGAGAGAGAGAAAGAGACACAATGAATGAGAGAGAGAATGTGAGAGAGAGAATGTGAGAGAGAGAAAGAGACACAATGAATGAGAGAGAGAATGTGAGAGAGAGAATGAGAGAGAAAAAGAGACACAATGAATGAGAGAGAGAATGTGAGAGAGAGAAAGAGACACAATGAATGAGAGAGAGATGGAGGAGAGAGAAAGAGAGATTGAGGGGGGCAGGGAGAGAGAAGGCGGGAGAGAGGGGAGAGAAAGAGGGGACAGAGAGAGAGAAGGAGACGGGAGAGATGCGAAAAAGACAGAATGAGAGAGAGAAGTATGTGAGAGAGATTGAGGGGGGTGCAGAGAAAGAGAAAGAGGTATAGCTGGAGGGAGAACAAAAGGATAGGGGTAGGTAAAGGTGTAGAAAGAATAGATAGATAGGTCATGAGTAGTAGGTAGAGTGAGAGAGAGAGAGAGAGAGAGAGCAGTGGAAAGAGAGAGAGAGAGGGTGAGATAGAAAGAAGGAAGAAAAAGACAAAGAGACAAAGGGAGCAAAAGAGATAGATGAATAGAGAGAGGGGCGGACAGAAGAGGAGGAATGAAAAAGAGAAAGAAAAAAAGGACAAAGAGGAGAGAGGGGGCTGACTTAGATATGCAGATATATAGATTGAGAGACAGAAAGAGAGAAAGAATGCGAGAATGAAATGGGCTAAATGAGAGAAAGAGAGAGAGAGAGAGAGAGAAAGAAAGAGTGGAGGAAAATAAAACAACAAGTGCAGAGAAAAAGCTGCTCTGATTGAATGTGTTGAGGCGTGGCATTGAGATAGATCACAAACGCTGAAGTGAGCAGCTCCAGCTCCAGCTCCGGCGACACAAAGTGGAAAAAGATGGAATTCTTTCATAGACAAGTGTCAGGGTTTTTGTTCATAAGTTTGGAGTGTGTGTGTGTGTGTGTGTGTGTGTGTGTGTGTGTGTGTGTGTGTGTGTGTGTGTGTGTGTGTGTGTGTGTGTGTGCGTGCGTGCGTGCGTGCGTGCGTGCGTGCGTGCGTGCGTGCGTGCGTGCGTGCGTGCGTGTGTGTGTGTGTGTGTGTGTAATTACATATTTACTGCTCTGTGTGATTAAGTGCATTGTGAAGAGGTGGCTTCACGCTCCGCCGCTCACTGGACCAAACAGAGGAATTAAACTTCTGCAGACTGGTTTTACTACGAGTACTTTAACTACTACTGCAACCAGTACTACTTAATTTACAGTACTGCAAAAGCTGCATCTATTTGTAGGGTAGTTAATAAAGGAGAATTAACAGTGGTTTTTTTACAATCTGAGCCTTATTTCAGTAATAAAACGTTAATATACTCACCAATAGCACTTTGGTGTCATATGGAGCACTTCTGGAGATGTTTTAGATTAGCGATAGCCATAATGCGATATAATATGTGTTCAAACACATGGAAACAGGCCGCATGTCGGCATTAGTGAAACCCAGATACAGTGGTACCTCACCTTACGAAATTAATTCGTTCCAGAAGTGGTTTCGTAACGTGAAAAATTCATAAGTTGAGTAGCTATTTCAATGGAAAAAGCCTGATTCGTTCCAAGACTCCGTTCCAAGTTTTTTTTTATAGTGTAACATTTTTTTATAGTGTAACATTGTGTTCTGCGTAGAGACTGTAAACCCAGGACTAAACCTGGACTATACCAGGTCTAGACCAAGCAGCACCGGTGTACCTCACGAGGCTGAGGCTGAGGTGAGCAGCGACTGCGTGCGTGGGGGGGAAGGGGGAGGGCGGTGTGTGTGCGCGGGACCCGTGTGTGATAGCGCAGTGTTAACCATTCCTGCTCTCATCTCCTAACCATGGTTGGGAGACACAGGGGAGATCGTCTTCTCCAGGGCCGGAGATAGCTTTCCCTCCGGGGTTAACTCCCTTGTGGACATCGCGCGCTTACAGTGGTGGAGAATGCAAATAAAAAAAGGCAGTTTTGCTGCAGAGTGGGGCTTTATTGTCTCACTGCACTGTACGAGTAGCACTTTTTACTCTCTAACTGGCCCGATCGCCGTCTCTGTCTCTCCCTGCGGTCGTCACCAGCACACGCGAACATACACACAGCCAGGCCCGGCTCCACTGCTCCACCGAGACATTCATCCAGCACGCGCACACACTCGCACACTCTCTCTTCTGCACTGAGCTATAGACACAAGATAGACACATCTCACAACAGCAGCATGACCCGGCGCGGGGCTGCACGCAGAGACCTGTGCTCAAACCGTGCCAGGTCTAAACCAGGTCTGAACCAGGTCTGAACCAGGTCTGAGCCAGGTCTGAAGCGGGTCTATTTCCTGGTTTCGTTTCGAGTCACGGCTGAGGCGAGCAGCGAGGACTCCCCTCGGGACCACACGCAGTCTGAGCACATGAACGAACGCAGGTAAGAGCCGCGGTGGTCTAGACCTGGTTTAGACCTGGTTCAGCCCTGGTTTAGACCTGGTTTAGACCTGGCATGGTTTGAGCATGGGTCTCGTCCTCGCAGCCCCACGCCGGGTCATGCTGCGCTATCACACGTATCCGCACTTCTCCGCCCTCCCCCTTCCCCCCACACTTCACTATTTAATACATTTTGTTGAAAATCTATGAAAGTTTGAGTGTTTAAACGAGAGACAAATGTGAGAAAAGTTTAAATCCAGTCTGAGAAAAGCGTATACAGTGAACCCTCGCTGTATCGCGGTTCACTCTTCGCGGCCTCGCTGTTTCGCGGATTTTTTTTTCCAATTTTTTTTTTTTTTTTTTTCAATTTTTTTTATAGTGTAACTTTTTTTTACAGTGTAACATTCTGTCCTGCGCCCTGATTAGCTAAGAGACTAGACCAGGACTAAACCAGGTCTAAAACAGGTCTAAACCAGGACTAAACCAGGTCTAAACCAGGACTAAACCAGGTCTAGACCAGGGATGGTAGGGACAGAGTCTTTGATGTCCTTCATGAGAGCGCCTGGGTGACAGGAGGTGTGGCCTTTGTTTACTTGAACGAGCCATGGAAGAGACTGAGTGCGAGCTGGACAAATGGAAGAGCCAAGAATCAACATGGACGGGCCTGGCGCCTGGCCGCGCGGCGTCCGGGGGAGCCGCAGCGGGGAGAGTCACATTCGAGGGAGCCCGCAGCGGGGGGAGGACACTCGCGCGCACAGAGGAGACAGTGGCTCTTTTCCCCTCACGAACCCGACCCCGTCCTAGAGAGCTGTGGAGTATTGGCGACGCATTGATAGCGGTCTGATTTTGGAGCCGGGGTGAAATGCAACCAACTCTTGTGAGCGCAGGTTAGTCTTACCTGGTCTTGTGGTGAGGACTGGTGCTCAGAGGCGTCTGTTAGCGGTTCGGCACTGTTAGCAGTGGCTTGAGTCTTGCCCAAAATGATATCCAGGTCGCTTTCCACTCGACTTTCGCACATGGCATGGATATGTGGTACCAAAACAAACACACGTGTCCGCGCGCACGTGTCCGCGCACACGTGTCCGCGCGCACGTGTCCGCGTGTCACGTGCCCCCCCCCCCCCCCCCACTATTAATATATTTTAATGAAAATCTACAAAAGTTTGAGTGTTTAAACAAGAGAAAAATGTTAATACCAGTCTCAGAAAGGTGTATAATGTGTCTGGTGAAGCGTTTTCAGCCTTAAAACATGTAGAATAATTGTAAAATATAAAATTGTCCTACTTCGCGGATTTCACTTATTGCGGGCTATTTCTGGAACCTAACCCCCGCGATAAACGAGGGTTCACTGTAATGTGTGTGGCTGAGCGCGCATTATTTGAATTTTTGAGATTTCGCGTTTCGTAACTTGAGACCAAAATTTAACGTGAAGGCGTTTTGTAACTTGAAATTTTCGTTTGTTGGGTCATTCGTAAGGTGAGGTACCACTGTAATTGAGTTTTTAGTAATTAGTTTTTTTGCAGAATGTGCTAGTTGAGATCATTAAGAAGCCACTCCATGTTTCAGATAACAGCATTAGTTGCTTTTAAAACATACATTTTTTATTTCAAATTGGCTCATTTTTCGGAAAGAAAGGGGGCGTGTATTAATCACCATAATTTCCCATGCTCACGCTCCCACCAGTTACGTTCTGAGTCACGCCGATGTGCTGTTCTGCTGTTCGGCTGTTCGCCTATCAGGTGTGAGCAGCTTGTGAATATGTACACGGCATTTCAAGACAATAAGGAAATGAAAATGGACTTTCAGCTTCTACTTGGACACATGACACATTCGGGACAGGTTCGGGAGACGTTCGGGACACGTCCGTTTCTCCGGAGCTCATGTACAGAAAGCAGTCGGAGAATTTAGCTGAAAGTCCGTGGATATACGCGATGTGTGTATAAACGGAGATACCCGAATTATCGGACAACACGGCAACACGGGGTAAGTCATATTATTTCTGCATCAAAGGGAGATATTAGGTGAAAGCAGGGGCCTTGTGTCAACAGTAGCATGTGTGTATGTGTGTGTACGTGTGTGTACAGGACTAAACCAGGGCTAAACTGGGACTAAACCAGGACTAAACCAGGGCTAAAATCAGGGCTAAAACCAGGACTACGGTGTGTACATGTGTGTATGTAATTCTGACCTTTCCTGAATGTAAACACTACACCACAGTAATGTCACTGATGGGGGAGGGCTTAGCTTAATGTCATGCAAATGAGTTCTGAAGGCCTGGACAAGAGAATCTTTACTGTGGAATTTCTCAGATTGTTGTCTTCACAATGTGCTGCTTTCAAATGGCCACAAATTCTTCAAATGTTCTCAGATTTGTGTAAGGCATCGTTAGAAAGCTTAGAATCTGTACTTTCAGAATTTGTGAATAACTCAAAGCGCCTCCGTGATGACTTGCGTCTGGTTTTGCTGCGGTCGGTCACATATATGCCCCGAGCGGTCTCCAAATAACACAAACTTTAGCACTTTTCAAATCAGAGAAGCTCAATGTCTTAGTCTACACTTTCGTTTGAGTCAAAAGTGGCCTGTAATCCGAGATGTATCCATAATTTACAGCTTTGCGTTTCATGTTTGGGTCCCGGGAGCTGAGAGTGAAATAAACTGTGACTCCGCACATGTGCACTGGCGTCCTCATCTACTCAAAACTATGGCTAAATCTCAGATTACAGGCCACTTTTGACTCAAACAAAAGTGTAGACTAAGACATTGAGCTTCTATGATTTGAAAAGTGCTAAAGTTTGTGTTATTTGGAGACCGCAAACATGTGCCCCGAGAACTCACATTACGGAGATCGCAAATCTAAAACATCTCTGGAAGTGCTCCATATGACACCAAAGTGCTATGGGTGAGTAAAACAACTTGTTTTATTACCGAAATAAGGCTCAGATTGTTAAAAAAAAAACATTAATTCTCCTTTAAGTATATTGTGAAGAGGTGGTTTCATACTGCATAAGCCAAAGACCAAACAGAGAATTTAGAGTTCTCCACTGCAGACTGGTTTTACTACAAATACTTTAACTTATACTGCAACTAGTACTACTTAATTTACAGTACTGCGAAAAATGTATTTGTGATGTGGTTAAGTGTATTGCTTCAGTCAACACCCAGCTAGAAAGAATTCTTACTTCTCCACTGCAGACTGGTTTTACTACGAGTACTTTAACTTCTACTGCAACTAGTACTACATAATTTATATTACTTCAAAAAAGATATTTGTGATGTGATTAAGTGCATCATGAAAAGGTAGTTTCATGCTACACTGCTCACGGTAACAAACAGAGGATTTAAATTTCTCCACTGCAGACCTGTTTTACTTCAGATACTTTACTGCAAATACAAATACTTGTGATTAAGTGATGTAGTTACGCACATTGTGAAGAGGTGGCTTTATACCACACTGAGCCCCAGACCAAATATATTGTATAAAACTATTAAAGGAAAAGTAACATTTTTTACAATCTGAGCCTTATTTCGGTAATAAAACAAGTTGTTTTACTCACCCATATCACTTTGGTGTCATATGGAGCATTTCCAGAGATGTTTTAGATTAGCGTTAGGCTAACGCCGTTAGCCTAGCGCGACTTATAGCCATAGCTCGGGGCATTCCCCGAGCATGTAATATGCCCCGTGCGGGCTCCAAATAACACAAACTTTAGCACTTTTCAAATCATAGAAGCTCGATGTCTTTAGTCTACAATTTCATTTGAATCAAAAGTGGCCTGTAATCCGAGATTTATCCATAGTTTGCAGCTTTGCGTTCCATGTTTGGGTCCCGGGAGCTGAGAGCACACTCCGCGCATGCGCACTGGCATCCTCATCTACTCGAAACTATGGCTAAATCTCGGATTACAGGCCACTTTTGACCAAATGAAATCGTAGACTAAAGACATCGAGCTTCTATGATTTGAAAAGTGCTAAAGTTTGTGTTATTTGGAGCCCGCACGGGGCATATTACATGCTCGGGGAATGCCCCGGGGAATGCCCCCTATAAGTCGCGCTAGGCTAACGGCGTTAGCCTAACGCTAATCTAAAACATCTCCGGAAATGCTCCATATGACACCAAAGTGATATGGGTGAGTAAAACAACTTGTTTTATTACCGAAATAAAGCTCAAATTGTAAAAAACGTTACTTTTCCTTTAATAATACTTTACTACTACTACTATTAATAATACTTTACTACTACTACTACTACTACTACTACTAATACTCTACTACTAATAATAATACTCTACTACTACTACCACCACTACCACTACCACTACTCCTACTACTACTACTACTACTATTACATTTAGTGCATTGTGTAGAGGTGGCTTCTTGCTCCGCTGCTCACCGGACCAAACCATAGAAAAATACTTTGAATTGTATGTAGTTATGGAATATTGAATACTAAAATGTAATTAAATGTACTTTGAAAATATTCTGATACAAGGGCCCATCATAGTACTGTAATCTTTAGAATCATTTAGGAGGCGTTTACATTATATTTTCATGAAAAAAAAACAAAAATCTAGTAAAGTATTACAAACTGCTTTATTTTTGTTGTCCTATTTGTCATTCATTAATTTATGTCTTATTAGAGAAGGGGAAAAAAAACTGCACACTCATTTTTTTGTTTGTTTTTTGTTTAAAAGTTATAAAATTTATAATGCAATGAAAATAAAATGTGTTGTTATTATTGCTAATTTATAACTACTAATTGATCCCTGACTCATTTAAACAAAACACAAAAACAATCATTATTATTTCTTTATTTTTTTATTATTATTATTTTGAATGCATGTGGAGTAAAGGTGTTGGGTCCTCTACCCAACATTTTCTCATAACTTTTCTCATAAATTGTGTTTTTCCTCCAAGAAAGTATATCGGAAAAGGAGAACATGACAAAAATCATCCCGCTAATCACTGTCTTCATCGAGCTATCAAACATTTGATCTATTGCAGACTTGTTGGAGAGAGAATGTGCATCTCTGTATGAGCCTTTTGTCTCAAAGAGCTGAGAGCTAAGGACAAGTAAGATATAAATACTTTTAGTCACCATACTAAAGTTTCAGATTTGATTTTGATATCGAGGAATAGATTCTGATACTATTCCTATTAGTATTCCTATTAGTACTACTACTCTACACTACATTACTAGCACTACTACAAATAACACAACTACTACCACCACTACTCCTACTCCTACCACTACCACCATTACCATTTTTTACTACCTCTACTACTATTGCTACTGCTACTACTACCATAACTACTACTAAAATTACTACTATTACCACTACTGCTACTACTACCACTACTACTACTACCACTACTACCACCACTACTACTACCACTACCACTACTACCACCACTACTACTACTACTACTACTACGACTACTACCACTACTACTACTACTACTACTACTACTACTACGACTACTACCACTACTACCACTATTACTACTGCTACTGCTACTACTACCATTACTACTACTAGCATTACTACTATTACCACTACTATTACCACCACTACTACTACTAACACTACTACTACTACCACTACTACTACCACCACTACCACTACTACCAGTACCACTACCACCACAACCACCACTACTACTACCACTACTACCACTATTACTACTGCTACTGCTACTACTACCATTACTACTACTAGCATTACTACTATTACCACTACTACTACCACCACTACTACTACTACCACTACTACTACTAACACTACTACTACCACCACTACCACCACTACTACTACCACCACTACTACTACTACCACTACTACTACCACCACTACTACTACTACTACTACTACTACTACTACTACTACCACTACCACCACTACTACCACCACTACTACTACCACTACTACTACCACCACTACCACTACTACTACTACCACCACTACCACTACTACTACTACCACCACTACTACTACTACTACTACCACCACCACTACTACCATCACCACTACTACTACTACTACTACTGCTACTACTACTACTACTACTACTACCACCACTACTACTATGTTCTCTTTCAAAACTTCAGAGTAGATACAGGGAACTCTCTCCATATCATTTTGTTTTTGGGAAACTCACTTCTAACAAGTTGTTGTTTTTAGAAAAGAAATGAAGTGATGCTAAATAGCCCATATTTACCTGACCTTGTGTTACCATATTCCAACTGTGTATTCAAATAACGCCCGTTTGAAGTACCGCTGGTTAATTGCAGCACATCTCGCAGTTTAAGGGAGTTTTGTGCTTGATCACTTCTTTGCACCAACATTTACATAATGTGTTTGGGAGCGGCGGTGATCAGACTTTTAAACAAGAGCTGACAGAAAAAAATACAACGATAATAATGAAGCTGCCACAGAGACCATTGTATTTAAAAGTACAACTATTAGAACGACTGTAGTCACTGATAATGTGAACATGTACTTCTGAAAATAAAATAAAAATACTGGAAAGTTAATGATCTGTGAGGTAGCAGCTGTCTTTCAAAGTAGTATTAAAGGGTCCATATTATCCTTAATCACTGTAAGGCGCTTTGTGTTACATTTTTTATAAATAATGTTTGATTGATTGATTGATATTACAGTGGTACCTCACCTTACGAAATTAATTCGTTCCAGAAGTGGTTTCGTAACGTGAAAAATTCGTAAGTTGAGTAGCTATTTCAATGGAAAAAGCCTGATTCGTTCCAAGGCCCCGATCCAAGTTTTTTTTTTATAGTGTAACTTTTTTTATAGTGTAACATTGTGTTCTGCGTCCTGCGTCCTTTTCTCACATTTGTCTCTCGTTTAAACACTCAAACTTTCATAGATTTTCAACAAAATTATTAATAGTGAAGCGTGAGGGGGGACGGGGGAGGGGGGAGAAGACTGCGCTCTGACACGTGTGATAGCGCACATGACCCGGCGCGGAGCTGACAGCAGGTCTAGACCAAGGTCTAAACCTGGACTGGACCAGGACTAGACCAGGACTAAACCAGGACTAGACCAGGACTAAACCAGGACTAAACCAGGACTAGACCAGGACTAAACTGCAAATCTCCCATGTAACCTCCTGGTGTCAAAGTCACAACCTGCTCCTCAATACATCAAAAACAAAGGAACTCATAATTGATTTTGCACGCTCACCTTCACAGAAAACACCAATCACAATTGATAATGAAACAATCACCATTACAGAGACAGTCAAATTTCTGGGTACCCATATCAATCACACACTAAAATGGAAACAGCATTCAAACGAAACATACAAAAAAGCCAATAAAAGACTGTTTTTCCTCAGACAATTAAAAAAATTCAGAATCAGACACAACATCCTTCTTCAGTTCTACACAGCAATAATTGAAAGCGTCCTTACATCATCAATAATAGTCTGGTTCGGTAATTTGGATTCACATTCACAACACAAACTTCAACGCATTATAAATAAATCAACTAAAATCACTGGTCACACTCTCCCCTCCATAGACACACTGTATCACAGACGCATCACACAAAGAGCCAATAGAATCACCTCAGACCCCACACACCCTGCCAATAATCTGTTCAGACTCATGCCCTCTGGGAGGCGCTACAGATCCATCACTTCCAAAACTGTTAGATTCACCAACAGTTTCTTTCCCACTGCCATCCGGACTCTAAATCAATCCCGCTTATAACTGGTCATTTATCTGTTGTTGTATGTCGTATTGTGTAAGTGTGTTGTATATTTGTTTTGTCCTGTAATAGACACAGAAGAGATGTGAGCATTCTTGCTGTACCGGAAACAAATTCCACCAACTTGTTGTGTGGCCATTAATAAATGATTCTGAATGATTCTGATTCTAAACCAGGACTAGACCAGGTGGATTA
Organism: Paratrypauchen microcephalus; assembly: GCA_036785185.1. Taxonomy (NCBI): domain Eukaryota; kingdom Metazoa; phylum Chordata; class Actinopteri; order Gobiiformes; family Gobiidae; genus Paratrypauchen; species Paratrypauchen microcephalus. The sequence goes on along the minus strand of JAVJIX010000067.1, from coordinate 430,013 downwards.
AAGCGCCGCGCGTGGGTCTATTTCCTGGTTCCGGCGCGGAGCTGACAGCAGGTCTAGACCAAGGTCTAAACCAGGTCTAGACAAAGTGCTATGGGTGAGTAAAACAACTTGTTTTATTACTGAAATAAGGCTCAGATTGTAAAAAACGTTAATTCTCCTTTAACTTAGGTTCAGGATCTGGACCACGCCTCAGCCTCCTCACCAGCCAACCACAGCTCATCTCGACCACGCCTTCAGTTACCCAGAAACCCTACTTATACAGCCTATCCCGACAACACCGTCCATGTCCACTCTCTCGTGTCTCTTGTCCATCCTTCAGGCTGAAGACATCATCGTCCATTTTGGATTGGAGACGGAGCCCCCACCCTGAGTCTCCCCCAAGTCATCACATCTACCCACCGTCAATAAATATTTTTATCGTATTTCATTGTTGTGGTGTGGTCCTTGCTAGTGAATAAGTCATATAACTTAACTAAAGATAGCACGAGTGAAGCACAGTGAAGCCTCAATGTCTATATTTGTTCACATGGATGGCAGTAACGAGAGTCGTTTATCACAAGTGTCTCTCACAGATAACACTGTTTGCCTTGAACATGCTTCAGTGCTTTTTAAATGACAAGAATACATATAAAGATAAACCCTAACAGCAGATGGGGACTCTTTTATTCAGTGCTGGACGGTAAGGAAGTACAAAAGTACAGTGGTACCTCACCTTACGAGATTAATTTGTTCCAGAAGTGGTTTCGTAACGTGAATTTTTCGTAAGTTGAGTAGCTATTTCAATGGAAAAAGCCTGATTCGTTCCAAGGCCCCGTTCCAAGTTTTTTTTTTTATAGTGTAACTTTTTTTTTATAGTGTAACACTGTGTTCTGCGTCCTGATTGGCTAAGAGACTGTAGACCCAGGACTATACGTGGACTATACCAGGTCTAGACCAAGGTCTAAACCTGGACTGGACCAGGACCAAACCTGGACTAAACCAGGACTGGACCAGGTCTAGACCTGGACTAAACCAGGACTAAACCAGGACTAAACTAGGACTAAACCAGGACTAGACCAGGTGGATTAAAGCGCCGCGTGTGGGTCTATTTCCTGGTTTCATGCTAGCTCTGCTATTAGCAGCAGCACCGGTGTACCTCACGAGTCACGGCTGAGGCGAGCAGCGACTGCGTGCGTGGGGGGAAGGGGGAGGGTGGACACGTGTGCGATAGCGCAGCATGACCCGGCGCGGGGCTGCGAGCACGAGACCCGTGCTCAAACTATGCCTCCTCTAGACCAGGTCTAAACCAGGTCTAAACCAGGACTAGACCAGGTGGATTAAAGCGCCGCGTACAGGTCTATTTCCTGGTTTCGTGCTAGCTCTGCCGGTGTACCTCACGAGTCACGGCTGAGGCGAGCAGTGAGGAGGGGAGGGGATGTGCCTCCCCTCGCTCACAGTCTGAGCGCATGAACGAACACATGCAAGAGCCGTGGTGGTTTAATCCTGGTTTAGATCTGGTCTAGAGGAGGCATAGTTTGAGCATGGGTCTCGTGCTCGCAGCCCCGCGCTGGGTCATGCTGCGCTATCACACACGTGTCGCCCCCTCTGTACTCTAAAACTGAGTACTTCATCCACCACAGATTATATTTATCGGTTAGTCGAGTGGTTCTCAGCCTGAACGTACCTTCTCTTGTGTCCTTGGGCAAGACACTGAGGGAGTTGGAGGTGGTTTGCACAGATTGGCAGCCATATTTTCATCTGACGACAGAAGAACCTTACCACTACCTGTTTAGACCCAATTTAAATTCTGTTTTAGTCACTTAAAAGCACACTATGTAACTTTTCTGGTTCCACAGTATGGTGATAAACATTTCTTTCCATCTTGCATTTTTTTCAGTTACAGATCTCCTCTCCGTTGATCTGACCTGTAACTTGTCCTGGTGGCATCACCTGCTTGCTCTCAGAGACACTTAAAGGTGAATTGTGTAACGTTTCTGGTGGAGGGTCCGTCAAATGCTTTTCTCTATGAAGATGTTATTGCTTTGTCTGAAATGTTTCACAGTAGTATCTTCACGGAAACCAAACCAGACCAAGTTACAGGTCAGATCTGTGGAGAGGCGACCCCGCTCACAGTCAGAACATTCCAGGCAGAGCAATGACATATCCAAAGAAACAAGGTGGTGACGGACCACCGACTAAAAATGACATTTCAACTGAATATGGTGGAACATTCAAGGTATAAAAAATGAACATCACCATGGAGGTAATCAGGAAGGGAACACTCCACCAGAGAAGTTACATAGTGCACCTTTATACATTGCTATAGCTTTGTTTGCGTGAATGACATATAGAAAGAGAAGGGTCTGGCTGCAGACATCCAGTGTGGGACCACCTCCTGTGCAGGCTCGAGTGTCAGGCGTACCTCCAGCGCACCACCAGTGAGAGTCCAGCCAACCCAGTGGGGAAGAGTGGCGAAAAATTGTTCATTTCGCTTCTCTGCTGTTTTGCTGATCATAGTCCTGGTCGTGTGCATTATCTAGCCATTGATAAATCAATTATGATGTTTATATTTGTGTAGTGGTATTACGTTTTACAAGGCGTGTCTGTGCAATGGTGTTACTGAGATGACACTTTTTGCAAAGTTAGTGTAGCAGGGTTAAATGTGTTCCCTGAATTTCCCTACTCATGTTGATTTCAGACATCCATTTGCATTTAGACTATATATATATGCGGAGAATGACCGAGCCAAGATCCTGTGGGACTTCCACATACAGACTGACAGAATGGAGATGGCGAACCAACCAGACATAGTGGTGGTGGATAAGAAGAAGAAGAAGTGAACTTTAAGCAACAGAACAGAGCCGTGGTGGTGGACACTGCAATACCAAGCGATGGTAACATCAGGAAAAAGGAACACGATTAACTAGAGAAATACCAGGGGCTCAAGGAAGAGCTGGAGAAGGCCTGGAAGGTGAAGGCATCAGTGGTGCCCGTGGTGATCGGAGCACTCGGGGCTGTAACCCCCAAACTGGAGGAGTGGCTACAACAGATCCCAGGAAAAACATCAGACATCTCAGTCCAGAAAAGCGCAGTACAGTGGTACCTCACCTTACGAAATTAATTTGTTCCAGAAGTGGTTTCGTAACGTGAAAAATCCGTAAGTTGAGTAGCTATTTCAATGGAAAAAGCCTGATTCGTTCCAAGGCCCCGATCCAAGTTTTTTTTTTGTTTATAGTGTAACTTTTTTTTATAGTGTAACATTGTGTTCTGTGTGTTTCTCACATTTGTCTCTCGTTTAAACACTCAAACTTTCATAGATTTTCAACAAAATGTATTAACAGTGAAGTGTGGGGGGGGGGGGGGGGGGGTAGCGCACATGACCCGGCGCGGAGCTGACAGTAGACCAAGGTCTAAACCTGGACTGGACCAGGACTAAACCAGGACTAAACCAGGACTAAACCAGGACTAGACCAGGACTAAACCAGGACTAGACCAGGACTAGACCAGGACTAGACCAGGACTAGACCAGGTGGATTAAAGCAGCGAGGAGGGGACTGCACGCAGTCTGAGCACATGAACGCATGAACGAGACCCATGCAAGAACCGCGGGCTCCTCCTGGTTTAGTCCAGGTTTAGTCCTGGTTTAGTCCAGACCACCGCGGCTCCTCTAGACCTCCTCTAGACCTGGTCAGGTCTAGACCACCGCGGCTCTTGCATGGGTCTCGTTCATGCGTTCATGCGCTCAGACTGCGTGCTGTCCCGAGGGGAGTCCTCGCTGCTCGCCTCAGCTGGCACTCGAAACGAAACCAAGAAATAGACCGCGCGCGGCGTTTTAATCCACCTGGTCTAGTCCTGGTTTAGTCCTGGTCTAGTCCTGGTCCAGTCCAGGTTTAGACCTTGGTCTAGACCTGCTGTCAGCTCCGCGCCGGGTCATGTGCGCTATCACACACGTGTCAGAGCGCAGTCTTCTCCCCCCTCCCCCTTCCCCCCACACTTCACTATTAATAATTTTGTTGAAAATCTATGAAAGTTTGAGTGTTGAGGGACAAATGTGAGAAAAGTTTAAATCCAGTCTGAGAAAAGCGTATAATGTGTGTGGCTGAGTGCGCATTATTTGAATTTTTGAGATTTCGCGTTTTGTAACTTGAATTTTCTTTCGTATCTAGAGACAAAAATTTACCGTGAAGGCGTTTTGTAACTTGAAATTTTCGTTTGTTGGGTCATTCGTAAGGTGAGGTACCACTGTACTAGGAACAGCAAAGATACTGCGCAGAACTCTCAAGCTCCCAGGCCTCTGGTAGAGGACCCGAGCTGGATGAGAGTGAGAGACCAACCACCGTGGAAGGTGAGGAGCACATTTTTTTTAACATATATTGCTCATCTTCGATGTACAGTAGCAGGAGTTGATTCGTTAACTTGATTTTATTTTGAAGTTTCGGTCACTTCCGGTCCCAACCGGCCTCACGCTGGAGGTACGCCTGACACTGGAGCCTGCACAGGAAGAGGTCCCACGCTGGAGATCTGCAGCCAGACCCTCTTGTACAGAACTGAGCATGTACTTTCATTATTGTGAACCATGTAAGACACAGCAGCCATTGCAATTCAGATCTTTCAAATCTTGCCAAGTATAAATCCACTGAGCATATGTGATGTTTTGGAAAGGATCTACAAAGCATTTCATTTTGGACGACTGCCCACTTCAAACTCCGCTCTGACAGTTTTAGAAAACCTGCCAAGGATTTGAATATGGAAAATTAATTGTGTTTATGTTGAAATATAACGCTACCTTTACATTTCTGAAGCTTGTCAAAACCAAAGAACTCCCATCAAATGGACGAAGAATCAGCAGAGACAGATGTTAAAACACCGCTTTTGCTTGATTAACAAAACCTCAAAGTTTCATTTTAATTTCGCTGACTTTGAACCCGGCGGCGGCCAAGAGAAAAACAATCTTTGATCATTTTGTTCACATTTTGGCTCCTCATTTTACGGGAGTCCTTTCTGAGAGAACAGCTGCGCGTCTGGAAGATTGTCTGGCTTAAAGATAAATCATAGAAAGCAGAGGAGGATATGAGCATCTCTGGAGTTTAAATTACCGTCTCCTGAATTTGAGTTTATGTTTTGGGGGTCACCTGCGCCTCAGTGGAAATGTGGGTAAAGTAAATATGAAGAATTGTACAAGAAAATGGTAGGTTTGTCAAAAGAAAATCATACCCAGATACCAGTGGTGGATGAAGTATTCAAGTAAAAGTACAGATACCAGAGCAAAGAAATACTAAACTTTAAGTATCACAAGACTACTTCAAAAGTAAAAAGTAAGTTTCAGGCATATTTTGAGATCTAATAAAGATTCAAATGTAATGATGTTGGTAAAGACTTGTGGTGAATTTTGTTCAATACAAACAATCAGGTTTTTTCTGTTTTTATTTGTATATTTTTGTTTACTCAAGCTACAAATGTGTTAAAGGGACAGTGTGTAAGATTTTTACCCGTTAATTACTGAAATTGAAGATACCCATTCAAAAATACATTGTTTTCCAAGCCTTTTCACTTCCATCATGAAATCAAAGTATTCTTTTGGACTTAGATATAGTCACATAAAAGGGGGATCTTCCCCATGCAGAGGCAGCCATTTTGAATACGAGAGCCGCAGAAGGACATTTGGGCTCCGCCTTCGCCTTCGGCAAGGCTCGTGGTTTTGGGTAAACAACACAAGCATGCTGCCGGATCAGACGTCGTAATGGATCTAACACGTGTTTTGGACTAAATTGTTTTACTGGATTTTATTCGCTGGATCCTTACGGACAAATTGAGAGCAAGTTTATGGTGAAATACAGAGTTTGACCTGTGCAAAGCATTCTAAGGTAAGCTAACCTCGTTTTGTGCTTTTCCGTATAAAAGCCCCATGTGCTCGGGGAGTGATTGTTGTGCAGGGAAATGAATTGCATAGTCAAAAAGAGGAGACTGTAAGGTTTCATTTGATGTGCAGATTGTCATGGTACATGATCGGGAATGTTTACCTGGCCAGCCAAATGATATCTCTCTGTATTTCCTATACACCGCGATACCATTTGGACACTCTCCATCCACCCTCGCTCCTCCGGTTCCAAACCGACTCCGCGATTCTGGTTCGTTCAAAGATGGTGACGTCAGTGCACCCGCCTTTGCCCGCAAAGTCACTCTTAGGCAGCGGAAGTTCCGCCTCAGTTTTGAATCAAGATGGCGCAATCTCTGATTGGTTCACTTAGCTGTCTGTCTACGCGCAACCACAGCGCATTCTGTGGATCAAACGTTACCAGACTCACTCGCTGGTACAGCGATGAGTCATGGATTCTTCCAGGCAACGGGAATGTGTGTTTTCATGAGAAAAGAAAAAAATAAAATAACCGGGGCCGGTTATTTTATACAGTAGCGGTGCGCGGCTCGTGCGCGGGTGACCCTCGGTCTGCCGTAGCTAAAACAGAAAGTGCAATAGCACCATCCACCTATGCGCCACGAATCCTACACACTGAGGCTTTAAAGATAAAGCCTTTTTCATCAGGTCTCAAACTATAATAAATACTTTTTACTTTTCAGTCCTGTTCAAAGATATAGTGAAGTAAAAGTAAAAAAGTATCTACTTCAAAATATACTTAAAAGGTGCAAAGGTGCTTTTCTCCATGAAGATGTTAGTGCTTTGTCTGGAATGTTTCACAGTATGGCAATAAACATTTCTACTTTCATGGAGACCAAACCAGGTCAAGTTACAGGTCAGATCTGTGGAGAGGCGACCCCGCTCACAGTCAGAATGTCTGTTTTTCTTGGTATTTTTGAGCTACAAAACCACCTGTAATTGAATAAATGTATGTTGGAGGTGTTTAATACTGTGGAACATTTCAAGCAGGGCAATGACAAGACATAGAAACAACCTAACCAAAAAGTTACATAGTGCACCTTTATATAAAGTACAGATACCTAAAATGTATACTAAAAAATAATGTTTTTTAGTCACTGAGATATTGAAAAAGATTTAGACCAGGGGTGTCAAACTCATTTTGGTCCGGGGGCCGTATCCAACCTACTTTGATCCAGAGGGGCCGGATCAGAAACCTCATGGCAAATATACCCCAAAAATATCAATAAGTCCAAATATTTGTGCAGAGAAACACAAATCTATTACAGACTGCTGTTTCTTCAGTCCAGCAATAATTTGTTTATCTTCTGTCTTCTCAATTCTCCATTCAAGTTATTGTTTTGTTCGACATGCCGTGTCTCGTAGTGGCGTTTAAGATTATATTCCTCGAGCACCGCCGCTTGTTGCAAACACACCGAGCGTACAGGTTTCCCATTCACCTCCTGAACAAATAGTAATTAGTCAATTTTTCTTGGAAAATCCTGCACTCGGCGTCCACTTTTCTCATTTTTGACATTTTGCTGATGAGGGTGTCACGGTCGACAGTCAAAACGATGGTCCTTTAAGAGCGTTTGGAAAGAGACGAGTCTTCATTTGTGCTGCTCTGGTGGGAGGGGCCACGCACAGAGGCGCTGGAGACGCTGCTATGCTAAACTGCACAGAAAAGAGGTGCATAAAATTACCAATATTTTAATAGAAAATTAAAATACAGTTAAAATATTTGAATAGAAAATCAGCTGAGGGCCAGATTAAAGGTCTTGGAGGGCCGAATGTGGCCCCCGGGCCGCATGTTTGACACCCCTGGTTTAGAGTAACAAGTTTGAAGTTTACACACCTTGTATCATCTGGAAAGACCATTGACTTTGAGTGAGTTTAACCATCTGCAATAGGACTATAACAGGTCTAAAACAGGACTAACTCAAATTAAATCTAAACAAGGGCTAATTCAGCACCAAAACCAGACCAAATCCTACTTTTTTTGGTGCCACTTCTTGTATAGCTTCATATTATCACTTTTACTATTACCATATACCACAAGGACTACCACTGCTGCTACTAAATGGATATTCCTGGACAATTTAGACCCACTAGTCCCACATATTTCTTTGGATGGTGGACAGAAGAGAGAAAACATGCAGACTCCATTATTCACTATGTTTACATGCACGTCAGGAAAAGCGGATACTAGCTTAGTCCAATTTAAACAGACTTTTCTAACTTCCTGTAAACCTGGGAACTACGATAGAGGTGTCATGAATCAAATCCCAAAGATCCTAATAACATCTGGAGAGGCCGGTGCGTACATTCAGATACTTGCTGCATGTAACTTAAGTAGTTCAATTTATATTAGGTACAGACTAGGAGAGGAGTTCAATGCACAAATAAGAAACAGCCAGGCAAATATTAGACATGTGTTTGGACATTGTTGTTAGAGGAGCGAAGGAAAACTATGGCCCCTCCACTGTGGAATAGCAAGTGTTGTTTCATTGTTTTGGAGTGCTACGTTAGTTTAAGTGAGAGCAAAACCTACCAGAGCATGTTTGTATCTATTTATGGCAAAATTTTGGTCATGTACACTGTATAGAGGGATTATCAGACTACGTCACTTCATGCTCTACTGCGCATGTCTCCTGCAAAAAGAGCCACTGTCCTGTGTGGGATCATGTCAGCGTCTGGGATCATGTCAGCATCTTGGATCATGTCGGCGTCTGGGGTCATGTCCGTGTCTGGGATCATGTCCGTGTCTGGGATCATGTCGGCGTCTGAGATCATGTCAGCGTCTGGGATCATGTCCGTGTCTGGGATCATGTCGGCGTCTGGGATCATGTCCGTGTCTGGGATCATGTCGCCGTCTGAGATCATGTCGGTGTCTAGGGTCATGTCCGTGTCTGGGATCATGTCGGTGTCTGGGATCATGTCGGCGTCTGAGATCATGTCGGCGTCTGAGATCATGTCGGCATCTGGGATCATGTCGGCGTCTTGAGATCATGTCCGTATCTAGGGTCATGTCGGTGTCTGGGATCATGTCGGCGTCTGGGATCATGTCGGCGTCTGGGATCATGTCGGCGTCTGGGATCATGTCGGCGTCTGGGATCATGTCCGTGTCTGGGATCATGTCGGTGTCTGGGATCGTGTCGGCGTCTGGGATCATGTCGGTGTCTGGGATCATGTCGGCGTCTGGGATCATGTCGGCGTCTGGGATCATGTCGGCGTCTGGGATCATGTCCGTGTCTGGGATCATGTCGGCCTCTGGGATCATGTCCGTGTCTGGGATCATGTCGGTGTCTGGGGTCATGTCGGTGTCTGGGATCATGTCAGTGTCTGGGATCATGTCCGTGTCTGGGGTCATGTCGGCCTCTGGGATCATGTCCGTGTCTGGGATCATGTCGGTGTCTGGGGTCATGTCGGTGTCTGGGATCATGTCGGCCTCTGGGATCATGTCCGTTTCTGGGATCATGTCCGTGTCTGGGATCATGTCAGTGTCTGGGATCATGTCCGTGTCTGGGATCATGTCGGCATCTGGGATCATGTCCGTGTCTGGGATCATGTCAGTGTCTGGGATCATGTCCGTGTCTGGGATCATGTCAGCGTCTGGGATCATGTCCGTGTCTGGGATCATGTCGGCGTCTGGGATCATGTCCGTGTCTGGGATCATGTCAGTGTCTGGGATCATGTCCGTGTCTGGGATCATGTCGGCGTCTGGGATCATGTCAGTGTCTGGGATCATGTCAGTGTCTGGGATCATGTCAGTGTTTTTGATCATGTCGGCGTCTGAGATCATGTCCGTGTCTAGGGTCATGTCTGTGTCTGGGATCATGTCGGCGTCTGGGATCGTGTCGGTGTCTGGGATCGTGTCGGCGTCTGGGATCATGTCGGCGTCTGGGATCGTGTCGGCGTCTGGGATCGTGTCGTGTCTGGGATCATGTGGGTGTCTGGGATCATGTCGGCGTCTGGGATCGTGTCGTGTCTGGGATCATGTTGGTGTCTGGGATCACATCCGTGTCTGGGATCATGTCGGCGTCTGGGATCATGTCGGTGTCTGGGATCATGTCAGTGTCTGGGATCATGTCGGCGTCTGGGATCATGTCAGTGTCTGGGATCACATCCGTGTCTGGGATCATGTCGGCGTCTGGGATCGTGTCGGCGTCTGGGATCGTGTCGGCGTCTGGGATTTTGTCGGCGTCTGGGATCGTGTCGGTGTCTGGGATCATGTTGGTGTCTGGGATCACATCCGTGTCTGGGATCATGTCGGCGTCTGGGATCATGTCGGTGTCTGGGATCATGTCAGTGTCTGGGACCGTGTCGGCGTCTGGGATCATGTCAGTGTCTGGGATCACATCCGTGTCTGGGATCACATCCGTGTCTGGGATCACGTCGGCGTCTGGGATCATGTCAGTGTCTGGGATCATGTCCTTGTCTGGGATCATGTCACTGTCTGGGATCACGTCCGTGTATGGGATCACGTCGGCGTCTGGGATCATGTCAGTGTCTGGGATCATGTCCTTGTCTGGGATCGTGTCGGCGTCTGGGATTTTGTCGGCATCTGGGATCGTGTCGGTGTCTGGGATCATGTTGGTGTCTGGGATCACATCCGTGTCTGGGATCATGTCGGCGTCTGGGATCATGTCGGTGTCTGGGATCATGTCAGTGTCTGGGACCGTGTCGGCGTCTGGGATCATGTCAGTGTCTGGGATCACATCCGTGTCTGGGATCACATCCGTGTCTGGGATCACGTCGGCGTCTGGGATCATGTCAGTGTCTGGGATCATGTCCTTGTCTGGGATCATGTCACTGTCTGGGATCACGTCCGTGTATGGGATCACGTCAGTGTCTGGGATCACATCCGTGTCTGGGATCATGTCGGCGTCTGGGATCATGTCAGTGTCTGGGATCACATCCGTGTCTGGGATCACGTCGGCGTCTGGGATCATGTCAGTGTCTGGGATCATGTCCTTGTCTGGGATCATGTCAGTGTCTGGGATCATGTCCTTGTCTGGGATCATGTCAGTGTCTGGGATCACGTCCGTGTATGGGATCATGTCGGCGTCTGGGATCATGTCCGTGTCTGGGATCATGTCAGGGTTTCGTAGGACTTCAGCAGATTTCAGGCTCTCCCGGGGGGGCAGGGATAGGTGTATCGCTTCAGTCTGAGTGGATGTCCAGTTCCTTAAGTTTGAGATGTTTCTTCTCACATTTACACACACATCTACATTTAACGCATACGGGTCATTAAGACGTATCCCAATCACTAATGTTCATTCAGCATCATAATTTATTTTATCACACAGCGATAAACTGTTTTAGTACACTGACAATATCGCTAGGTAGTGTTGTAACTTCATGTTAGCCGCAGAGACAGTGGCGCTTTCTGCACTCAGACTGCGTACATCCAACAAAAATCCATCTATAAATCCGTCTTTCTATAAACTAAAACAGTTTATTAGTTATCTGGTAAATGAACATGGGCTATGTGTTAATGACCCATATTCTCTAAATGCAGATAAGTGGTGTTTCGACCAAACTTCAGTGGTGGAACATTATTCATACCTGATGGACACACCTAGACCCACCCCCCAAGAAAGCCTGAAATCTACAACACACTGACATGATACTAGCCATGCCATGTGTCTGCAGGACACATGTGCAGTACAGCGGAAAGTGAAGTAGCCTGATGGTCACATTTTTGTACAGCACTTTTCCACCTAGTAACCTACCTAGTAAGTCGGACCTGTTTCCGGTGCATGTTGGACTCCGCCAGGGCTGCCCTTTGTCACCGGTTCTGTTCATTATATTTATGGACAGAATTTCTAGGTGCAGTCAGGGGCCGGAGGGGATCCGGTTTGGGAACCACAGGATCTCATCTCCGCTGTTTGCAGATGATGTTGTCCTGATGGCTTCATCGAACTGGGACCTCCAATGTGCACTGGGGCGGTTTGCAGCCGAGTGTGAAGCGGCTGGGATGAGGATCAGCTCCTCCAAATCCGAGGCCATGGTTCTCTCCGGGTGGGTGGGGAGTCCTTGCCTCAAGTGGAGGAGTTCAAGTATCTCGGGGTCTTGTTCACGAGTTAGGGGAGGATGGAGTGTGAGATTGACAGGCGGATCGGTGCAGCGTCGGCAGTGATGCGGTCGCTGTACCGGACCGTTGTGGTGAAGAGGGAGCTGAGCCGAAAGGCGAAGCTCTCAATTTACCGGTCAGTCTACGTTCCTACCCTCACCTATGGTCATGAGCTCTGGGTAATGACCGAAAGGACAAGATGGCGGATACAAGCGGCCAAAATGAGTTTCCTCTGCAGAGTGGCTGGGCGCATCCTTAGAGATAGGGTGAGGAGCTCAGTCACACGGGAGGAGCTCAGAGTAGAGCTGCTACTTCTTCAAGTTGAGAGGAGCCAGCTGAGGTGGTTCGGGCATCTGTCCCGGATGCCTCCTGGACGCCTCCCTCGGGAGGTGTTCCGGGCATGTCCCACCGGGAGGAGGCCCCGGGGAAGACCCAGGACACACTGGAGGGACTATGTGTCCCGGCTGGCCTGGGAGCGCCTTGGGGTCCCCCTGGAGGAGCTGGAGGAAGTGTCCGGGGTGAAGGAGGTCTGGGCGTCCCTGCTTAGACTGTTGCCCCCGCGACCCGGCCCCGGATAAGCGGAAGAAAATGGATGGATGGATGGACTTTTCCACCTTCAAGGCACTCAAAGCGCTTTACAAGAATGAACCACTCACCTGGCATTCATCTGTGGGAGCTGGAATCACAACCTGCTTATCTGGCTACTCAACCAATGGCGTTTATGTGCTACTGTCGCCCAAGAGATACACATCAGGCATTGGTCTGATAAATTTTCTTTCTTTCTTCACTTCTTCTTAGCAAATATAGCTGCAAAGTTTTAGTGCCAGTGATAAATTAGTAGATGTCACTGAACATCTTGCAGCCCCCGTTGGCACCTATTTGGTTCTTTGACCTGCATAACCGTACATAACCCTTTGTCTTACTGAGAGACAGGACTCAGGAGCGCTACATAAAATGCATAAAGTCATTCAGCCAAAAAGTACACACAGAAGTGTGGGGGGTCTTGGACAACTTTTCCAGACCTTTTCTGTCATGTGTTTTTGATAAAAGCATTAAAAGATCAGCTTACAGTTTTGGGAGACTTCTGAATGAAAACACAGCTGCTGGTATTAGTGGTTTAAGAAAGATAGAAAGGTAGTGAGTGAGTTATAGTGCTGGGAATCACAGGTACCTCACAATTCAGCACAATATTTACAGCCATGATAATCTCTAGTGTGTCATTATTTTTTAAGAAACAAATACATTTTAACTTTTTTTTGTTTGTCATATCACTAGATGCGCTGTAAAAAGAGTAAAAACTGAATGTATTACAAGTAGTGTTGGCACGATACTAAAATTTCAAACTCGATTTCGATGCTGAAGAATCGACTTGATACTCATTACTGATTCCGATACCACGATGATGATCCAGGTAGGTTTCGTAATGGTCCATGGGCATATACTAGTCTACTCTAGAATGTTCCAAACCTATCCATCACAAGCAGGTCTGGACTGGGACAAAAAAACGGCCCTGGCATTTTTGGCTTAGACCGGCCCCTCATAATTAGTCCTGGTTTAGTCCTGGTTCAACCCTGATTTAGTCCTGGTTTAGACCTGATTAGTCCTGGTTTAGTCCTGGTTCAAATCCTGATTTAGTTCTGGTTCAATCCTGATTTAGTCCTGGTTTAGTCCTGATTAGTCCTGGTTTAGACCTGATTAGTCCTGGTTTAGTCCTGGTTCAAATCCTGATTTAGTCCTGGTTCAACCCTGATTTAGTCCTGGTTTAGACCTGATTAGTCCTGGTTTAGACCTGATTAGTCCTGGTTTAGTCCTGGTTCAAATCCTGATTTAGTTCTGGTTCAATCCTGATTTAGTCCTGGTTTAGTCCTGATTAGTCCTGGTTTAGACCTGATTAGTCCTGGTTTAGTCCTGGTTCAATCCTGATTTAGTCCTGGTTTAGTCCTGATTAGTCCTGGTTTAGTCCTGGTTCAATCCTGATTTAGTCCTGGTTCAGACCTGATTTAGTCCTGATTTAGTTCTGGTTCAATCCTGATTTAGTCCTGGTTTAGACCTGATTAGTCCTGGTTTAGACCTGATTAGTCCTGGTTTAGTCCTGGTTTAGACCTGATTAGTCCTGGTTTAGTCCTGGTTTAGACCTGGTTTAGTCCTGGTTCAATCCTGATTTAGTCCTGGTTCAAATCCTGATTTAGTCCTGGTTTAGTCCTGGTTCAATCCTGATTTAGTCCTAGTTTAGTCCTGGTTCAGACCTGATTTAGTGGTTTAGACCTGATTAGTCCTGGTTTAGTCCTAGTTTAGTCCTGGTTTAGTCCTGGTTTAGTCCTAGTTTAGTCCTGGTTTAGTCCTGGTTCAATCCTGATTTAGTCCTGGTTCAATCCTGATTTATTCCTAGTTTAGTCCTGGTTTAGTCCTAGTTTAGTCCTGGTTTAGTCCTGGTTCAATCCTGATTTATTCCTACTTTAGTCCTGGTTTAGTCCTGGTTCAGTCCTAAATTGTGGGCCTGTCTCTAAGAAAAAAAGAAAAAAAAAAGGAGGGCATCAGCCCCTAGGACTGTCGGCCCTCTGGGAAAATGCCCGGTATGCCCAATTCCCAGTCCAGGCCTGATCACAAGGGAGACAAGCAGGGTACAGCACTATGGTACAATACAAATCAGATCTGTAGAGAATCGCCCCTATTCACAGAAGAAATTATTCTGTTTTTGAATAGAAACACCCATAATGGTTAAATGCTAAATATATTAAAAAATCAATTAGTATTTGATTTTCAATACTTTTGACATCCCTAATTAAAACTTCTCTTTGACCAAATAAAAAAAACAAAATCCAGACAATACTTATATCAATATAATATACTTACTTATATCAGTTACTGCATAACATAAGTACTATCCGCTCACAACAATAATGTTGCCCATTGACCTTGTGTCTAAGTGGGTTTCTCACTGTTCCAGCTTCTTTAACCTGAAACATGCACAGAGGTCAGAGGTCAGAGGTCAGAGCAGCAGCTAGAGACTCTTGACTTTTAGAAATTGGTCTCAGGCTTTTACTACAGACTCCCACGGCTCCTGACAGATCATCCCAGAGGCATTCCAACATGCGTCAAGACTAGAATCTATGGTCAAGACCGATTTCCCCATATGTAACAAAGTGCAGTATACCAAAAGCATACAAAAAAGCAACATTAGGATTCTAACAGTGTTACTTAAAGGTGCATTGTGTAACTCTTCTGATGGAGGGTCCGTCACCTGCTTGTTTCTATGGATATGCCATTGCTCTGCCTGGAATGTTCCACCGTATGACATTAAAAACCTCTACATTACATTTATTCAATTACAGATGGTTTTATAGTCTAGTCTAAAGTACCTAAAAAAAACAGGCATTCTGACTGTGATTTGGGTCGCCTCTTCACAGATCTGACCTGTAATTTGGTCTGGTTTGGTCTCCCTGAAGATAGAAAGGTTTAATACTATACCCTGAAAACAGTAGCGTGTGGTGACTTTTATTTTACTGACATATTAAATGCATATATACTGAGCCAGTAAACGGTATACAGAATCAAATAAGACACCTACACCTACATAGTTTGTTAATATTTGTATATTGAATTGTATTTGACACCCTCTTTGTACAAACAGGGCTATTTGTGGTCTATTTGTTTCTTCACATATTTGTCCTATTCCTATACCTTATTTATTCAGCTATAGTACAATTGTTGCCTGTGTAATTATTATTATGCATCTAGAAAGCAAATGAGAGTTATATAACAGCTCTACACGTGTAATGCACTACACAATATGTACATTCATGAAGATCATGACATGAAGAGTTTCTAACAACAACAGTGCACTGATCACACAGATGCACTTAAATACAGCATCACATACTACAGCCTGATGTGTCACAAACATCATGTTAGAACAGCGCGCTCACACTCATCTTTCACTGATGCAAAACTACGTCCTGTATTTCCTTGAAGTGGAATATGTTCACACACGTTCTTCCACACGTGTGTAATAGTGCTGTTATTCCACTGACACTGTCACTCCTTCATAAAAACACAGACAAGACGGAAAACAGCTGCTCACTTCACTGCTCAGTCCGGATCTTCCATTTCATACAAACTAGACCTGAAACTAGCTCACTGTTTGATTAAATGACGGCCTGTATTCAGTGGTGAAAGTAGTTTTCATTTCTTACAGGGGCTATAATGTCCAGTGCATCACTTTACCGTTTTTTTTAAAACGCTGCGACGAGTAGGAAGGCCGCTGAGTGGCCCACGAGGGCGACGGGACTGGTGCAAAGATCCGTGCCCCACGGAGGTCTAAGCGTGACCGTCGCCCTTTGCGCGTACACCCTGCTCCGCGTGCTCAGGATCCCGTCCCCGGATGGGCCGGCCCCTCGCGAGGTACTGGCGCCACTCACGGAGAGAGCGCGTGGCCAGCCAGCCGGGGGACTCCGGGCAAGCCCCAGACTGCAGGTATCTCTGCACGAGAGTTTCGGGTAGCTTTCAGTTATTCTTGAATGGCATAGTGTGGTTGTTTGTGTTTGACGCCACTATAACCATGTTTCAAACAGACAGAAGTGAAGGGAAAATGGGATTATTTTGATATAATTCAAACCTATTTAATTTTTAAATTTTTTTTTTATTTTTTGACACATGATGATTTTAAATTTTATTGGTCAACCATTTCTTCTTGTCGTGATTGCCCTGACCACACACCATTGGCTGAAACATTCCAGACAAAGCAATATGGAGAAAAGCGTTTGACGGACCCTCCACCGGAAAAGTTACACGATGCACCTTTAACTAAATTGAAACTTGACTCTGGTTCTGAAAAGTCAGTCCAGCCTTCAGCCCTGCAGTCTGTGGTTTGTACGGATCATTTGGGTTGTCAGAAGGGTTAAACCTTCTCACTCTTCAGTGTTTGGACACTTTAAACATCTACATTAACATCTACATTTCAGTTCCCAGGCTCCTCCGTCCCCTGGGGCTGTATGCGGTTACCTTTGATGGACTGTCTGACTTCTGAATAGTGATTTAGACACCAGCCAACATCTGCTACAGCAATCAAGGAATCACCAGGGTTGCCAGATTTTCAGAGAGCAATAAGCAACCAAGCCTTTGGGGTAAAAAAAGAAAAAACAAGCAACCCGAGTCCTATAAAAAATGTCAAAGTGGACCTATTATGCAATACAGTAATCCCTCGTTTATCGCGGGGGTTAGGTTCCAGAAATAACCCGTAATGAGTGAAATCCGCGAAGTAGGACAACTTTATATTTTACATTTATTATACATGTTTTAAGGCTGTAAACGCCTTAAAACACTGGAATTAACGTTTTCTCACATTTCTCTCTCGTTTAAACACTCAAACTTTCGTAGATTTTCAACAAAATGTATTAATAGTGAAGAGTGGGGGCTCCGCCACATCCCGGGACGCGACGCGCACCGACCAGCGCAAGGCCGGGGCTGCGAGCACGAGATCGAACCGTGGCGCCCGGACCATGCACCCCCCCTCAGGACCGCGTCCTGAGATGTGATATAAAGATGTGACCATTTAATCCTGGTTTAGACCTGGTCCAGTCCTGGTTTAGTCCAGGACCAGTCCAGGTTTAGACCTGGTCTAGACCTGGTTTAGTTCTTGTCTAGACCTATTTCAGTCCACGTTTAGTCCTGGTCTAGTCCTGGTCTAGTCCTGGTCTAGTCCTGGTCTAGTCCCGGTCTCCCCTGCGTCCCCCATCTATCAATCAGGAAAGGTCTACAGTCTCTTAGCCAATCAGGACGCAGAACACAATGTTACACTATAAAAAATGTGTAACTTGTAAACTTCGGCGTAGACATCCACTGAAGGTGAACAGGCTGATAGAGTTAACATGGGCGTAGTGATACGAGTGGAGAGAGACAATACGCGAATGCGAAATACGCTGCTGGATGTTTCGTGGACAACTGTTTCAGACGCAAATATATCACCTTTCTAACAAATGTTTTGTTTTGAGAAGAAAAACAAGCTTTATTTCATGTTCCAGGGAAGTTACCGGACCTACTTACGTGGGCTCCAGAAAGCGAGCCGAACCGGGATCAGCTGAGACTGTCAGAGGTAAGCCGGTGTCAACACACGGAACTTTTAGAAGGAAACACATACAGATTAACTTTTTTTTTTTTAAACGCACTATCCCTTTAAGACAATAAGTCAGCACAACTATCTGGCCTAAAGTTGAATAAACTCAGAAGTCTTTTGCAGCAGGTTGCGTTACTGTTTTAAGTTCAGTCAACTCATTCTTTTTTACAGTGAGGGTGGATTTTTAGAATAGCATGAACAATTGACACTGGAGATAAAGGAGATATGAGCTTTTCCTTAGTTTTTAAAAAGATAAACACACTATCTGCATGTCTGAATGTGTCAAAATATCTCAAATTAAATCAAGATAAAACAAAATGTCTGGTTACCATGACACCAGCAATGGGGAGGGGCCGCAGAGCCTTTTTGTTATAATATCATTATAACACCGCTCCCAATAAAAATAAAAATAAAAACTGAACCTGCTCCAGAGAATTTCTTTTTAAATATTTGGAATATTTAATGTAAAATTTTAAAAAATTGCCAATCTTACCTACCAATTAATTGCAGTCATGTATATCTTAGAATGTTGTGATGTGAAATTGTAGTGTTGCCATGATTATGAGAAGAGACATCACAATTATACAATTTATTTACATCAAACTACAGTCAAATCCTTCATTTTCTTTTCAAATTTCATGTATTTGACGGCTCAAGGTTACAGGGTACAGAGGTTGGAGTGTGGAGCCAGTTTCCACATTTGGCTTGTGATGGAAATGCAATTTAAAAAGAGTTTCAGGAAACGTTTGATAATCACTCGTTTATTGTCGGGTGTTTCTTGTATTTTAATCCATGTTCGAATCCAATTTTCTCCCAGGTGCCTGAATGTATTTTTTAAAAGTAATGCACAGCTATAATGTTCTGTTTTATGCATTCATAAGGTGAAGGCTTTAAAAGTGCATTGTGAAAGTTTATCTAGTGTGCCCTTTTTTTATTGTCGTGTGTTATAGAAGTGCAAAACAGATAAATAAATAAGGCAAATAAACAAGCCAGAACCTTCTTGCTGTGGGGTACCTGCACGTACTATGCCACCACAAGCCCGTAACTGATAATATGCGATATTTTTTCATTTTCAAACAGAACCGGAATAGAGTGTTAAAAAGTGGCTGTTTAGTTTAACAATTTGCAGTTTGCTAGATGAGATTCCGAGGAGTAAAAGTTGGGAAGAAGAGGGCGGGTGTAATGAAGCTGATTTAGTGCGTGTGGACTTTACGAGGCTGTAACTCTTGGTTTTGGAGAAGACTGATCTTTGGTTAAAGATCAAGTCCTGTGTCCTCCTCACCTCCCCCAGCGCCGGTCTGTCTATTCTTCTTTCTCTGTCTCTCTCCCTCTCTCCTTCTTTCCTCTTCCTTGCTCTCTCTCTCTCCCCCACTATCCTTCCTTTCCTTTCTCTTTTCTCCCTATTCCCTTTTCCTTTCTCTCTCTCTCTCTCTCTCATTCATCTCCCCTTCATTATCAAACTACGCTATAAAACACAGTTGACGCACAGTAAAGATGATTTTCCGTTTTGTCTTTGTCTAAATCAGCTCAAGGATAAAGAAATATGTCACAGATTGTAGATTATGGAAAAGTTGTGAGCAGTTGACTTAAGGACATTAGATATTAGAAGTGACATTAGATTCGAAAGTTAAGCGGTTTAAACCGTCGTTTTCCTATCAAACCTATTAGTGATACAACTTAAAAGCGGGCCCAGCAGAAGCTTGTGCTACGTGCTGTTTGCAAAGGTTCAAAACTTTATATCGTTGAAGTGTCTCTGGGCAAGACACTTGACACCGGAGGGACGTCTGGCATACATTCCCAAATGGGCTGGTTCTTTGTGGCACTGAACTGAAAAGCCAGCACACATGTTATAATGTTGTATTGTCTCACTGACTTTTGTGAGCTTTAAGCCATGTTGTTACCACATCAAAAACAGACCTATTCTTAAAGGGATATGCCACCCCCAGGTCAAATTTGGGCATCTCCCCACAGTCCAGAGACTAAAATAAGTGGTGGAAAGCGTTTTTCTGCTCACCCAGCCATTGTCCGAGTCTGTCGCCACTGACCGCCGCGGTATCTGCAGCTCCTCCGCCTTAGACTGGAGTCTTACGTCGCCAGAGAAAGATTTCGGCCAAAAGGAATTAATTTGCTCGATGCGTTTCCCAATTACTTTATGTGTAGTGCGCATTCATATCGAGTGCAAATAAATGTGCAAATCAACACGGAGAGCTTGACTTGGTCATTTTGGGTGGGAACTATTTTCCAGTGCGGAAGAATACAGTCGAATCACGCACCACGTTGTGCAACAGGGGAACTCCCTTCCCGGTGCATAACTGGGATTCCCCTGGCAGCGTACTGCGTGATTCGACTGTATTCTTCCGCACTGGAAAATAGTTCCCACCCAAAATGACCAAGTCAAGCTCTCCGTGTTGATTTGCACATTTATTTGCACTCGATATGAATGCGCACTACACAGAAAGTAATTGGGAAACGCATCGAGCAAATTAATTCCTTTTGGCCGAAATCTTTCTCTGGCGACGTTAGACTCCAGTCTAAGGCGGAGGAGCACCAGATACCGCGGCGGTCAGTGCTGACAGACTCGGACAATGGCTGGGTGAGCAGGAAAACGCTTTCCACCACTTATTTTAGTCTCTGGACTGTGGGGAGATGCCCAAATTTGCCCTGGGGGTGGCATATCCCTTTAAAGGGACAGTGTGTAAGATTTTTACCCGTTAATTACTGAAATTGAAGATACCCATTCAAAAATACTTTTTGAACTTTTTTGAACTTTTTTGCTTTTCACTTCCATCATGAAATCAAAGTATTCTTTTGGACTTAGATATAGTCACATAAAAGGGGGATCTTCCCCATGCAGAGGCAGCCATTTTGAATACGAGAGCCGCAGAAGGACATTTGGGCTCCGCCTTTGGCAAGGCTCGTGGTAGCACCGGAGGCAAAGCAGGCGGCTCCGGCACGCTCCGCAAGAGAGAAGGAGAGAGGGACAGAGGTGCGGGTGGGGTGGGGGGAGGCTCGTGGTTTTGGGTAAACAAAACAAGCATGCTGCCGGATCAGACTCGTAATGGATCTAACACGTGTTTTGGACTAAATTGTTTTACTGGAGTTTATTCGCTGGATCCTTACGGACAAATTGAGACCAAGTTTATGGTGAAATACAGAGTTTGACCTGTGCAAGGCCTTCAAAGGTAAGCTAAGTAACAAACCTCGTTTTGTGCTTTTCCGTATAAAAGCCCCATGTGCTCAGGGAGTGATTATTGTGCAGGGAAATGAATTGCATAGTCAAAAAGAGGAGACTGTAAGGTTTCATTTGATATGTAGATTATCATGGTACACGATCGGGAATGTGTGCTTTCATGCGAAAAAAAAAAAAAAAGTGAACGGGAGACCACGTTTTATTAATACTGTTGTTGTTGGCCGGGAGCGCGCGCGGGTACGTGCGCTGTCCGCTACGGCGCGTCCGGGTGACCCTCGAGGTTTGCCGTAGCTAAAACAGGAAGTGCCATAGCCACTATCCACCTATGCGCCACGAATCCTACACACTGGACCTTTAAATTAAGAATTGCTGAACACAAGGCAGCTATTAGAAACAACAATTCTGATTACGCTATAGCAAGACATTACATCGAAAGAAATCATGGTTCTGCTGCCTCCCTGAGGTTTGTTGGCATTGAAACAGCGCCACCTAATCCTAGGGGGGGTAACAGGATCAAACAACTTTTAAGGAGGGAAGCCGACTGGATTAATGAACTGTCAACTATTGAACCTGGTGGACTAAATGAAGCACAGGATTTGAGTTGCTTTCTGTAAATAATTGCTTGTTAATATTGCTTGTGGGGTGTGTATATAGTGTAAATAGTGTCTTAGTGTATTCATGTTGTGGTTGTATGTTTGTCCATTCCTGCAGATTCTGCACTGGTCGGCGTGGTGTAAGGTTTACTTGTGTTATTAAAAAAAAAAAAATCTATAGATACAGTGGTACACCTTACGAATGACCCAACAAACGAAAATTTCAAGTTACGAAACGCCTTGCGTCAAATTTTGGTCTCTAGATTACGAAACGCGAAATCTCCAATCCAATCCAACTTTATTTATAAAGCACTTTAAAAACAACACATCTCAAAAATTCAATTAATGCGCGCTCAGATGCACGCCCAAAACAAGCGGAGACACAACAACACATCATCAGTATGGTAAAACTCACCTGTCTCACGACGGTCTAAGCCCAGCTCACGTTTCCTTAGTGAGTGAACAATGCAACACTTGGTGAATTCTGCTTCACAGTGATAGGAAGAGCCGACATCGAAGGATCACGTCGACACGGCGCAAGGCCGCGTACACCGGGGCTGCGGGATGCAGCCGTGCCTCCTCCTCGGGGCCGAGCACGCGCGGGCCGAGCACGGGGTGATTTATTCCTGCTCCGGTCCTGGTTTAGACCTGGTTTAGTTCTGGTCTAGACCTGGAAGTCACATAGAACCAG